>NC_069404.1:100613522-100636022 GCF_026875155.1 Cherax quadricarinatus
TTTGGATTTAAGTTTTTCAATGTGGATAGATGTAAGGGGGAAAGGGGGAGGAGGCATTGTATTTCGAGAAAATATTAATTGTTGCTAAAAACGGTAAAAAAAAAAGGGAGCAAACAGAGTCTTTTGGGTAGATTCTGGAGGGTCAAAAAAAACTAATTCTGGTGTAATATACCAAAACCTCCAGGTTTGGGATCCGATAAGGGGGAGACTTTTTGGGGACGAAATTTTTGGGGCTTCTACACAGAAACGTAGTCATAGTAGAATTTTAACTTTAGCCAAATTGAGGGAAATTCTTTGACATAATCTAAGTCCAGTGACTTCATGGAAACAGTTCGGGACTGTTTTCTGAAACAGAGTGTAACTAAAACCTACCAAGGTAATAATTTGCTGACCTATCTTTCAAAAAGGGAAACACTGGGAAAACGGAGATCACGAAGAGCTTGGCGCAAGTGATCACAAATCCCCACCTTTAGCATTAAATTTGGGGAAGCAAGAATAATGAAAAACAATAAAAATCCCGATTTTCGTTCTGCCATTAAAATGGACTTGGGGAACACTGTAAAATTTTGATTGGGGTTGTCTAGCAATGATTTATTGACGATAATCATACTTATGAATAAAGGGGACTGCTTTTATGATTTTTTCTTAATAAGTACACAGTGCCCAAGTAATACATTCCCCAAGAGAAATTAGGTCTAATAATAACGATCCCAAAGGGGTTTTAAACAGGGGGGCTAAAGCATCTATGGGGAAAAAGGGGGGAAATTTTTATAGGCCATCAGAAAGGAAGGTTAACCTTACTGACCAATATTTCAATTTTAAAAGGAAGTAAAAAAGGCGTTTAAAAGGCTAAAGGGACTATGAAATTAAGTTGCAAATAAATAAAAGACAATCCAAGGGGGGTTCTTTAAGTGATAGGACAAGGAAAAGGAAAAGTAGGACCTCAAAATCGGGGAAGACAGCTGAGAAAATGAACTGAAATGTGTTCCTTATTTAATGACTTTTTTTTTTGTCAGTTTTTACACAGAAGATGTAAAGAGATCCAGTAATTAACAATTATTTAGTTCCTGTAAATTTAAGTTAACCAATATTCGTCACGAGGGACAGGTTATTAAACAATAGACAAACGAAAAAAAAAATCCCCGGACCCGATGAGTTGTTTCAAGGTATTTAAAGGGAATGCAAAGGAGCTTAGTCACCATTAACGAGTGTATTCAATGCTCCATCCTTACCAGTGGGGGGCCAAGATGTGAAGATGGAAAAGTTTTCCTATTTAAAAAGGGGGGAAAGCCCACTCCTTCAAATTACCGTCCAATAACCTGACATCTAAGGGGCAAGTTATTAGAATCTTTTTAAGCTGACATTATCAAAAGTCACCTTAAAGAGCATAACTTGATAAAAAAAACTCAGCATGGATTCAAGAGAGGTCTTTCCGACAAACTTGACGTTCTTCAATAGAAATTTGAGGCAGTTGACAGTGATAAGGAAAGATATGTTTATTTGGATTTTTTTTTAAAGCCTTCGTAGAGTACCTCCAAGAACTCTTAAAAAATGGGAGCTCAGGATAGGAGGGAAAAATTCAGCATGGATAAGGGATGGGTCCACCCCCGATGCTGTGAACAAAAACTCCAAGGCTGAGGGCTGATTCCTCATCTTTTTACATAGTTCTACTTCTTCCAATTTTTGCCTTGAATCGTATTGATAAAGCCCCTGATGGGGGAAAAATCTACAATAAAGATACCAATTTTAAAATTATCTCACTTTCATTTGGGCGGTATTTTTTAAACCCTTTCTTGCACAACTTAAAGTCTTTAAATCTCCCTCTCGGGGGAAGGGGTAGAATAGGGGATATTTTTATTTTAAAATGGATGACGGGGGATAAACAAGGCGAATTAATAAAGTACTGCGGGGGTCGAAAACCGGTAAGAAACCCAAAAAAAGGGTTTTAATTGGAAAAAAAATTTTAAATTTTGAAAGGGTTAGGTAATACTGGTTTTCTAACAGATTGAAATTAGACACATGGCAACTCTTGGTATCTTTTTTAGAAACGTTTCGCCACACATGGCTTCATCATCCATACGTAGGAAAACTTGAAGAACAGAGGAAATGAGGTAATCACCCCCAACCTTGGTCGAGTGTTCAGTCCACAATCTTATAAATACGGATGTAACGGAGAAGCGCTTAAAACCGTATCAAGGGGGGTGCAGGTCATAGGTGGTGTCACATTTGTTCAATGTGGAAGTAGGTCGTGCCCAAGAATTAGGCAAGCGAAGAATTCCTAAGTATTAAGATCCCAAGAAGTACTTCCACATTGAACAAATGTGACACCACCTATGACTGCTGCACCTCTCCTGCCATACGGTTTATAAGCTGATTCTCCGCTTACATGCCGTATTCTACTCAAGACTGATGGACTGAACACATCGACTCAAGGTTGAGGGACTGATTACCTCATTCTCCTCCTGTTCTTCAAGTTTCTCCTACGCATGGACTGATGAAGCCACTGTGTGGCGAAACGTTTCCTCAATAAAGATACCCAAGAGTTGCACATGTGTCTAATTTATCAACATGTCGGTTCTCTGAACCATTCATCTAAAATTATGTTCTTATGTTGTTCTTATAAGAATATTCCCACGGTCACAAGAATTTTCCCACGGTCGTAATATTCCCACGGTCATAAGAATTTTGCCGCAGTCATAAGAATATTTCCACAGTCATAAGAATATTCTCACGGTAATAAGAATATTCCGACGGTCGTCAGAATTTTCCCACGGTCAAAAGAATATTCCCATGATCATAAGAATATTTTCACAGTCACAAGAATATTCCCACGGTCGTAATATTTAA
Source organism: Cherax quadricarinatus (assembly GCF_026875155.1). NCBI lineage: Eukaryota > Metazoa > Arthropoda > Malacostraca > Decapoda > Parastacidae > Cherax > Cherax quadricarinatus. The sequence continues at coordinate 100,616,370 of NC_069404.1, forward strand.
ACGGTCATCAGAATTTTCCCACGGTCAGCAAGAATTTTCCTAAGGTCATAAAAATATTTCCACGGTCAAAAGAATTTTCCCACGGTCGTAATATTCCCATGGTCATCAGAATTTTGCCACGGTCATAAGAATATTCCTACGGTCACAATTATTTTCATACGGTCATAAGAATGTTCCCACGGTCATAAGAACTTTCCCACGGTCATAAGAATATTCCCACGGTCACAAGAATATTCCAACATTCACAAGAATATTTCCACGGTCACAAGAATATTCCCACGGTCATAAAAATATTCCCACGGTAGTAATATTCCTATGGTCACAAGAATATTCCCACGGCCGTAATATTCCCACGGTCATCAGAATTATCCCACGGTCAGGAGAATATTCCCACGGCAATAAGAATATTCCCACGGTCAAAAGAATATTCCCACGATGACAAGAATATTCCCACGGTCATAAGAATATTCCCATGGTCGTAATATTCGCACGGTCATAAGAATATTCTCACCGTAATACGAATTCTCCCACGGTCATCAGAATTTTCCCACGATCATAAGAATATTCCCACGGTAATAAGAATATTCTCACGGTCATCAGAATATTCCCACGGTCAAAAGAATATTGCCACTGTCATAAGAATATTCTCACGGTCACAGGAATTTTCCCACGGGCATAAAAATATTCCCACGGTAATCAGAATTTTCCCACGGTCATAAGAATATTCCCGCGGTCACAAGAATATTCCAACATTCACAAGAATATTCCCACGGTCACAAGAATATTCCCACGGTCATAAAAATATTCCCACGGTAGTAATATTCCTATGGTCACAAGAATATTCCCACGGCCGTAATATTCCCACGGTCATCAGAATTATCCCACGGTCAGGAGAATATTCCCACGGCAATAAGAATATTCTCACGATAATAAAAATATTCCCACGGCCCAAAAATATTCCTACTTTTGTAATTTTCCACGTGTCATCATAATTTTTCTACGGTCACAAGAAGATTCCCACGGTCAGAAGAATTTTTCCCACGGTCATAAGAATACTCTCTCGATAATAAAAATATTCCCACGGTAACAAAAATATTCCACGGTCGTAATATTGCCACGGTCATCAGAATTTTCCCACGGTCATAAGAATATTCTCAATGTAATAAGAATTTTCTGACGGTAATCAGAATTTTCCCAAGGTCATAAGAACATTCCCAGGGTCATAAGAATATTCCCACAGTCACAAGAATATTCCTAAGGTCGAAATATTCCCACGGTCATCAGAATTTTCCCACTGTCATAAAAATATTCCCAGGGTCAAAAGAATTTTCCCACGATCACAAGAATATTCTCACGATAATAAGAATCTTTCCACGATCTTAAGAATATTCCCACGGTCAAAAGAACATTCACACGGTCATAAGAATGTTCCCACGGTGATAAGAATTTTCCCACGGTAATAGGAATATTCCCAAGGTCATCAGAATTTTTCCACGGTCATAAGAATATTCCCATGGCCATAAAAATATTCTCAAAGTCATAGGAATATTCCCACGGTCATAACAATATTCCCACTGTCCTATGAATATTCTCACGGTCGTCAGAATTTTCTCACAGTCATAAGAATATTCCCATGGTCGTAATATTCCCACGTTCATAAAAATATTCTCACGGTAATAAGAATATTTCCACCGTCATCGGCATTTTCCCACGGTCGTGCAGTTGCGTGCACTACAGTAGTGCAGCTGCGTGCACTACAGTAGTGCAGCTGCGGGCACTACAGTAGTGCAGGTAGGTGCACTACAATAGTGCAGCTATATGCACTACAGTAGTGCATATAGCTGCACTATTGTAGGGCACCTAGCTGCACTACTGTAGTGCATATAGCTGCACTATTGTAGTGCAGCTGCGTGCACTACAGTAGTGCAGCTGCGTGCACTACAGTAGTGCAGCTGCGTGCACTACAGTAGTGCAGCTGCGTGCACTATAGTAGTGCAGCTACGCGCACTACAGTAGTGCAGCTGCGTGCACTTCAGTAGTGCAGCTAGGTGCACTACAGTAGTGCAGCTGCGTTCACTACAGTAATGCGGCTAGGTGCACCACAGTAGTGCAGCTAGGTGCACTACAGTAGTGCAGCTAGGTGCACTACAGTAGTGCAGCTGCGTTCACTACAGTAATGCGGATAGGTGCACTACAGTAGTGCAGCTAGGTGCACTTCAGTAGTGCAGCTAGGTGCACTACAGTAGTGCAGCTAGGTGCACTACAGTAGTGCAGCTAGGTGCACTACAGTAGTGCAGCTAGGTGCACTACAGTAGTGCAGCTAGGTGCACTTCAGTAGTGCAGCTAGGTGCACTACAGTAGTGCAGCTAGGTGCACTACAGTAGTGCAGCTAGGCGCACTATAGTAGTGCAGCTAGGTGCACTACAGTAGTGCAGCTAGGTGTACTACAGTCGTGCAGCTAGGTGCACTACAGTAGTGCAGCTGCGTTCACTACAGTAATGCGGCTAGGCGCACTACAGTAGTGCAGCTAGGTGCACTACAGTAGTGCAGCTGCGTGCACTGCAGTAGTGCAGCTACGTGTACTACAGTAGTGCATCTAGGTGCACTACAGTAGTGCATCTAGGTGCACTACAGTAGTGCTGCTAGGTGCACTACAGTAGTGCAGCTATGTGCACTACAGTAGAGCAGCTGCGTGCACTGCAGTAGTGCAGCTAAGCGCACTACAGTAGTGCAGCTATGTGCACTACAGTAGTGCAGCTAGGTGCACTACAATAGTGCTGCTAGGTGCACTACAGTAGTGCAGCTACGTGCAATACAGTAGTTTAGCTACGTGCACTGCAATAGTGCAGCTATATGCGCTACAGTAGTGCAGGTAGGTGCAGTACAGTAGTGCAGCTAGGTGCACTACAGTTAGTGCAGCTAGGTGCACCTCAGTAGTGCAGCTAGGTGCACTACAGTAGTGCAGCTGCGTGAACTACAGTAAAGCAGCTATGCGCACTACAGTAGTGCAGCTAGGTGCACTACAGTAGTGCAGCTGCGTGAACTACAGTAAAGCAGCTATGTGCACTACAATAGTGCAGGTACGTGCACTACAGTAGTGCAACTACGTGCACTACAGTAGTGCAGCTGCGTGTACTACAGTAGTGCAGCTATGTGCACTGCAGTAGTGCAGCTGCGTGCACTACAGTAGTGCAGCTGCGTGCGCTACAGGAGTGCAACTGCGTGCACTACAGTAGTGCAGCTGCGTGCACTACAGAAGTGCAGCTGCGTGCATTACAGTAATGCAGCTACATGCACTACTGTAGTGCAGCTAGGTGCACTACAGTAGTGCAGCTGCGTGCATTACAGTAGTGCAGCTGCGTGCACTACAGTAGTGCAGCTGCGTGCACTACAGTAATGCAGCTAGGTGCACTACAGTAATGCAGTTAGGTGCACTACAGTAGTGCAGCTAGGTGCACTACAGTAATGCAGTTAGGTGCACTACAGTAGCGCAGCAAGGTGCACTACAGTAATGCAGTTAGGTGCACTACAGTAGTGCAGCTAGGTGCACTACAGTAATGCAGTTAGGTGCACTGCAGTAGTGCAGCTAGGTGCACTACAGTAATGCAGTTAGGTGCACTACAGTAGTGCAGCTAGGTGCACTACTGTAATGCAGTTAGGTGCACTACAGTAGCGCAGCTAGGTGCACTACAGTAAATGCAGTTAGGTGCACTACAGTAGTGCAGCTAGGTGCACTACAGTAATGCAGTTAGGTGCACTACAGTAGTGCAGCTAGGTGCACTACAGTAATGCAGTTAGGTGCACTACAGTAGCGCAGCAAGGGGGCACTACAGTAATGCAGTTATGTGCACTACAGTAGTGCAGTTTAGGTGCACTACAGTAATGCAGTTAGGTGCACTACAGTAGTGCAGCTAGGTGCACTACAGTAATGCAGTTAGGTGCACTACAGTAGCGCAGCAAGGTGCACTACAGTAATGCAGTTAGGTGCACTACAGTAGTGCAGCTAGGTGCACTACAGTAATGCAGTTAGGTGCACTACAGTAGCGCAGCAAGGTGCACTACAGTACTGCAGTTAGGTGCACTACAGTAGCGCAGCAAGGTGCACTACAGTAATGCAGTTAGGTGCACTACAGTAGTGCAGCAAGGTGCACTACAGTAGTGCAGCTAGGTGCACTACAGTAATGCAGTTAGGTGCACTACAGTAGCGCAGCAAGGTGCACTACAGTAATGCAGTTAGGTGCACTACAGTAGCGCAGCAAGGTGCACTACAGTAATGCAGTTAGGTGCACTACAGTAGTGCAGCTAGGTGCACTACAGTAATGCAGTTAGGTGCACTACAGTAGCGCAGCAAGGTGCACTACAGTAATGCAGTTAGGTGCACTACAGTAGCGCAGCAAGGTGCACTACAGTAATGCAGTTAGGTGCACTACAGTAGTGCAGCAAGGTGCACTACAGTAGTGCAGCTAGGTGCACTACAGTAATGCAGTTAGGTGCACTACAGTAGCGCAGCAAGGTGCACTACAGTAATGCAGTTAGGTGCACTACAGTAGCGCAGCAAGGTGCACTACAGTAATGCAGTTAGGTGCACTACAGTAGCGCAGCAAGGTGCACTACAGTAATGCAGTTAGGTGCACTACAGTAGCGCAGCAAGGTGCACTACAGTAATGCAGTTAGGTGCACTACAGTAGCGCAGCAAGGTGCACTACTGTAGTGCAACATTGTCCCTATGTTGAACACATGCATTTTTACGGTCATCATTTCTGCAAGCATTTTTGTGTTCGGTGATCCTAATGTCCAGAGATCTGTCTGTTTCCTCTACATATACTTTGTCACACACCCCACATGGTATATAGAGTAAATTCCTGCACTTACATCAGAATCATGCTTGGGTTTTTGTATCAGGTTCTTAATAGTAGTTGAAGAGCTGGTAGATATTTTAGCCAGTTTTCTGACAAACATTTTTGAAACATTAGTGGCAACGTTGCTGACCGGTAAAACGATGTAACTTGGAGGCTTTTCTTCAACTTGACTGGTGTTGGTGAGGATACGTGTCGCACGTTCCCTGCAGTCAGGCATGAAGTGTAGGGGAGAGTGTAGTGAACTAAAATAATTGGTGATGTGTGTGCACACACCACACACACACTCACACACACACACACACATACACACACACACATACACACACACACACACACACACATTACACACATGCACACTACACACACACACACACACCTACACACACACACACACACACCACACACACACACACATTACACACACACTACACACACACTACACACACACTACACACACACTACACACGCACTACACACGCACTACACACACACACACTACCTGGAGTTTACCTGGAGAGAGTTCTGGGGGTCAACGTCCTCGCAGCCCGGTCCGTGATCAGGCCTCACGGTGGATCAGAGCCTCATCAGCCAGGCTGTTACTGCTGGCTGCACGCAATCCAACGTACGAGCCACAGCCCGGTTGGTCAGGTACCGACTTTAGGTGCTTGTCCAGTGCCTGCTTGAAGACAGCCAGGGGTATATTGGTAATCCTCCTTATGTATGCTGGGAGGCAGTTGAACAGTCTCTGGCCCCTGACACTTATTGTATTGTCTCTTAACGTGCTAGTGACACTCCTGCTTTTCATTGGGGGGATGTTGCATCGTCTACCGAGTCTTTTGCTTTCGTTGTGAGTAATTTTCGTGTGCAAGTTCGGTACTAGTCCCTCTAGGATTTTCCAGGTGTACATAATCATGTATCTCTCCCGCCTGCATTCCAGGGAGTATAGGTTCAGGAACTTCAAGCGCTCCCAGTAATTGAGGTGTTTTATCTCCGTTATGCGCCCCGTGAAGGTTCTCTGTACATTTTCTAGGTCAGCAATTTCACCTGCCTTGAAAGGTGCTGTTAGTGTGCAGCAATATTCCAGCCTAGATAGAAAAAGCGACCTGAAGAGTGTCATCATGGGCTTGGCCTCCCTAGTTTTGAAGGTTCTCATTCTCCATCCTGTCATTTTTCTAGCAGATGCGATTGATATAATGTTATGGTTCTTGAAGGTGAGATCCTCCGACATGATCACTCCTAGGTGTTTGACGTTGGTTTTTCGCTCTATTTCGTGGCCGGAATTTGTTTTGTACTCTGATGAAATTTTAATTTCCTCATGTTTACCATATCGGAGTAATTGAAATTTCTCATCGTTGAATTTCATATTGTTTTCTGCAGCCCATTGAAAGATTTGGTTGATGACCGCCAGGAACCTTGTAGTGTCTGCAATGGAACATACTGTCATGCAGATTCGGGTGTCATCTGCAAAGGAAGACACGGTGCTGTGGCTGACATCCTTGTCTATGTCAGATATGAGGATGAGAAACAAGATGGGAGCGAGTACTGTGCCTTGTGGAACAGCTTTTCACCGTAGCCGCCTCAGACTTTACTCTGTTGACTACTACTCTTTGTGTTCTGTTTGTGAGGAAATTATAGATCCCTCTACCAACTTGTCCTATTATTCCTTTAGCACGCATTTTGTGCGCTATTACGCCATGGTCAAACTTGTCGAAGGCTTTTGCAAAGTCTGTATATATTACATCTGCATTCTTTTTGTCTTCTAGTGCATCTAGGACCTTGTCGTAGTGATCCAGTAGTTGGGACAGACAGGAGCGACCTGCTCTAAACCCATGTTGCCCTGGGTTGTGTAATTGATGGGTATCTAGATGGGTGGCGATCTTGCTTCTTAGGACCCTTTCAAAGATTTATATGATATGGGATGTTAGTGCTATCGGTCTGTAGTTTTTTGCTTTGCTTTGCTGCCCCCTTTGTGGAGTGGGGCTATGTCTGTTGTTTTTAGTAACTGTGGGACGACCCCCGTGTCCATGCTCCCTCTCAATAGGATGGTTAAAGCACGTGATAGGGGTTTCTTGCAGTTCTTGATGAACACGGAGTTCCATGAGTCTGGCCCTGGGGCAGAGTGCATGGGCATGTCATTTATCGCCTGTTCGAAGTCATTTGACGTCAGGATAACATCATGTAGGCTTGTGCTTACCAAATCCTGTGGCTCTGTCATAAAAAAAAATCATTTAGATCTTCGACTCTCAGTCTGGTTAGCGGCTTGCCAAAAACTGAGTCATGTTGGAACTTGAGTAGCTCACTTATTTCCTTGCTGTCCTCTGTGTAGGACCCATCTTGTTTAAGCAGGGGCCCAATACTGGATGTTGTCCTCGACTTTGATTTGGCATAAGAAAATAAATACATTGGGTTTCTTTCGATTTCATTTATAGCTCTTAGTTTTTCCTGCGATTCCTGACTCGTATAAGATTCCTTTAGCTTTAGTTCGATGTTTGCTATTTCTCTGACCAGTGTCTCACTACGCATTTCAGATATATGGGCCTCTTTTAGCCGCTCTGTTATTCTTTTCCATCGCCTGTAAAGGGAGCGCCTGTCTCTTTCTATTTTACATCTACTCCTTCTTTTTCTTAGAGGAATAAGCCTTGAGCATACATCGAGTGCCACCGAGTTAATCTGTTCTAGGCATAATTTGGGGTCTGTGTGGCTTAGTCTATCTTCCCAGCTTATATCGTTTAGGACTTGGTTTACTTGGTCCCACTTTATGTTCTTGTTATTGAAGTTGAATTTGGTGAAGGCTCCCTCGTGACTGATCTCATTTTGTCGGTCTGGGGCTCCGCGCATACATGTCTGAACCTCAATTATGTTGTGATCTGAGTATATTGATTTTGATATGGTGACATTTCGTATCAGATTATCATTGTTAGTGAAGATGAGGTCTAGTGTATTCTCCAGTCTAGCAGGCTCTATTATTTGCTGGTTTACACACATACTACACACGTGCACACTACACACACACTACACACACACACACACACACGCGCGCGCTCGCGCGCGCGAGCGCGCGGGGCCAGGAGCTGAGTCTCGATCCCTGCAACCACAACTAGGTGAGTAGGTGAGTACACACACTACATACACACACTACATACACGCACACTACACACACACACTACACACACACACTACACACACACACTACACACACACACTACACACACGCACTGCACACACACACACACACACACACACACTCACACACACACACACACACACACACACACACACACACACACACCACACACACACACACACTACATACACACAATACACACACGCACACTACACACACACACTACACACACAGAGTACACACACACAGTACATACACGCACTACACACATGCACTACACACACGCACACTACACCACACACACACACACACACACACACACACACACACACACACACACAAACACACACACACACATATACACACACACACGGGGCCAGGAGCTTGGACTCGACTCCTGCAACCTCAACTAGGTGAGTACACATTTTCTTGGACTGCAAGAAGGCATTTGACACAGCTCCACACAAGAGATTAGTGCAAAAACTGGAGGACCAAGCAGGGATAACAGGGAAGGCACTACAATGGACCAGGGAATACTTGTCAGGAGGACAGCAGCGAGTCATGGTATGTGGCGAGGTGTCAGAGTGGGCACCTGTGACCAGCGGGGTCCCACAAGGGTCAGTCCTAGGACCAGTGCTGTTTCTGGTATTTGTGAACGACATGACGGAAGGAATAGACCCCGAAGTGTCTCTGTTTGCAGATGACGTGAAGTTGATGAGAAGAATTCATTTGATCGAAGACCAGGCAGAACTACAAAGGTATCTGGACAGGTTGCAGACCTGGTCCAGCAATTGGCTCCTGGAGTTCAACCCCACCAAGTGCAAAGTCATGAAGATTGTGGAAGGGCAAAGAAGATCCCAGACGGAGTACAGTCTAGGGGGCAAGGGAATACAAACCTCACTCAAGGAAAAAGATCTTGGGGTGAGTATAACACCAGGCACATCTCCTAAAGAGCACATCAACCAAATAATTGCTGCAGCATACGGGCTCCTAGCAAACTTCAGAAAAGCATTCCGATATCTCAATAAGGAATCGTTCAGGACCCTGTACACCGTGTACGTTAGACCTATATTGGAGTATGCGGCACCAGTCTGGAACCCACACCTAGCCAAGCACGTAAAGAAAGTAGAGAAAGTGCAAAGGTTTGCAACAAGACTAGACCCCGAGATAAGGGGTATGTCCTACGAGGAGAGGTTAAGGAAAATCGACCTGACGACACTGAAGGACAGCAGAGATAGGGGGACATGATAACGACATACAAAATACTGAGAGGAAATGACAAGGTGGACAAAGACAGGATGTTCCAGAGATGGGACACAGCAACAAGAGGACACAGTTGGAAGTTGAAGACACAGATGAATCACAGGGATGTTAGGAAGTATTTCTTCAGCCACAGAGTAGTCAGGAAGTGGAACAGTTTGGGAAGCGATGTATTGGAGGTAGGATCCATACATAGCTTTAAGCAGAGGTATGATAAAGCTCACGGTTCAGGGAGAGTGACCTAGTAGCGACCAGTTAAGAGGCGGGGCAAGAAGCTAGAACTCGACCCCTGCAATCTCAACTAGGTGAGTACAACTAGGTGAGTACACACACACACACACACAAACACTACACACACACACACTACGTACACACACACACACCACACACACACAGACACAGACACACACACACACTAACACACACACACACACACACACACACACACACACACACACACACACACATACACACACATACACACACACACACACACACACACACACACACACACACTACACACACACACCACACACTACATACACACACACACCACACACACACGCACACACACACACACACACACACACACACACACACACACACACACACACACTACACACACTACGCAACACACACTACATACACTACACACAAAAGAAAACACAACACACACACACCACACACATTACAAACTCACACCACACACACACACACACACACACACACACACCACACACACACACTACATTACAAACTCACACACCACACACACACACACTCACTTCACACGCACACTACACACACTACACACACTACACACACGCACTACACACACACGACACACACTACACACACACACAAACACAAACCACACACACAACACACACCACACTACACACACACACACACACACACACACACACACACACACACACACACACACACAACACACACACACACATACATACACACTACACACACACTACATACACTACAGACATACACACACACACACACACATATACACACACACACATGCACACACATACACACAGACAAACACACACGCACTACACACACACACTACACACACACACACACACACACACAGTGGGGTTTTGAGAAAATGGAAGGAATGGATGGCATGGGCGAAAGGGACTACTTAGTAGGAACAATCCAGTCTGAGGGACAGAAGGTGATAATTGCAGTAATGTACAACCCACCACGGAACTGCAGGAGGCCAAGAGAAGAATACGATGAGAGCAACAGAGCAATGATCAACACACTAGCCGAGGTGGCCAGGAGAGCACACATGGGGGGAGCAAAGTTACTAGTTATGGGTGATTTCAATCACAAGGAGATTGACTGGGAAAACCTGGAGCCCCATGGGGGTCCCGAAACATGGAGAGCCAAGATGATGGATGTGGTACTGGGAACCTCATGCATCAACTGTTAGTGACACTACCAGAGAGAGAGGAGAGGATGAACCAGCAAGGTTGGACCTTGTATTCACCATGAGCAGTTCGGACATCGAGGGTATCATGTATGAAAGGCCCCTGGGAGCTATGATCATGTGGTTCTGTGCTTCGACTACATAGTTGAGCTCCAAGTGGAGAGAGTAGCAGGAATAGGCTGGGAAAAACCAAACTACAAAAGGGGGAACTACTCAGGCATGAGGAACTTCCTTCAAGACATTCAGTGGGAGAGGGAACTGACAGGAAAACCAGTACAAGAAATGATGGACTATGTAGCAACAAAATGCAAGGAGGCAGAGGAGAGGTTTGTTCCCAAGGAAAACAGAAATAATGGAAGAACAGAACGAGTCCTTGGTTCACCCAAAGGTGTAGGGAGGCAAAAACTAGGTGTACTAGAGAATGGAAAAGGTACAGAAGACAGAGAACTCAGGAAAATAAAGAAATCAGCCGAAGAGCCAGAAACGAATATGCACAGATAAAAAGGGGAAAGGCTCAGAGACAATATGAAAATGACATAGCATCAAAAGTAAAGACGACCCGAAGCTGTTTTTACAGCCACATCAGGAGGAAAACAACAGTCAAGGACCAGGTAATCAGACTGAGGAAGGGTGATGGGCCCAAATTTACAAGAAACGACCGAGAGGTATGTCAGGACTCACACAAGATTTAAAGAGGTATTTATAGTGGAAACCAGTTTGGACTCCAAGAAATCAGAACAGGGGGGCAACCAGCAAGTGCTGGATGAGGTACATATAACCAAGGAGGAGGTGAAGAAGCTGCCTATGCGAACTTGACACCTCAAGGCGGTGGGGCCAACAAAATCTCTCCATGGGCCTTAAAGAGGGAGCAGAGATATTGTGTGAGCCATTAACAAAGACTTCAACACATCATTTGAAACTGGGCAACTCCCTGAGGTATGGAAAATGGCAAATGTAGTCCCAATTTTTAAAAAGGGGAGACAGACATGAGGCACTAAACTACAGACCTGTATCTCTAACGTGTATAGTATGCAAGGTCATGGAGAAGATCATCAGCAGGAGAGTGGTGGGGGACCCGGAAAGAAACAAGTGTATAATTGACAACCAGCACGGTTTCAGGGAAGGAAAATCCTGTGTCACAAACCTACTGGAGTTTTTATGACAAGGTGACAGAAGTAAAACAAGAGAGAGAGGGGTGGATCGACTGCGTAAATTTTTTGGGCTGCAAGAAGGCTTTCGACACAGTTCCCCCACAAGAGGTTACTGCAAAAGCTAGAGGACCCCGGCACACATAACAGGAAAGCACTGCAATGGATCAAAAGAATATCTGACAGGGAGGAAACAACGAGTCATGGTACGCGACGGGGGTGTCGAGTGGGCGCCTGTTTACAAGCGGGGTTCCACAGGGGTCAGTCCCAGGACCTGTGCTGTTCTTGGTATACGTGAACGACATAACGGAAGGGATAGACTCAAAGTGTCCTTGTTTGCAGACGATGTGAAGTTAATGAGAAGAATCGAAACGGACGAGGATCAGGCAGGACTACAAAGAGATCTGGACAGGCTACAAGCCTGGTCCAGCAACTGGCTCCTTGAATTTAACCCTGCCAAATGCAAAGTCATGAAGATTGGGGAAGGGCAAAGAAGACCGCAGACACAATATAGTTTAGATGGCCAAAGACTGCAAACCTCACTAAAGGAAAAAGATCTGGGGGTGAGTATAACACCGAGCATATCTCCTGAGGCGCACATCAATCAGATAACTACTGCAGCATACGGGCGCCTGGCAAACCTACGGATAGCGTTCCGATACCTCAGTAAGGATTCGTTTAAGACTCTGTACACCATCTACGTCAGGCCCATACTGGAGTATGCAGCACCAGTTTGGAATCCACACCTAGTCAAGCACGTCAAGAAATTAGAGAAAGTGCAAAGGTTTGCAACAAGACTAGTCTTAGAGCTACGGGGATTGTCCTATGAAGAAAGGTTGAGGGAAATCGGCCTGACGACACTGGAGGCCAGGAGGGTCAGGGGAGACATGATAACGACATATAAAATACTGCGCGGAATAGACGAGGTGGACAAAGAAGGGATGTTCCAGAGATGGGACACAGACACAAGAGGTCACAATTGGAAGTTGAAGACTCAGATGAATCAAAGGGATGTTAGGAAGTATTTCTTCAGTCATAGAGTAGTCAGGCCATGGAATAGCCTAGAAAGTGATGTGGTGGAGGCAGGAACCATACATAGTTTTAAGGCGAGGTATGATAGAGCTCATGGGGCAGGGAGAGAGAGGACCTAGTAGCAATCAGCGAAGAGGCGGGGCCAGGAGCTGTGACTCGACCCCTGCAACCACAAATAGGTGAGTACAAATAGGTGAGTACACACACACACTACGCACACGCACTACATGCACACACTACACACACACACTACACACACACGACATACACTACACACACACACACACACTCACACAAACACACACACACACACTCACACAAACACACACACACACACACACACACACTCACACAAACACACACGCAAAGGAGGAAAGAGAGGGGATGGAGGAGACAGACAGGAGATCCCAGACCCAGGAAGAAGATCAAATACAGCTTCCTTCACAACTTCCTATAGAAGCCCCCCAACCAGGTCAACCCCAGTGCAACCAAACATTCTAAACCAAAACATCCATGCCATATCGAATACCCCCACCCACTGCATCACAAACTCCACCCCCAAAGCAACCACCCATAGTTCCTTATCAGGTCTCCCACTTCCCCAACCCCAATGTACCCCCCAGACAACAATCTAAGAAAAGAAGTTGAAGGTGTGGTATACAAATGCAGATGGAATAACAAATAAGTGTGAGGAGTGGCATGAAAGAATCGAGGAGACATCCCCAGACATAATAGCACTCACAGAAACAAAACTCACCAGAATGATAACAGATGCAACCTTTCCACCCGGATATCAAATCCTCAGGAAAGACAGAGGGAGGAGAAGGGGAGGAGGAGTTGCACTACTCATTAAAAACCAGTGGGGTTTTAAGAAAATGGAAGGAATGGATGGCACGGGCGAAAAGGACTACTTAGTAGGAACAATCCAGTCTGAGGGACATATGGTGATAATTGCAGTAATGTACAACCCACCACGGAACTGCAGGAGGCCAAGAGAAGAATACGATGAGAGCAACAGAGCAATGGTCGACACACTAGCCGAGGTGGCCAGAAGAGCACACATGGGGGGAGCAAAGTTACTAGTTATGGGTGATTTCAATCACAAGGAGATTGACTGGGAAAACCTGAAGCCCCATGGGGGTCCCGAAAAATGGAGAGCCAAGATGATGGATGTGGTACTGGAAAACCTCATGCATCAACACGTTAGAGACATGACCAGAGAAAGGTGAGGATGATCCAGCAAGACTGGACCTTGTATTCACCTTGAGTAGTTTGCACATCGAGAATATCATGTATGAAAAGCCTCTAGGAGCTAGTGATCATGTGGTTCTGTGCTTTGACTACATAGTTGAGCTTCAAGTGGAGAGAGTAGCAGGAATAGAATGGGAAAAACCAAACTACAAAAGGGGGAACTACTCAGGCATGAGAAACTTCCTGCAAGACATTCAGTGGGAGAGGGAACTGGCAGGAAAACTAGTACAAGAAATGATGGACTATGTGGCAACAAAATGCAAGGATGCAGAGGAGAGGTTTGTTCCCAAGGGAAACAGAAATAATGGGAAGAACGGAACGAGTCCTTGGTTCACCCAAAGATGTAGGGAGGTAAAAACTAGGTGTACTAGAGAATGGAAAAGGTACAGAAGACAGAGAACTCAAGAAAACAAAGAGATTAGCCGAAGAGCCAGAAACGAATATGCACAGATAAGAAGGGAGGCTCAGCGACAATATGAAAATGACATAGCATAGATAGTCAAGTCTGACTCGAAGCTGTTGTATAGCCACATCAGGAGGAAAACAACAGTCAAGGACCAGGTAATCAGCATGAGGAAGGGTGATGGGGAGTTCACAAGAAACGACCGAGAGGTATGTCAGGAGCTCAACACGAGATTTTAAGAAGTATTTAGAGTGGAAACCAGTAGGACTCCAGGAAATCAGAACAGGGGGGTACACCAACAAGTGCTGGGTGAGGTACACATAACCAAGGAGGAGGTGAAGAAGCTGCTATGTGAACTTGACACCTCAAAGGCGGTGGGACCAGACAACATCTCTCCGTGGGTCCTTAGAGAGGGAGCAGAGATGCTGTGTGTGCCATTAACAAGGATCTTCAACACATCCATTGAAACTGAGCAACTCCCTGAGGTATGGAAGATGGCAAATGTAGTCCCAATTTTTAAAAGAGTAGACAGACATGAGGCATTAAACTACAGACCTGTGTCACTAACGTGTATAGTATGCAAAGTCATGGAGAAGATCATCAGGAGGAGAGTGGTGGAGCATCTGGAAAGAAGCAAGTGTATAATTGACAACCAGCACGGTTTCCAGGAAGGAAAATCCTGTGTCACAAACCTACTGGAGCTTTATGACAAGGTGACAGAAGTAAGAGAAGAGAGAGATGGGTGGATCGACTGCATTTTTTTGGACTGCAAGAAGGCCTTCGACACAGTTCCTCACAAGAGGTTACTGCAAAAGCTAGATGATCAGGCACACACAACAGGAAAAGCACCGCAATGGATCAGAGAATACCTGACAGGGAGGCAACAACGAGTCATGGTACATGACGAGTGGGCGCCTGTGACAAGCGGGGTTCCACAGGGGTCAGTCCTAGGACCTGTGCTGCTTTTGGTATATGTGAATGACATAAGAACATAAGAAAGAAGGAACACTGCAACAGGCCTACTGACCCATGCAGAGCACGTCCATGTCCCCCCCCCGGATTAGACCAATGACCCACCCCCACGGATTAGCCTAATGACCCACCTAGTCTGGTCACCTCCACTCAAGGATGGAGCACTGTACCAGACCCAACAGCAGCAGCACAAGCTAGTCAGGTCCAACTCACACCCATTCACACCCACTCATGTATTTTTCTAACCAATTTTTAAAACTACACAACGTTTTAGCCTGAATAACTGTACCCGAGAGTTTGTTCCACTCATCCACAACTCTATTACCAAACCAGTGCTTTCCTATATCCTTCCTGAAACTGAATTTTTCCAACTTGAAACCATTGCTGCGAGTCCTGTCTTGGCTGGAAATTTTCAGCACGCTATTTACATCCCCTTTATTTATTCCTGTTTTCCATTTATACACCTCGATCACATCCCCCCTAATTCTACGCCTTTTGAGAGAGTGCAAATTCAGGGCTCTCAGTCTATCCTCATAGGGAAGATTTCTGATACATGGGATCATCTTTGTCATCCTCCTCTGTACGTTTTCCAGAGCATTTATATCCATTCTGTAATATGGTGACCAGAACTGAGCAGCATAGTTTAAATGAGGCCTAACCAAGGATATACAGAGTTGAAGAACAACCTGAGGACTTCTATTATTTATACTTCTAAATATGAAGCCAAGAATTCTGTTAGCTTTATTGCGAACAATGTAGTTCAATGTTCAATGTAGATAAATGCAAGGTTCTGAAGCTCGGGAGTGTCCATAACCCTAGCACTTATAAGTTAAATAATGTAGAACTTAGCCATACAGATTGCGAAAAGGACTTGGGGGTTATGGTAAGCAATGCCTAAGCGTACGTAATAAGGCAAATAGATTACTGGGATTTATATCAAGAAGTGTAAGCAACAGAAGTCCAGAGGTCATACTGCAGCTTTATACATCATTAGTAAGGCCTCACCTAGATTATGCAGCTCAATTCTGGTCTCCATATTACAGAATGGACATAAATTCGTTAGAAAACATTCAGCGTAGGATGTCTAAATTAATACATAGCATTAGAAATCTTCCTTATGAAGAAAGATTGAAGACTCTTAAGTTACATTCACTTGTTAGACGAAGAATGAGGGGAGACCTGATCGAAGTGTATAAGTGGAAGATAGGTATTAATAAAGGGGATATTAACAAGGTCTTGAGGATATCTCTCCAAGAGAGAACCGCAGTAATGGATTTAAATTAGATAAGTTTAGATTTAGAAAGGACATAGGAAAGTATTGGTTTGGAAATAGGGTAGTTGATGAGTGGAACAGTCTACCTAGTTGGGTTATTGAGGCTAGGACTTTGGGTAGTTTCAAATTTAGGTTGGATAAGTACATGAGTGGGAGGGGTTGGATTTGAGTGGGACTTGCACATCGGAGCTTGTTTCTTGGGTGGCATTGAAAATTGGGTTGGGCAAATGTTTTGTTAGTGGGATGAATTGTAAAGGACCTGCCTAGTATGGGCCAACAGGCCTGCTGCAGTGTTCCTCCTTTCTTATGTTCTTATGTTCTTATGTTCTTAATGCACTGTTGTCTTGGTTTTAGATTGCCGCTAACCAGAACTCCTAAATCCTTTTTGCAATCAGTAGTATTAAGATCAACATTACTACTGATTGCGAAAAGGATTTAGGAGTTCTGGTTAGCAGTAATCTAAAACCATGTCAACAGTGCATTAGTGTTTGCAATATAGCTAACAGAATTCTTGGCTTCATATCTAGAAGTATAAATAATAGAAGTCCTCAGGTTGTTCTTCAACTCATAACGGAAGGGATAGACTCAGAAGTGTCCTTGTTTGCAGATGATGTGAAGTTAATGAGAAGAATCAAATCAGACGGGGATCAAGCAGGACTACAAAGAGACCTGGACAGGCTACAAGCCTGGTCCAGCAACTGGTTCCTTGAGTTTAACCCTGCCAAATGTTAAGATTGGGGAAAGGCAAAGAAGACCACAGACACAATATAGTCAAGATGGCCAAAGACTGCAAACCTCACTCAAGGAAAAAGATCTGGGAGTGAGTATAACGCAGCGCACACCTCCTGAGGCGCACATCAATCAGATAACTGCTGCAGCAAACGGGCGTCTGGCAAACCTACGGATAGCGTTCCGGTACCTCAGTAAGGAATCGTTCAAGACTCTGTACACCATTTACGTCAGGCCCATACTGGAGTATGCAGCATCAGTTTGGAATCCACACCTACACACACTACACACACACCACATACACTACACTACACACGCACACACACACACATACACACACACACACACCACACACACACACACACACACACACACACACACACACACACACACACACACACATGATGGGTGCAGACGTGGGTGCACAAGGCTCCGAGAACCTTAGTGTTTTTAAGGCACCCAGTAACTGCTAGCAGTAATCAGTGGTAGTGACAACGTCAATGAACAATCCTACGAGTGATAACTAAAGTTATTAGTTAAAAAAAAGTCGAGAGGAAGCCTGAAATCATTAATTTTTTAAAGTGCCAAACCGTTGTGGGTCTACTAGGCACTGTTGCCACACAGATTCAAACATACAAAGATCAAAGTGAGTATGGAAGCGGGTGTTCAAGAATTACCAGCGTTTGGTTAACAAGTGAAATGTGGGGCACCGTAATGTGAGAGTGAAAAAGTTAATAAGCAAAAGGAGAAAGGAAAAATAAAATATACAAAAAGGGAAGGTGGCAGTAGTAGGCCTGCTGAAGCAGTGACGTCATAACAGTTTGTATGCCATTATACATATAAAGTGTAGCACCGGATGTGAAGTGCATTCTGTCATAAGTGAAAAGTAAAATCACTTGAGGAACACAGGGTGCATGAGCATATATGGTTATAAACATCACAGGTGAAGGAGTTACAAAATAGTGATAGAAGGCCTATATACGACGACTACGTCATCAGCATCTGGCAACTTGCCATCACACCGCTGCCAGCGCAAGTATTCACCTGTTGAGGTTGCATGTTGCAGGGTTGAGTTCTGGTCTTGCATCACTGTTAAATACTGGTCACTCACTCCTGCAAGCTATTACTAGAATTAGAGTAGAAATAGCATAGACGAGAGTGCAAGGAGTAAAGTGGTAGTGAGGGATAACTGTAGACAGCCTGTACTGTCTGCACAGACAGCCCATGCTGTCTGCCAGCTTAGTTCATATTTTGCGGCACTAAGGTGCTGCCCTCTGTAGCCAGGCCTCTCGGTGGGCATGCCAGCCTGCCTGCCCTTGCCTCACTCTCACTCTGGTGACACTCTTCACTCAGTCAAGAAGTAGTCCTACTAGCTCTCTCTCGTGGGATGGCCCTGCACGGGCCATGGGCACAAAACACTAGCCTGTGTACCCACCACGACTTTACAAATAAAGTAAGAAGCCTCTGAAGACGTATTATTTACTCCCCGCTACCAGAACACCAAACAAACGGGATATAAATGGTGGGAAGCAGTGGTCGCAGCAGTTGTGTTTGCCCAGAGAGAGGAAGGAAGGTATGAAGTCATCTTCACTTTATCACCCTATACAAGAAGCATCCGTCTCTTAACGAGTTATCCTGATGTCGTATCTGCACGTCTGAGCATCCAGACACAGGAATTTGCCAAATTTCTTCGAGAATTGTAAGTGAATTGTAAGAGAATTGTAAGCAACCCCATGCTACAGTGTCCCACGCTGTTTCTCAAGTTACGTGTTCAGCGTCACTTGTATGTTGCTGTTGTTGTTCAGCTCAGCACAGCTGTTTCAGCAAGCCAGAGGTGAGTTTGTGGTGATTTCTGCATCCAGTGTGAGCTTCTCCAAGTGTTTGTGGGTGGGAAGGAGGAGGAGGAAGTGGCCGTTCCTCACCTTGCCCATGCTCATCCTACTCACACTCACCCATCTACCATACACTCACCACTGCCCACTCCCTCTGCTGTGTTTTCTGCTGTATTTCGTGTGATTCATTGCCAGAGCTGTGTATCCGAGTGCCCGAGGTCACTCGAAGCTACGTGGCTCAGCATGCCACGTAGATCAGCAAGCCACATAGATCATGACACCATGTGGATCCCGACACCACGTTGGGTGTGGGC
>NC_069404.1:100641022-100650230 GCF_026875155.1 Cherax quadricarinatus
AGAAGATACTTGAAGACGATGTAATCAGTCCATCACCCTTAAAGTTTTGAGGTGGTCAGTCCCTCAGTCTGGAGAAGAGCATTGTTCCGTTGTCTGAAACAATATGAAGTTGAAGTGACAGGATGGAGCCTTTATATAGTGCCAGGAGGTGAGACGTAGGTTGCTTTGGGAGGGCAGGTCCCTCTCAAACCCAGCCGTTCTCACTAGTAGAGGTCGAAGTTGATGGTCTGTACCAAGATACCCTTGTGTTCACATCAGGAGGAAAACAACGTCAAGAACCAGGTAATCAGGCTAAGGAAGGAAGGAGGAGAGACAACAAGAAATGACCGTGAAGTATGTGAGGAACTCAACAAGAGATTCAAAGAAGTGTTCACAGAGGAGACAGAAGGTGCTCCAGAAAAACGGAGAGGTGGGGCACATCACCATGTGCTGGACACAGTGCACACAACCGAGGAAGAAGCGAAGAGGCTTCTGGGTGAGCTAGATACCTCAAAGGCAATGGGGCAAGATAACATCTCCCCATGGGTCTTGAGAGAGGGAGCAGAGGCGCTATGTGTACCCCTAACAACAATATTCAATACATCTATCAAAACAGGGAGATTACCTGAGGTATGGAAGAACATAAGAACATAAGAATGTAGGAACACTGCAGAAGGCCTACTGGCCCATACGAGGCAGGTCCTCATCAAAACGACAACTACCTAGAGCTACTCAAGAAACAACTCCAGCACCCCCCAACACCAATCAAACCCAGCCCCTCCCTCTCATATATTTGTCCAAGGTCCTAGCCTCTATCACCCCACTGGGAAGACTGTTCCACGCATCTACAACTCTGTTAGAAAACCAGTACTTACCTATGTCCTTTCTAAATCTAAATTTATCCAACTTAAATCCATTATTCCTGGTTCTTACCTGGTTCGACACCCTCAGTACTTTATTAATGTCTCCCTTGTTTATGCCCGTCATCCACTTATACACTTCAATGATATCTCCCCTCATTCTACGCCTCTCCAGAGAGTGGAGATTTAAGGCTTTAAGTCTATCTTCATACGGGAGGTTCCTTACACAGTAAATCATTTTAGTCATTCTTCTCTGTATGTTCTCAAATGAGTCTATGCCCATCCTGTAGAAAGGGACCAAAACTGAGCAGCATAATCTAAATGAGGCCTCACTAGTGATGTATAGAGCTGTAAAAACTTTTGGACTTCTGTTACTTATACTTCTTGAGAAAATCCAAGTAATCTGTTGGCCTTGTTGCGCACCCCTGAGGCACTGCGTCTTGGCTTTAGATTCTGCTTACCAGACTCCCAAGTCTTTTTCACATTCTGTATGGCCAAGCTCTACTTCACCTAGATTATAGCTTCGAGGGTTATTTTCATTTCCCAAGGGGAAGTACCTTACACTTATCCACATTAAACTTCATCTGCCAAATTTTTCAGACCAAGACATTAAATTTGTTCAAATCGTCCTGGAGTTCATTGATATCCTCCTCAGAGTGAATTATACGGCCTATCTTTGTATCATCAGCAAACTTACTCATGTCACTAGTAATCCCTCATCAAGGTCATTAATGTAAATTATGAACAAGAGAGGGCCTAAAACTGATCCTTGTGGAACGCCACTAGTGACCAATCCCCATTCAGATTTCACTCCATTAATGGTAACTCTCTGCTTTCTATTGGTAAGCCCTGCCCTCAATCCATGCTAGAATTTTACCTCCTATACCATGAGCTGCCCCTTTTCTTAAGAGTCTCTTGTGAGGTACTCTGTCGAAGGCTTTACTAAAAACCAAATAAACAATATCATATTCCTTATTACTGTCAACTGCCTCAAATGTTCTATTGAAGAACGTCAGTAAGTTTTTTCAGGCAGGAACGACCTCTCGTGAAACCATGCTGAGATTCATTTATCAAGTTATGCTCTTTAAGGTGACTTTTTGATAATGTCAGCTATAATTGATTCTAATAACTTGCCCACTATAGAGTCAGGCTTATTGGACGGTAATTTGAAGGAGTGGAACCCTTTTCCCTGATTTGAATAAGGAACCACATTAGCCATCTTCCACAACTCTGGCACAACACGGGTAAGGTTGGACCTTTGAATACCCGTTAAGGGCTGACTAACCCTCCATTTTGCTTTCCCTTAAGCCCCCTTTGAAAAAACTCAGGGGTCCCGGGATTATTTTGTTTCAGTTTGTCTATCGTTTAATAACCATGTCCCTCGTGACAGAAATTTTAGTTACCAAAATTTAATCGGGAAACCCAAAAAATTGTAATTACTGGAATCTCATTTACATTTTCCTGTGAAAAAAACTACAAAAAATAGTCATTAAAAAGGAAAAACATTTCCATTCATTAACCGTAGCTGCCATTCCCGATTTCAGAGGTCCTATTTTTTCCTTCACCTTCGTCCATAACTTGAAAAAACCCTTTGGATAGTTTTTGATTCATTAGCACCCAAATTTTCATATCACTTTTAGCCTTTTAATCGCCTTTTTTACTTCTTTTTAAGCTAACATATTGGCAGAAAGGTTAACCTCCCCTCTTTGATGCCCTAAAAATTTCCCCTTTTCTCCCCTAATAGATGTTTTTAGCCCCCTTTTAAACCCAAAATTTGGATCTTTTTTAGACCAATTTCTCTCGGGGAAGTATATACTCTGGGCACGTGTACATTTTTAAAAAAAACAATCATAAAAGCAGTTTCCTTAAATTTTCAAAGTAGTTTATCACCAATAAAATCATTACAGATAACCCCAAAACAAAGATTAGACAGATGTTCCCTAAATCCCTTTATAATGGCAGAACGAAAATCAGGATTTTTACTGTATTATCATTATTCTTTTCATTCCCAATTAATGCTAAAGGTGATGATTTGTGATCACTTTCGCCCAAACTCTTCATGATCTCCGATTATTCACGTGTTTCCTTTTTTGACAAACTAGGTCACAAAAAATTACCCCGGTAGGCCATTTACACTCTGTTTCAGAAAACGTCCCGAACTGTTTTTTCCCTGAAATCACTGGGCCTAGATTCCTGTCAAAGAATTCCAGTCAATTTGGCTAAAGTTAAAGTCCCCCCACTATACTACTTACTGTGTCCAGAAGCCCTAACAATTTCGTCCAAAGAAGTCTCCCTCTGTCGTGATCCAAGCCTGGAGGTCGGGATTTAAAAACCTAAATTAGTTTTTCTTTCCCTCCACGAAATCTACCCCAAACAGACTCGTTTCTGCTCCATCTATTTTTATACCTGTTTTTATCAACAATTAATATTTTTTCGAACATACAAAGCAACTCCCCCCCCGTTCCCCCTTTCATCTATCCACATTGAACAACTTTAAATCCCTGAATATTCACCAGCATCATATCCCCACTCTTTAAATATACCCGTTTTTTATTTTAAAGCAATGATATCAAAGTTCCCACACATGCACCAAAAGTAGTTTTTATTAATTTTTATTTCTTGCACTTCGCTGTTGCATAAAATACCATCATATTTTTTTTTCTTCTGCACTTTTTTCCCTTTTATCTTTGTTTTTTAAAACAATTTGGGGAAATTATCATTACCCAGAGTTACCCCATGACAGTTACCTTTAAGATTCTTAATACAGAGCATAAGTCAATATTCCATACTCATTATTAATCATTTCTAAACCCATCCCTCAAAACTAATCCTATTTAAA
Source organism: Cherax quadricarinatus (assembly GCF_026875155.1). Taxonomy (NCBI): domain Eukaryota; kingdom Metazoa; phylum Arthropoda; class Malacostraca; order Decapoda; family Parastacidae; genus Cherax; species Cherax quadricarinatus. Next base: position 100,644,701 of record NC_069404.1, read on the forward strand.
GCCTAAAAACCCCCTCAACTAGTTAGCAAGAAAACCCACACCTGCCCTGGATAAGTAAAACCCCACCCCCTGGAAATACATGCTTTTTCGGCCAAAAAAGTTGCCCCCAGTTGTCAATGAATGGACTGCATTATCCTTACAGTGTTTATCCAGCAACAATTAAACCAATTGCTTGGACAACCATTCTTCCCAACCCTCTTCTTGGCAAAATCCCAAATTTAAAACAGGGCCCCCCCCCCTTCTTCAATCATGTCTTAGCTGTACTGAACTTTCTAATAATTCCTCACTTCTCGCTTGCCTACATCATTGCCTCCAGCACGAGGCAAAAAAATGGAAATTGACCCATTACCGTTCTGATGTTGTAAAAGCCGGCAACAATCCCCTCCTCCCACCCCGGGAAAAAGCATACCCTTTGTCTCCTACTCCTGCCTTCAACAGAATGCCCTATCCATGTATCTAACCTGGCTATCCCCAACAAAAACAATATTTTTTACCTTCCTTGTTGTCGTTTGTCGTGACGATCCCCTAGTAGATCACATTCGTCGGGGAGCACCGAGAATGCGTTGGAGGGTTTTCCCGGGGAGTTTCCACAGCAGTCTCTTTCTTTTTCACGTTTCTGGCTTTCCATTCGTCTTCTTGATCGTCAACTTCGTCGTCCCCTGCGCCAAACCCCTGACCACGATCCCTCTTGACCTGGGACTCAAACAGGAGGACTATACGAATCCTCTTGTTTTCCTCGGTCAAAGCCGTACTCCCTTCGCTGCCCTCAATTTTCCCTTTAAATTTCTGGTAAAGTTTTCTCGATGGAGGCTCTTGGTTCAGTCCCCCGGGGGCAAACAAGACACTTCTTCACAAATTAAGTATAGGTCAGCACTCAAAGTAAGGGCACCACCAAAAGGCCCCCCCGGGCTTCACAAGCTAAGTACACGTCACCACTGAGCTAAGTACACGTCACCACTGAGCTAAGTACACGTCACCACTGAGCTAAGTACACGTCACCACTGAGCTAAGTACACGTCACCAAATGTAGTCTAGTGGCTAACGCGACGGGCTGGAGTTTTGAGACTCTATGACCGCGGGTTCAATCCCGGCCGGGGGTATGGTTTATGTAGTCCCAATCTTTAAAAAAGGAGACAGACATGAAGCACTAAACTACAGACCAGTGTCACTGACATGTAGAGTATGCAAAATCATGGAGAAGATTATCAAGAGAAGAGTGGTGGAACACCTAGAAAGGAATGATCTCATCAACAACAGCCAACATAAGAACACAAGAAAGAAGGAACACTGCAACAGGCCTAGTGACCCATGCGGAGCAGGTCCATGTCCCCCCCCCGGATTAGACCAATGACCCACCCCCCGGATTATCCCAATGACTCACCCAGTCTGGTCATCCCCACTCAAGGATGGAGCACTGTACCAGACCCAGCAGCAGCAGCACAAGCTAGTCAGGTCCAACTCACACCCACCCACACTCACTCATGTATTTATCTAATCTATTTTTAAAACTAATCAACGTTTTAGCCTCAATAACTGTACTCGGGAGTTTGTTCCCCTCATCCACAACTCTATTTCCAAACCAGTACTTTCCTATATCCTTCCTGAATCTGAATTTTTCCAGCTTGAAACCATTGCTGCGAGTCCTGTCTTGGCTGGAAATTTTCAGCACACTATTCACATCCCCTTTATTTATTCCTGTTTTCCATTTATACACCTCGATCATATCCCCCCTAATTCTACGCCTTTCGAGAGTGCAGATTTAGGGTCTTCAGTCTATCCTCATAGGGAAGATTTCTGATACATGGGATCATCTTTGTCATCCTCCATTGTACGTTTTCCAGAGCATTTATATCCATTCTGTAATACAGTGACCAGAAATGAGCAGTATAGTCAAAATGAGGCCTAACCAAGGATATACAGAGTTGAAGAACATTCTGAGGACTTCTATTATTTATACTTCTAGATATGAAGCCAAGAATTCTGTTAGCTTTATTGCAAACACTAATGCACTGTTGTCTTGGTTTTAGGTTACTGCTAACCAGAACTCCTAAATCCTTTTCGCAATCGGTAGTGTTAAGATCTATATTATTTAGTTTATATGTGGCATGGTTATTTAACTGTACAACATTTAGAACTTTGCATTTGTCAATATTAAACTGCATCTGCCACTTCTCGGACCATTGCATCAGTCTATTCAAATCACCCTGGAGTGCTCTAGTGTCCTCATTAGAATAAATTTGGGGACGGCATATTTTGGTGTCATCAGCAAATTTGTTTATTCGCTATTTATTCCCTCATCTATGTCGTTCATGTAAATTGTGAACAAACAACGGGCCCAACACTGACCCATGAGGAACACCGCTTTGACGTGCCCCCATTCTGATTTCTCCCCTTTATGCAAACTCCTGCTGTCATTTGTCAACCATGCCTCTAACCAGGAAAAAATTTCTCCTCCTATTCCGTGTGCCTTAAGTTTCCTCAATAGCCTCTGGTGTGGAACTCTATCGAAAGCCTTACTGAAGTCCATATACACAATATCATATTCATTACCATGATCTACCTCCTCAAACACCTTAGTGAAAAAAGTTAGTAAATTCGTAAGACGGGAAAACGCCCCTTTGTAAAACCGTGTTGAAAAATCATTAATCAATCTGTGCCTGTCAAGATGGCTACGAATTGCTTCGGCAATTATTGATTCCATAAATTTTCCCACTATGGAGGTAAGGCTTATTGGTCTATAGTTCGAAGCGAAGGACCTGTCCCTGCCTTGTAAATAGGTATTAACATTTGCCATTTTCCACTTATCAGGCACTATGCCAGTTTGTAGTGATATGTTAAAAAGATTAGCCAAAGGTATGCTAATTTCCTCTTTACATTCCTTTAACACCCTTGCAAACAGTTCATCAGGACCTGGGATTTGTTAGGTTTTATTTCTCTATTTGCCTGAGGACCATGCCCATAGTTACCGCAATCATACATTAGTTTATTATCATCTGTTCTACGTAATCTTTTATTTCAGGAAAAATCGCTAGTTTTTTTCCTGGTGAAAACTGAGAGGGAATTAGGTATTTAGAATTTCCCCACATATCCTTATCACTGTCAGTGATCGACCAGAGTTACTCTTAAGTGGGCCAATCTTGTCCCTAATTTTACTTCTGTATACCTGAAAGAACCCTTTTTGGGTTAGTCTTTGAATCCTTGCGACCTTAGCCTCATAATCTTTTTTTTTGCTTTTCTTATTCCTTTCTTTATTTCTCTCTTTAATTGAATATATTGATTTCTTAACTGTCCATCCCTCTTTTCATACGCCTACAAATGCCCCCCTTTTTTTGACCAATGAGATGTTTAATCTATTGCTCATCCATTTGGAATCATTTTTGTTAGATCTAATTTCCCTACCCCGGAACAAAAGTTGAATGGGCAGCTAGAAAACTATGGGTCTGAAAAACGTCAAACTGGCAACCAAGATCACCCAACCTAACCCATAGTTAGGAAACCCAATTTAGCCCACCCAAGTAATTTTTCAGTCCCATGAAGTCGGCCAAGCGAAAATCTGGGACAGAGATTTGATTGCAGTTAACTGGGTAATTCCATGATATATTGAAACTAAGTGATTTGTGATCACTTTCCCCAAGCTCATCATTAACCTCAAGATTATTAATTAGTGAATCTTTGTTGGCAAGAACCAAGTCAAGCAGATTGTTTCCTCTAGTTGGTTCTGTCACAACCTGTTCTAAAAAGCAATCCTGAACCGTATCAAGAAAGTCACTAGACTCAAGATTTCCTGTCATATTGTTCCAATCAATTTGTCTAAAGTTAAAATCTCTCAAATGAAAAGTCATGAAGATTGGGGAGGAGCAAAGAAGACCGCAGACAGAGTATAGGCTAGGTGGACAAAGACTGCAGACCTCACTCAGGGAGAAAGATCTTGGGGTGACCATAACACCGAGCACGTCACCAGAGGCACACATCAACCAAATAACTGCTGCAGCATACGGGCGCCTGGCAAACCTGAGAATAGCGTTCCGATACCTTAATAAGGAATCGTCCAAGACACTGTACACTGTGTATGTCAGGCTCATACTGGAGAATGCAGCACCAGTCTGGAAACCACACCTGGTCAAGCACGTCAAGAAATTAGAGAAAGTACAAAGGTTTGCAACAAGGCTAGTTCCAGAGCTCAGGGGAATGTCGTACGAGGAAAGACTGTGGGAAATCGGACTGACGACACTGGAGAACAGAAGGGTCAGGGGAGACATGATAACGACTTACAAAATACTGCGGGGAATAGACAAGGTGGACAGAGACAGGATATTCCAGAGAGGGGACACAGAAACAAGGGGCCACAATTGGAAGCTGAAGACTCAGAGTAGTCACAGGGACGTTAGGAAGTATTTCTTCAGTCATAGAGTCGTCAAGAAGTGGAATAGCCTAGCAAGTGAAGTAGTGGAGGCAGGAACCATACACAGTTTTAAGAAGAGGTATGACAAAGCTCAGGAAGCAGAGAGGGAGAGGACCTAGTAGCGATCAGTGAAGAGGCGGGGCCAGGAGCTGAGTCTCGATCCCTGCAACCACGATTAGGTGAGAACAATTAGGTGAGTACACACACACACACACACACACACACACACACACACCACACACACACACACACACACACACACCACACACACATACCGCACACACACACACCACACACACTACAAATACACATCACACACACACACACACACACCCCCACTCACACACTAATACACTTCACACACATAAACACGCACACACACACACACACCACACACAAAAACACAACAACAACACACACACACACACACACACACACTAGACCCCACACACTACAAAACACACACAACACACACTACAACACACACACACACATACACACAACACACACACACACACACAACACACACTAGACACCCCACACTACACAACACACACAACACACACTACACACACACACACCCCACACACACACACACATCAGAGACAGTGTAGTGGGTCACAAGCGCCAGGCTCCGAGGATCTTTTGTGCTTTTAGGGCGTTTTTTAGCACTAGAAGCATCCAGTGTTAGTGACAACGTCAGTGAACAACCCTACAAGTGATAAAACCCAAAGTATTAGAAAAAATAAATAAAGTTAAGGCGAGAGAAAGCCTGAAATTTATACAACAAAATTTCAAAGTGCCAGTTCGTTGAGGCCTAGTGGGCACCGTTGCCACATTGTTACATATATACAAAGTACAAAGCGAGTGACTAAAGAGAAAAGACCAAATAATTAAGAGAGGGTGGTAACGACAAAAAAGTGATGTATCACACACGTGAACAAGCAGCCAGAAAGGGGATATATATATGTTTCATAAATATAATAAGCAGAGGGGGTGGCGCATAGGGGCCCGGGGATAGGCCGCCATAAAAGGTTGGGGGTCATCACAAAAAAGTAGGGTACTTCCAAAAGTGGAGTAAAATTTTAAAAATAGCAGTATACAAGTGAAAGTGTGGGAAACGGGACT
>NC_069404.1:100650730-100795465 GCF_026875155.1 Cherax quadricarinatus
TAAAATTTTGGGGGGCCCTGGGAGGATGGTTGGGGGACCTGGTGGATGGTTGGCCTGAAGGATGGTTGTGGGACCTGTGAGAATGGTTGTGGGACCTGGAAGATAGTTGTGGGACTGGAGGTGGTTGTGGGACCTGGGGGAGGGTTTTTGAGGGACCTGGGAGGATGGTTGTGGACCTGATAGGATGGTTGTGGGACCTGGGAGGATGGTTGTGGTACCTGGTAAGGGTTGTGGGACCTGAAATTATGGTTGTGGGCCCTGGAAGGAGGGTTGTGGGACCTGGAAGGATGGTTATGGACCGGGAAGGATGGTTGTGGGACCGGGAAGGATGGTTGTAGAACCTGGAAGGATGGTTCGGTTACAGCTAGTGACCAGGTTGGTTACAGCTAGTGACAAGATTGGATACAGCTAGTGGCCAGACTGGTTACAGCCAGGGGACCAGCTAGTTACAGCTAGTGACCAGACTGCTTATAGCTAGTGACCAGGCTAGTTACAGCTAGTGACCAGCCTGGTAACAGTTAGTGACCAGCCGGGTCACGTAGTGACCAGACTGGCTACAGCAGTGAAAAGGCTGGTTACAGCTATGACCAGGCTGGTTACAACTAGTGATTAGACTGGTTACAGCTAGTGCTAGTCTGGTTTTACAGCTGGTGACCAGACTGGTTACAGCTAGTGACTCGACGGTTACAGCTACGACCAGCTGGTTACTGGTAGTGACCAGGCTCGTTACAACTAGTGATTAGACTGATTTAAAGCTAGTGACCAGGCTGTTTACAGCTAGTGACCAGGCTGGTTACGGTAGTGACTAGACTGGTTACAGCTAGCGACCAGACTAGTTAAAGCTAGTGACCAGGCTGGTTACAGCTAGTGACCAGACTGGTTACAGCTAGAGACTCAAACTGGTTACAGCTACTGACCCGGCTGGTTACAGGAGTAACCAGGCTCGTTACCAGTGATTTCACTGGTTACAGCTAGTGACCAGGCTGGTTACACCTAGGGGCCCGGGCTGGTTACAGCTAGAGACTAACGGGTTTTACAGCAGTGACCATGCTGGTTGCAGCTAGTGACCAGGCTGGTTACAGCTAGTGACCAAACTGGTTATGGGTAGTTACCGGACTGGTTATAGCTAGTGACTAGACTGGTTGCAGCTATGACCAGTTTTGTTACAGTTAGTGACCAGGCGGGTTACAGCTATTTGACTAGACGGGTTACAGCTTTTGCCCAGACGGGTTACAGCTATTGACCAGACTGTTTCAGAAAGTGACCAGGCGGGTTTTAAGCTAGGACCATTTGGGTTAAGTAGTGATCAGTTTGGTTACAACTAGGGGGCCCAGGCTTTTTACAGCGGGTAAAGCAGGGGGTTACAGCTATTGCCAGTTTGGGTTTACAGCTAGTGACCAGGCGGGTTTTCGTTTGGGGACCAGTCTGGTTAAACCCTATGACCAGATTGGTTACAGCTGGTGCCCAGACTGGTTAAGCTAATGCCCAGTTGGTTACAGTATTTTACCGATTGGTTTAAGCAAGAAAAACCGGGGTGGTTCAGTGTGAGGCAGGCGGTTACAGCTAGTGCCCGATGGTTACAGTAGGGGCCCATTTTGGGGTTGCAGCTAGTGATCAGGGGGGTTACAACTAGGACCGGGTTTTAAAAAAAACCTCTGTTTAAAGATGGTTGGTAGTTCCCTAAAGGGGTTATGCTAGTGACCGGGTGGTTACATCTATGATTAGACTGGTTACAGTAGTGACAAAAATGGTTACCTAGTGAACAGGTGGTTACAGCTACTGACCCAAATGGTTAAAAGCTGGGAACAGGCTTTACAGTAGTGACCAGGTCGTTAAAACTAGTGATTAGACTGTTTACAGCTAGTGATTTAGTCTGTTTACGCTTGTGCCCATTTTGGGGTTACGGGCTAGTGATCAGAGGGTTACAATATGATCAGATGGTTAAAAAAAGTGATCGGATTTTTTCAAAAATTACTAGAATTTTTCGTATGACCAAGGGTTTTTTCCCCCTTAAATGATAACTGGTTTTAGCTAGTGACCAAATGGTTAAGCTGTAAATAGACGGGTTTTACAGCTAGTGCAAACGGTTTTACAGCTAGCCCACTAGAGGGTTACAGTTAATGCCCAAGGCTGGTTACAGGAAGTGACCGGGCTAGTTACAGCTATTTACTAGACTGGTTACATTTAAAGGGGCCCGGGGCGGGTTACAGTTGTGACCAGGCTGGTTAAAACCATTTGACTAGACGGGTTTTTAAAAGTAGTGACCAGGCGGGTTAAGCTAGTGACTTGTTTGGTTTTACATTTAGTGACCGGGCTCGTTTAAAAAGTTTGTGACCAGGGGGTTTTACAGCTAGGACCGGGCTGGTTACAGCAAGCGACCAAAAACTGGTTACGGGTTTAATGCAAGAATGGATACAGTCGTGCCCGGGATGGTTACGTTACTGACCGGGGCTAAAAACAGCGTGACCAAGCTAGTTTTCAGCTAGTGCCATGCTGGTTAAGTAGTGACCAACTGTTAGGGCTAGGGGACTAGGCTGGATTTTTACCTGTGAGAGTTTGGGGGTCAACCCCCGGGGCCCGGTTTTGTGACCGGGCCCTCCTGGTGGGATCAGAGCCTAAATAAAACCAGGCTGTTACTGTTTGGCTGAAACGAAAACCAACGTACGAGCCACCCCCCGGCTGGTCGGGTCCGACTTTACGTGCTTGCCCAGTGCCACTTGAAGACTGCCAGGGGTCTGTTGGTCCCCCCCTTAGTAGGGCTGGGGGGAGTTGAACAGCCCCGGGGCCCCTGGGCACTTTTTGTAAAGGTCCTTAACGTGCTAGTGACACCCCCGCTTTTCGTTTTGGGGGGTGTTGCCCTTGTTTTCCCAAATTTTTTTGGTTTTGTATGAAATGATTTTGTTTTTGGGAAGTTGGTTTGTTCCTTAGGGTTTTCCGGGGGGGTATTAAACATGATCTCCCCGCCTGCGTTCCTGGAATACAGGTTTAGGGCCTCAAGGTCCCAGTAATTGAGGTTTTTTATTCCTTTTTTGCGCGCCCGGGGAAGGTTTCTCTGTAAATTTTCTAGGTCAGCAATTTCACCTGCCTTAAAAGGGTGCTGTTACTGTGCAGCAATATTCCACCCTAGATAGAACAATGACCTGAAGAGTGTCATCATGGCTTGGCACCCTAGTTTTGAAGGTTCTCATTATCCATCCGTCATTTTTCTAGCAGATGCGATTGATACAATGTTATGGTCCTTAAAGGGTGGATCCTCCGACATGATCACTCCCAGGTCTTTGACATTGGTGTTTCGCTCATTTTGTGGCCAAAATTTTGTTTTGTACTCTGATGAAGATTTAATTTCCCGTGTTTACCAATCTGAGTAATTGAAATTTCTCATCGTTGAACTTCATATTGTTTTCTGCAGCCCACTGAAAGATTTGGTTGATGTCCGCCTGGAGCCTTGCAGTGTCTGCCATGGAAGACCTGTCATGCAGATTCGGGTGTCATCTGCAAAGGAAGACACGGTGCTGTGGCTGACATCCTTGTCTATGTCCGTTTATGAGGATGAGGAACAAGATGGGAGCGAGTACGTGCCTTGTGGAAAAGAGCTTTTCACCGTAGCTGCCTCGGACTTTACTCTGTTGACTACTACTCTCTGTGTTCTGTTAGTGGAAATTATAGATCCATCGACCAACTTTTCCCGTTATTCCTTTTAAACACGCATTTTGTGCGCTATTACGCCCTGGTCACAATTGTCGAAGGCTTTGCAAAGTCTGTATATATTACATCTGCATTCTTTTTGTCTTCTAGTGCATCTAGAACCTTGTCGTAGTGATCCAATAGTTGAAACAGACAGGAGCGACCTGTTTTAAACCCATGTTGCCCTGGGTTGTGTAATTGATGGGTTTCTAGATGGGTGGTGATCTTGCTTCTTAGGACCCTTTCAAAGATTTTTATGATATGGGATGTTAGTGCTATCGGTCTGTAGTTCTTTGTTATTGCTTTATTGCCCCCTTTGAGGAGTGGGGCTATGTCTGTTGTTCTTAGTAACTGTGGCACGACCCCCGTGTTCATGCTCCCTCTCCATAGGATGGTAAAAGCTCGTGATAGGGGCTTCTTGCAGTTCTTGATGAACACGGAGTTCCAAGAGTCTGGCCGAGGGGCAGAGTGCATGGGCATGTCATTTATCGCCTGTTCGAAGTCAATTGGCGTCAGGATAACAGATAGGCTTGTGTTAACCAAATTCTGTGGCTCTCTCATAAAAAAATCATTTTGATCTTCGACTCTCAATCTGGTTAGCGGCTTGCTAAAAACTGAGTCATATTGGGACTTGAGTAGCTCACTCATTTCCTTGCTGTCATCTGTGTAGGACCCATCTAGCTACAGCTAGTGACCAGGATAGTTACAGCTAGTGACCAGGCTGTTTACAGCTAGTGACCAGGCTAGTTACAGCTAGTGACCAGGATGGGCACAGCTAGTGACTAGACTGGCTATAGCTAGTGACCAGACTGTTTACAGCTAGTGACCAGACTGATTACAGCTAGTGACCTGACTGGTTGCAGCTAGTGACTCGACTGCTTACAGCTAGTGACCAGGCTGGTTACAGCTAGTGGCTAGACTGGTTACAGCTAGTGACCAGGCTGGTTACAGCAAGTGACCAGGCTGGTTACAACTATGACTAGACGGTTACAGCTATGACCATGGGTTAAAATAGTCCCGGTTGTTTAAATAGTACTGATGGTTAAGCATGACATGCTGGTTGCAGTGTGACCAGACTGGTTACAATAGTGCCCAAACGGTTTTAAAAATGACCAATGGTAACTAGTGACCAACGGGTTACGCTAGTGACGGGCTGGTAACACTAGACGGGTGGTTACACTAGTGACGAGAGGTTTTAATTGTGCCATATGCTACAACAGTGGACCAACTGGTTACAGCTGGACCCGGGCTGGTTAAAAAAAATTTAGCGTAGATTGGTTAAAACTATGACTAGATTGGTTTAAAGCTGGCCCAATTTTTTTAAGCTAGTGACCAGCTGTTTACTTTTGACCAGCGGGTTACAGTAGTGAACCAAAATTTGTACGGGGTAGTCCCCCAAAAGGTTCAGCTAGTGAAAAACTGTTCGAAAGGGACAACGGTTCAGCTATGCCCCTGGTTAAGCTATGACCATTGGTTACATTTGGACCAGGCGGGTTACAAGGTGACCAGCTTTTCCACCTATGACCATCTGGTTACAGCAGTGAAAGACTGGTCCAGTGACCAGACGGGGTTTACAGCTAGTGACCGGGTATTTTTAGAGCATGCCCGGGCTTTTTTAAGCTGTGACCGGGCGGGTTACGCTTGCCCAGACGGTTTTTCCCAAAGGGCCCCCAGCTGGCAACAGCTAGGATCAAGGGGCAACAATCCCAGCTTTACAAAGTGTTTAAAACATGGTTCAGCTAGTGCCCGGGGGGTTTTAAGCTATGACCAGCGGGAAAGCAATTACGGTTTTTAGCTAGTGACAACGGTTACAGCTAGTGATAACGGGTTCAGTAGTACCAGCGGTTACACTAGTGACAAAGGGTTTGCACCTTTTCTGACCAGGCTTTTCCCAGCTGTGCCCAGCGTACAGCTAGAACGTTGTTTACAGCTAGTGCCCAGCTTTTAAAGCTAGTGACCAGCTGTTCAGCATGACCAGCTTTTTACAGCTATGACAGCGGTTACAGCAAGGACAGGCTGGTTACAGTTTAGTGACCGGGGCGGTTACAGCTATGACCAACTGGTACGGCTAGGCCAGCGGTTACAGTTAGGACCAGGCTGGTTACAGCTGGTGACCAGGCTGGTAACTTGACCGGCTGGTTACAGCAGTGACCAGGCGGTTAAGTTTTGTGACCGGCTGGTTACGCAGTGCCCCGCTTTTACAGCTAGTGACCGGCGGGGTTAAACTAGGACCAGGCGGTTTACACAAGTGCCCAGGGGGTTACAGCTAGTGACCAGTGGTTACAGCTAGTGCCCAACTGTTAAGCTAGGACCAGGCTGGTAAGATGACCAGGCGGTTAAGCAGTGCCCAACTGTTACAGCTATGACCAGCTGGTTAAGTATGACCGGCCGGGAACAGCTAGTGCCCCCGCTGGGTTCCTAGTGACCATGGTTAAGCAAAGACCAGGCTGGTTAAAACGTGACAGCTGTTACAGCTAATGGAAGGTTAACTAGTGACGCTGGTTAAGCTAGAGCCCGAGGGTTACAGTTGGGCCCAGCGGGTTAAAACTAGTGACTAGACGGGTTTACAGCTAGTGACCAGGTTGGTTACAGTTAGGCCGGGGCGGTTAAGTAGGACCGGGGGGTTTTTTTTACACTAGTGCCCAGCTGGTTTAACTATGCCAAACTGTAAAACGGTGACCGGGCTGTTACAAAATGACCATTGGGTTAACTAGTGACCGGCCGGTACACATGACCGCGGGTTACACAAGACCAGGCGGTTACAACTAGGAAAAACGGGTTTACATTTGGGGCCGGATGGTTACACTATGCAACTTTTTAAACAAGGACCAGGCGGTTACAACTATGCCCACGGGTCCCAACTATGCCAGGCTGGAAAACTATGACCAGCGGTTACAATAGTGACCAGCGGTAAAACTAGTGACCAGGCGGTTAAAACTATGACCGGGCGGTTACAACTAGACCGTTGGTTAAACTTGACCACTGGTTAAAACATGACCAGCGGTTACAACTATGCCCGGGCCCGGTTCCAACTAGTGCCCAGGCGGTTACACTAGTGACCAGGCTTTTTAAACAGTGACCGGGCTGGTTAAAAAAGTGACCGGGCGGGTTACAACATGCCCAGGCTGTTAAAACATCCCAGGCGGTACACTAGTGACCGGCTGGTTACAACTATACCACTGTTAAAACTATGACCGGGCGGGTTTACATATGCCCGGGCCGGGTACAACTATGCCAGGCTGGTTCAACTATGACCACTTTTACACTGTGACCAGGCTGTTAAACATGAAACCCCGCCCAGTTTACAACTATGACCAGGCTTTAAAACTAGTGACCGGGCTGGTTAAAACTAGTTACCCAGGCTGGTACAACTGTGACCGGGCTGGTTAAAACATGACCAGATTTTTTCCAACTAGTGACCGCATTTTACAACTAGTGACCGGGCTTTAAAACTAGTGACCACTGTTACAACAGTGCCCAAACTAGTTACAACAGTCCCAGTTACAACTATGACCAGGTTTTTACACTAGTACCACTAGTTACAACTAGTGACCAGGCTAGTTACAACTATAAACCCAGACTGTTACAAAAACTAGTAACCAGAATAGTTACAACATGCCCAGGCTAGTTACAACATGACCAGGCTTTTTTAAACAAGTGACGGGCTAGTACAACTATACCGGGCTATTTTTCAACTTGACCAGGTGTTCAACTAGGCCAGAAGTTACAACATGACCAACTAGTTTACAACTAGTGACCGGGCTATTTAAAACTTCCCCGCTGTTACAACTATGCCCAGACTATTTACAACTATGACCAGGCTATTTACAACAAAGTACCGGCTAGTTACAACTAGTGACCAGGCTTTAAACTGTGACCAGGCTAGTTCAACTATTTCCAGGTATTCAACTAGGACCAGTAGTTACAACAGTACCAAAACTATTTCAACATGACCGGGCGTTAAACTAGTGACCGGCCGTTACAACTTTGACCACTAGTTAAAAATAGTGACCAGGCTTTACAACTAGGACCAACATTTTTTAAAACTATGACCGGCTAGTTACAACATGACCAGGCAGTTAAAACTAGTGACCAGGTAGTTTACAACTATGACCAGTATTTTAAAACTATCCGGGGCTATTTTACAACAGTGACCAGGCAAGTTACAACTAGTGACCACTGTTACAACTAGTGACCAGGCTTTTAAACAGTGCCCAAACATTACAACAGTGACCGGGCTGTTACAATAGTGACCAGCAGTTACAACATGCCAGGCTAGTACAACTATGACCAGGCAATTTTTACAACTATGACCAGGCTATTAACTATGACCAGGATTCAACAGTGACCAGCTAGTTACAACAGTACCAGGCAGTTACAACTAGTGACCAGGCTAGTTACACTATACCAGGCTGTTACAACTTGCCCGGGCGGGTTAAAACTAGCCCGCTATTTCCAACAGTGACCAGCGGTTAAAAATTGCCCAAACTAGTTACAACAAGTGACCACTATTTACAACTAGTGACCAACCCTATTCAAAATGACCAGTAGTTACAACTAGTGACCCCCTTTTTCCCAACTATACCACTTTTACAACTAGTACCAGCTGTTAAAACTAGTGACCGGCATTACAACTATGACCAGGCATTTACAACTAGTGACCAGCTTTAAAACTATGACAGCTGTTACAACTATGACCGGCTTTTAAAATATACCGGGCAATTAAAAATGACCAGGCAGTTACAACTAGTGACCAGGAGTTACAACTAGTGACCAGGCTAGTTACAACTATCCCCAGATTAATTATTCCAGAAGTTAAATAGTGTTTTTTTTTTGTACAATAAAAAAAATTGACATAAACCGTGTCTGTCCTCGTAAAAACACAGCATATAGGAGGCTATTTCCACCAATATTTAACAATTTAAATTGGGGCAAAAAAATTTTTCCCCCAATTTTTTCCACCAATTTTTTCCAGCTATTTACAATTTTTTCCACCTATTTCCAAATTTTTTCCGAATATTTCCCCCAATTTTTTCCAGCAAAAAATTTCCACCTATTTCCAGCAAAATTTTCAGAAATATTTACCAATACCAGCAATATTCCCAGCAATATTCCAGCTATTTCCAAAATTTACATTTTTCCAGAATTTATTTCCAGAAATTTAAATATTTGTTTTTTGTTTTGAAAATTTTTTTCCGCATACCGCTTTTTTTCAAAATATTTGAAAATATTTCCAGCAATATTTCCACAATATTTCCCAATTTTTTCCAGAAATATTTACAATTTCAGAAATTTTCCCAGAAAATTGGCAATATTTCCACAATATTTCCAGAAATATTTTAGCAATTTTTCCAAAATTTAGCAATTTTCCAGCAATATTCCAAAAAAATATTTAAAATATTTAGAAATATTTCCCCCAAATATTTAGCAAATTTCCCAATATTTCCAAAATATTTACATATTTCCAAATTTTTCCAGAAATAATTTAGCAATATTTCCACAATATTTCCAGAAAAATTGAGCAAATTTTCCAAAATATTAGCAATTTTTTCCAGAAATTTTTTTTCCAAATATTTGAAAAATTTTTCCCACAATATTTCCAGCAATATTTCCAGAAATATTCCAGAAAATTTTTGAGAAAATTTTTTCCAAAAAAAATTTTTCCAGAAATTTTTTCCAGCAATTTTCCAGCAATATTTGAGCAATATTTTCCAAAAATTTTTCCAGCAATTTTCCAGCAATATTTCAGCAAATTTCCAGCAAATTTCCAGAATTTTTCCAGCAATTTTTTACAATTTTTCCAGCAATTTTTCCAGCAATATTTCCAGCAATATTTCCAGCAATATTTTAGCAATTTTTTCCAAAATTTTTCCCAGCAATATTTAGCAATATTTCCAGAAATTTTTCCCAGAAATATTCCAAAAAAATATTTCCAGCAATTTTTAGCAATATTTCCACAATATTTCCACAATTATTTCCACAATATTTCCGAAAATTTTTCTACAATATTTCACAATTTTTAGCAATATTTCCAGCAATATTTTCCACAATATTTCCCAGCAAAATTTCCCGAAATATTTAAAAATTTTTCAGCAAATTTTCAGAAAAATTTAGCATTTTTTTAGAAATATTTCCAGCAATATTTCCCAGCAAATTTCCAGCAATATTTGGCAAAAATTTAGCAAATTTCCAGAAAATTTCCAGAAATTTTTGAGCAATATTTGAGAAATATTTCCAGCAATATTTCAGCAATATTTCCACAATATTTAGTAAATTTCCAGCAATATTTCCAGCAATTTTCCCAGCAATATTTGAGCAATATTTGAGAAATATTTCCAGCAATATTCTACAATTTTTCCAGCAATTTTTTCCAGAAATATTTGAGCATATTTTGAGAAATTTTCCAAAAACAGTTAGCTTTTTTTTCCAGAAATATTTCCAGAAAATATTTGAGAAATATTTCCACAATATTTGAGAAATTTTTCCAGCAATTTTTCCAGTAATATTTGACAATATTTCCAGCAAATTTCTAGAAATTTTTTTCCCAAAAAATTTTTGAGCAATTTTTCCCACATATTTCTAGCAATATTTCCCAAAAATTTCCGCAATATTTGAGCATTAATTCAGTATTTCCAAAACATTTAAGAAAATATTTCCAGGAGTATTTCAATATTTCCGCAAATTTAAATTTTTTCCCAAAAAAATTTTTCAAATTTCCAGATAATTTAAATTTCTTCCAGAAATTTTTCCCACCTTTACATCACCGCGACTACTATACTACAAGAGTAGAAAATTACATTACTACTACAATTTCTAGTACTGTTTCGCACACTACTACTACTAGTAGAAATAGTACTACACAATCTAAAGTACTAGTATATTTCTAGACGTTTCTGCAAATGCCTACTGCTAGAAAGTATTATACTTCTAGTACTTTTCTGCTACTACCTACTACTAGTATAGTATTTGTGTAATTTCGCCTCCTCGCAAATTCCTTGCATTTTTTAAAATCTTTTAAAAGGGCTGATGCATGCGGGGAAAATGAAAAGCTGAGCCTTCTCCCGAAAGCTGGGGCCTTGGATCAAACGTGTAGCGCAAGCTCACGCAAGGGTTTTTCCATTGGGTAGATTGGTAAAACACTGCGTACCTGTCCAAGGTTCAGGTTCGAGTCTCCTTCAGCCAGAGATCGTGTTTGTGTATTATCGCCGCTCTCGCGAATTCCTTTATATATATATAATTAAAAATAAAAATAAAAAAAAATTTTATAATATAAAATAATAAAAAAAATATTATATATATATAAAATATAAAATTTAAAAAAAACACTGACTCTGGGTGAAGAGACCGAACCTACAACCTTTGGGGCAACCTGGAGTTTCCTGGAGAATTCCGGGGGCAACGCCCCCCCGGCCCGGCTGTTACCAGCCCCCGGGGGCAAGCCCGACAAACCCGGGGTTTACTGCTGGGTGCACGCAAACCCAAAGTACGAGCCACAGCCCGGGTGATCAGGAACCCACTTTATCTTTCCAGTGCCAGCTTGAAGACTGCCAGGGGCTTTTGGTAACCCCCTTATTATCTGGGGGGCAGTTAAAAATCTCGGGGCCCCTACACTTATGTATGGCCTTAACGTGCTAGTGACACCCCGCCTTTCATTGGGGGGATGTTGCATCGTCTGCCAAATCTTTGCTTTTGTATGGTGATTTTCGGGCAAGTTCGGTACTATCCCTCTAGGATTTTCCAGGGGATATAATCAGTATCTCTCCCTCCGGTTTTTCCCGGGAAAAACAGGTTTAGGAACCTCAAGCGCTCCCCCTAATTTAGGGGTTTTTTTTTCTCCGTTATGCGGCCGGAAATTTTTTTGTACATTTTTAGGTCGGCAAATTTTACCTGCCTTTAAAAGGGCTGTTACTGTGCAGCAATTTCCAGCCAGTAGAAAAGGACCTAAGAGTGCATCTGGGGTTTCATCCCTCGTTTTGAAGGGCCATTTCCCTCCTGCATTTTTCTAGCAGATGCGATGCTGTAAGTCCCCTTTTGGCTTAGCGCTTCTTTTTTTTAAAAAAATAATAAAAATTGCAGATGGATCGTAAATGTTATGGGCCTTTAAGGGAGATCCTCCGACATGATCACCCCGGGCTTGACTTGGGTTTTGCTCTATTTTTTGGCCGAATTTTTTTTATCTGATGAAAATTTAATTTCCCTTTTACCAATCTGGTAATGAAATTTCTCAACGTTAAATTCATATTGTTTTTTTTGCAGCCCACTGAAAGATTGGGGTTTAAAATCCGCCTGGAGCCTTGCATGTCGCAATGGAAGACACGTCATGCAGATTCGGGGTCATCTGCAAAGGGAAACACGGCTGTGGCTGACATCCTTGTTTATGTCAGATATGAGGATGAGGAACAAGATGGGAGCGAGTACTGTGCCTTGTGGAACAGAGCTTTTCACCGTGACTGCCTAGGACTTTACTCTGTTGACTACTACTCTCTGTGTTCTGTTAGTGAAAAAATTATAGATCCATCGACCGACTTTTCCTTTATTCCTTTAGCACGCATTTTGTGGCGCTATTACGCCATGGTCACACCTTGTCGAAGGCTTTTGCAAAGTCTGTATATATTACATCTGCATTCTTTTTGTCTTCTAGTGCATTTAGGACCTTGTCGTAGTGATCCAATAGTTGAAACAGACAGGAGCGACCTGTTCTAAACCCATGTTGCCCTGGGTTGTGTAACTGATGGGTTTCTAGATGGGTGGTGATCTTGCTTCTTAGGACTCTTTCAAAGATTTTTATGATATGGATGTTAGTGCTATCGTCTGTATTCATTGCTGTTGCTTTACTGCCCCCTTTGTGGAGTGGGGCTATGTCTGTTGTTTTTAGTAACTGTGGGACGACCCCCGTGTCCATGCTCCCTCTCCATAGGATGGTAAAAGGCTCGTGATAGGGGCTTCTTGCAGTTCTTGATGAACACGGAGTTCCATGAGTCTGGCCCTGGGGCAGAGTGCATGGGCATGTCATTTATCGCCTGTTCGAAGTCATTTGGCGTCAGGATAACATCAGATAGGCTTGTGTTAGCCAAATTCTGTGGCTCTCCCATAAAAAATTCATTTTGATCTTCGACTCTCAGTCCTGGTTAGTGGGCATTGCTAAAATCTGAGTCATATTGGGACTTGAGTAGCTCACTCATTTCCTTGCTGTCATCTGGTTGGACCTACTGTTTAAGTAAGGGCCCCTAATACGGGACCGTTGTTCTCGACTTTGGATTTTGGCATAGGAGAAGAAATACTTTTGGTTTCTTTCCGAGTTCATTTATAGGCTTTTAGTTCTTTCCCCGCGATTCCTGACTCCTATAAGTTTTCCTTTAGCTTAAGTTCGATGTTTGCTATTTCTCTGACCATGTCTCCCTACGCAGTTCAGATAGATTGACCCATTTAGCCCTCTGTTATTCTTTTTTCCGTCGCCTGTAAAGAGAGAGCGCCTGTCTCTTTTCCTATTTTACACATCTACTCCTCCTTTTTTCTAAAGGAAAAAAGTCTTGTGGGCATACATAGAGTGCCACCAAGTTAATATTTCTAGGCATAAGATGGGGTCTGTGTTGCTTAGATATCTTCCCAGCATATAACGGTTAGGACCTTGTTTACTGGTCCCACTTTATGTTTTGTTATTGAAGAAGTTGATCTATTTGGTGTATGCTCCCCCGTGACTAATCGCATTTTGTCGGTCCGGGGGCTCTGCGCATACATGTCTGATCCTCAATTATTTGTATCAGAGTATATTGTTTTTTGATAATGGTGACATTTCGTTATCAGATCATCATTGTTAGTGAAGATGAGGCCTATGTATTCTCCATTCTAGTAGGCTCTTATTATTTCTGGTTTATATTGAATTTTGTGCAGAAATTTAAAGCTCGTGTGAGTGTGAGTTTCCATCAGAGCTTCCTCCTGGTGTTATAACTGCAACAATATTATTTGCTAAATTCCTCCCATTTTAGGTGCCTTAAGTTAAATCCCCCAGGAGCAAGATGTTGGGTGCAGGAGGCTGGAAGATTTTCCAGACAGTGGTCAATTTTTAACAGCAGTTCCGGAATTGCTGGAGTTTGCATCCGGAAGGCTTGTAACTACCACAATGTCTCGGTTTTGGTTCACGACCTTCACTGCAAAACTTCCACTACCTCATTTGAGGCATTAGCAGTTCTGGTGCATACAAGTGACTCTGCAATGTACAGGCCAACCCCCCCCCCCCTTTTGCCGTTTCACTCTGGCACATCGTATAGGTTGTAACCTGGGATCCATATTTCGTTTGTCTAAGTGATCCTTTATGTGGGTCTCAGTGAAAGCCAGCGAACTTGCCTTGGCCTCTGCAAGCAGTCCACGGATGAAAGGTATTTTGTTGTTTGGTTGCTGGCTTTAGACCCTGTATATTTGCAAAGAAGAATGTCATCGGACTGGTGGTATTGTGGTACTTGGGGGGGGGATTTTTTCCGGCATTGCTCTGTATCTGTTGGTTTGGAGTGAGGCCATCGGACTGTGTTCCACTCCAGGAATTGACCTGGATATGGTTGCTACAATTTCTGCCATTTCCTGCCAGTTTTATTTTCTCCTTCCTGGCACTAAAAAAACCTCTCCCTCTTGAGTGGCTGTGGCTACCCAGTTTTCGCCATGGCCTGGATGTTTTGGTATCTTTATTGTCCCCTTTCGATGGTGTGCCTGCAAATTTTAAAGTTATAGCACAGTCTTTCCTGTACTGAAAGGTACACATTTCAGGGTGAAAAACTTACAGGAAGGGAGGTTGCATTTTCCTGATTGTCATAATGGCACGGCATTTTCTAGGGTGGTCATAGTTGCACGTCCCATGCTGTTTTTTCCGAGATTTCCCCATTCTGCAGATACCAAGTGCATATATGTGCAGACAGGTTTTGGTTTTCCGTTTTGCCTTGGGTTTCGGTGACTGTATTCCCTGTTGGTGCAATGTTTACCTGTCTTATTCCTATCTTCCCTAGCACCAACAATGGAGCTCCCACCAGTTGTTTTTGGTAATATATCCTCACTATTGCTAGTGGATTCCTCTTGTTTGCTATTTCCTGTGGTATTGCTTGTTTTGCAATATTGGTTTTATTATATCTTGACTACCACTTGTTTTCCCCACTACGGCCTCCTGTCCCCTGATGAGGTCATTTATAAGCATTCCTTCCTG
Source organism: Cherax quadricarinatus (assembly GCF_026875155.1). Lineage (NCBI taxonomy): Eukaryota > Metazoa > Arthropoda > Malacostraca > Decapoda > Parastacidae > Cherax > Cherax quadricarinatus. The sequence continues at coordinate 100,665,603 of NC_069404.1, forward strand.
CGTATAATTCCCGACTACCTGACCAAATTCCAGCTTCACCATTTCGTATCCCAGGACAGCACCTCCAGCTTCACATTACTGTCCCCAGACAGCATCTCCAACTTCACCATTACTGTCTCCAGGACAGCATCTCACTTCACCATACTGTCTCCCTATTCCCAGGACAGCAACGCCTCCAGCTTCACCATTACTGTCTCCCAGTCAGCACCTCAGCTCCACCATTAACTGTCTCCCCAACAGCACTATCAGACCCACATTTACTGACTACCAGACATCACCTCCAGCCGTACAGTTTTTCTGACTACAATGGCCCAGTATCAGGCAGTACCATTCCCCAGACTTTGTTATGTTCCCATCTGTTGTAGAAAGCTCCAGGTTGTCATGAAAAGCAGCTTTGATGTTACCTCTTTAATACCCTTGTGATTTTAGTCACAGATTTATCACCTTTGGGCATATACCCAAAAACACTTCCCTGTTTTAATACTGCTTGTAGCGTAGGTCTTGGATATCTGCACAAGGGGCGTGACACCATTTCCACATCAATACAATTTATCCATGATGGAAGCCCGTTTTGTTTTTGATTTATTGCAGACTACAACAGCTTCATAATGATTTGAATGTTGATTTTACTGTAATTCTACTAGCAACCTCCTTGAATTACTCTATTAATAACCTCTTTAAGTAAAGCTCTAGCTATCTTATTTCCTATTTTCCTAACTGTACTTTTATATGAGGACGCGTTTACCGGAGTACGCTCCTGGAGTTTGTTTTATATTTATTGTTTGTGTTTATAAGGGGCGGCCTACAACCCCATCCGTTTTACAGTCTGACTTTATGTCCACCGAATCCGTTGAAACCGCCAGGTTCGACCAGTCGAGGGTTTTCGGTCGTCGAGGGTGGAGCCAGTCAGATCTGATCAGTGGTCACATTATTTAAAACATACTGGTCGGTGATTTGGGGCTAACACATGAAGGATCCTACTGGAAATTCCTACCCGAGTATTATGTTATTCGATTGGATACAAAATATAACTTGCGTTTGAAGATACCGGTGACCTGCTGGAAACTCCTACAGTTGACGAAAAGTCGAGCCTCACCCATGGTTGTTTGGGGCAATGGATGAATTTCCCGCTATGTTTGTTAACAGCTCATTACTCTGTAATTGTGTCTATGACTGTAATCATGTGATAACGAGTTTATCATTCAATACCTTTGAAACTTGTCATGATTTTGACACAGCTCTAACCTGGAGCGCATAACCTTGTAAAATCTCATATTTTAATGTGTTTATGAGGCATTATTACTTTGCAAATATTTATGAGTGTGACCACTCAACCTGGAAGCTCATTAACCTTGTAACTTGGTCCATGATTATGACCAGAAATCTAGTTCATTACCATTGGTAACTTGCTCAGCTATCAAAACTTTGGAGTCCAGTCCCTGGACCAATTATGTACCTCTGTAATCTTTTGACTACCGCCCACAGGATGGGTATGGGGTGCATAATAAACAAATTAAACTAAAAAACTACTGCAACCCTTGTTTATCAATCGCTGTATCTAGCTTTTCTAGTTTTTCTTTTTGGCCTCCACCACAATAGATGCTATATTATCACTATAGTTGACCGGTGGAAATTTTGGAGGAGGGACGCTTTTTCTGTAGTAATAATTGCTTCTCGTTGTGTATATTGCGACCGCTGGAAACTACAACAGGTTATATGAAATTCCCAGTATACGTCTGGTATTTAAGAAAAAAGAAACTAATTGAAAGTTCACTCCACTCCAGTAAGTACCATTATAATACTGGTAGTTTGCTACTACAACACTGTAGTCTGCTATTCACAGGTATCACTAATTATATGTGAGTACACTAGCAGGCCGGAAGATTATTAAAAACAGCTACCTGTGGTAAGTTTCAGCGAACTCTGGCACCATCTGGCACCTGCACTCTAAAGGCTTATCACTTCATTTACACAATTTTTTCCCACCTGTTTTTCAAATGATACTTTAGCCTTTATCATCTATATACTAGGGACCACTGTAGTAATACACTATAACCACTTATGTATCCACAATGCTATCAAGGGAGACTTTCTTTCCTCTGACAGAAAAGTTTCAATTATTATTATTTTTTCACACGGGCACCCAGCCTATGATTCCCCCTCTGGCATAACATGCTAAGGTAGTGCACACTAATTCTCACTTTTTTGACTCAGTATATAATGTTTTCCGCCCAAGATTGGTTCCAGGCGCTAGAGGGATGTATCGTATAGGATTGAAGGCACAAATTAAAGTTCTAGCATGTAAGAGCGACCGTGAAAACACCAAAAACCGGGAGCACAACGAGGCACGCTGACACACACAAACGCACAAGATCAGTGTTTGTGATATTTCGCCTGCTCCTCGCGAAAATAAAACATATATATATACATATATAAACAATATATATATATATATATATATATATATATATATATATATAAATATAATATATATAATATATATATATAGGATGGGGTCCACCTCCGGTGTAATTGTGGGACCTATAGCCTCGGCGAATGTAAAACATAAAAAAGGCTTCAAGGAAGGAAAGTTGGGACACTACACACAAGGGGTGGGGGGGGGGGGCCTAGGCCGTGGGTGCGGAATATTCCACTTCCCCTGCACCCCCCATCTTTAAACTATTTTTCTTTTTACCAATACGAATATTTTATTACATGTACATATTTTATACTGCCTATATATATATATATATATATAATATAATATAGATATATAAATATAATATATATATTAAATATATATAAATATATATATAGATATATATATAAGTGTGAATTAAGAATAAGTATTGTGGCATAAAAAAAAGTCTTTGATTCCTCTCCCGGCACATTAATTTCCTCTGGTTCAGCCTCATTTGACAAGTTCTCTCGTTCAGACTGAAGTGATAATGTCAGGAAATATCAGCAGTGAGAGATAACATTCAGTGAAAGATGTTGTACGATAACGTTTACCAGCCTAGTGGCAACGCAGTGGGGAAGATCTGGAGGGGTATAGGGGGGATTACGGTCCTCCCCCCCCCCCCGCAATTCAATACAATATTAATGATTATTTCTTCATTATTTTATATGAAAACTTTCGCTCAAGAAATATATTGACCTGACGGCTATTGTGCTTTGTTCCAGAAAGTGTGTTGAACCAGCAGCCGTGTAGCAAACAGTCTGTTGAACGCTGTTCACACGGCAGTGAGAGGGGAAGGGGTGTTGGAGGGGGGTTCATAGGTTCTGTTAGGTTACATGAACGTATGGAAATGTATATTCAATCACTAGTGAGGAAAATGAAAATCAGTGACGGCTTTTGGCCTTAGCAAGACGGTACAACAACTGTTGACGTTCAGGCAACAAACTGCCCCTTCACTGAACTGTCTACAACAACCTCTCTCTCACTGTCTACAACAGCCTCCCTCTCTCACTGTCTACAACAACATCTCTCTCTCACATAAGAACATAAGAACGAAGGAACACTGCAGAAGGCCTACTGGCCCATGCGAGGCAGGTCCCAGTCCCTACCGCTTAAGCCAATGCAACCCAACCTAGTCAGGGTCAGGCCACATGACTTAAGGAGGTAACAGCGGTCAACCGACCTGTTTAGCACAAGCCTTATCAGGTCCAACCACACCCACCCCACATCTACTCATAGTCTTTATCCAACCTATTTTTTAAAGCTACACAACGTTCTGGGCCTCTATAACGTACTTGGGAGTTTTGTTCCACTCATCCAAACTCAATTACCAAACCAGTACTTTCCTAAATCCCTCCTGAAACTGAATTTTTCCAACGTTAAAAACCATTGCTGCGAGTCCTGTCCTAGGCTAGATATTTTCAGCACACTATGACATCCTTATTTATTCCTGTCTTCCACTTATTAAACCTCAATCATATCCCCCTAATTCTAAACGTCTTTCTAGAGAGTTGCAGTTTTCAGGGCCCTAGTCCTATCCTCATAGGGAAAGGTTCTGATACATGGGATCATCTTTGACATCCTCCTTTTGTACAGTTTCCCAAGAATTTATATCCATTCCTGTAATACGGTGACCAAAACTGTGCAGCATACTCTAAATGAGCCTAACCAAGGATGTATTAGAGTTGAAGGAACAACCCTGAGGACTCCTATTATTTATGCTTCTTGATATAAGCCAAGGATTTCTATTAGCTTTAGTGCGACACTTATGCACTGTTGTCTTGGTTTTCAGATTACTGCTAACCAGACTCCTAAATCTTTTTTTTCGCAATCCGTAAGTATTAAGATCTACATTATTTAGTTTATATTGCATGTTTATGTCCTGTCCCAACATTTTAAGAACTTTGCCATTGTCTATATTAAACTGCATCTGCCACTCTTCTCCGACACTCATCAGTCCATATCAAATCTTCTGTCCTGGAGTGCACGTGTCCTCGTCCCACCCCCCAGAAAATGCATCGACGGCCTAATTTTGGTTCATTGGCGAAACATGGCCGATGCGCTCTTTATGCCCTCATCTAATGTCGGTTTATGTAGAATGGTGAACAGCAGGGGCCAACACTGCCCCCTGGGGAAAAACCGCTCGAACGCTTCCCCACTCTGATTTCTCCCCTTTTAAGCAAACTCCTGCTGCCTATTTGTAAACCAGCCTCTATCCGGGAAAAAATTTCTCCTCCTTTTCCTGGCTTTAATTTTCCCCTCAAATCCTGATGTGGGACCCTGTAAAAAGCCTTACTAAAAGTCCATAACACAATATAAATTTTCATTACCATGACTACCCCTCAAATACCTTGTAAAAAAGTTAAAAAATTCGTAAGCGGGAACCCCCCTTTGTAAACCATGCTAAATTTCGTTATTAATTTATGCTTTTCAAGGTGGCACGAACTGCCTCGGCAATTATTGATCCATAAATTTTTCCCACTATGGATTTTCTTTTTGGGTCTATAGTTTGAAGCTAAGGACCTGTCACCTGTTTTTTAAAATAGGGATCACATTTTCCATTTTCCACTATCGGGCCCCTCCATTTTATGATATGTTGAAAAGATTACCAAATGTCTAAGCCCCCCTTTACATTCCTTTAGAACCCTTGCTAAAGTTCTTTACCTGGGGGTTTTAGGTTTTAATTTTTTCTATTTTGCCTAAGGAAACCCTGTCCTTGTGACCCCAAAAGGCACAGTTTTTTTCGCCTGTTTTACATAAATTTTTCATTACGGAAAAAACGCTGGATCCCCTTAAAAAAAAAAGGGGTATGGTTAAAAATTCACCATTTCCTTATCACTGCGTGAGCTGACCCAGGGAAATTTTGAGTGGGGCCCATCTTTTCCCTGATCTACTTCTGTATACCGAAAGAATCCTTTTGGTTGTCTTCGATTTTTTCTTGCAAATTTAAACCTCAAAAACTCATTTGCTTTTCTAATTCCCTTTTTTTTTTTCTCTCTTTTAACGAATATATCATTTCTTAATTTCCCCTCCCCCTTTTTATTGCCATTTATCCCTCTTTGACCAAAAAGTAAAATTTAAACTATTGTTTTATCCATTTAGGATCATTTTTTTTGATCTATTTCCCCATTTGGGAAAATAATTTGACTTGGCACTAGAACTATGCCCTGGAAAGCATCAAGGCAACCATCACCACCTACCTGACCCCCTTTAGGTCATTCCCGTTCACCCACCAATAATTTTTCATCCTAGAAACACCAAGCAAAGTCGGGGGCGGAGACTTTATTGCCATTATTAGGGGGAAACAGATAGTTAAAACTGAGTGATTTTGACACTCTCCCCAACTCATCATTTAACCTCAAGATTAATTTAAATTTTGTTTCCCTACTGGCAAGAACCCAAATCAAAGGGGGTTATTTCCCCCAGTGGCTCTGTCACAAACTGTTTAAAAAACAATCCTGGGTCGATCAAAAATCACCCACCTAAATTTTCCCGCAAAATTTCTCCTCAATCTGTCTATAGTTGAAATCTCCCATTAGCACAAAATTTTTTTATGTAGATGCCTACGAATTCGTCCCTAGAAGTTTTCTGCACTCCCATCAAGATTTGGGGCCCTGTAAATCACACCCAAAATTAGTTTTTCCTCGCCTCGAGAACTGTAACCAAACAAGATTCAGTGGCTGACGCGTCTAATTTAATATCTTTGTCTAACACAACAATTTAAATGTCTCTGACATACTCGCACTCCACCACCTTTTCCCTGTTGACCCTGTCAGTGTGGAATAATTTATAGCCTTGTATTAACATTCAAGGCATCTCTCTATCGTTCAGATTAGCCAGGTCTCTGTTATAGCATTAAATCTATTTTTTCCCGCACTTGCAATTAATCTTAGAGCTCATCTATCTTATTTTCTTTCTAACACTCCTGCGATTAGTATAGTTTAAACCTTAAGGAGCTAGTCCCTTGCTGCCCTCTGCTGTCCCCCTTTTGTTGCTGACCTGGTCTATTGTCTTTATTTATAACTTCATGCTGAATGTGCCTTTTTATACATTTACTGTTTCCAACCCTAGTTTTGCAACCTGCCTTTCCCTCTCTCCTCCTGTAACAACATCCTCCGTCTCTCTCACTGTCGACAACAACCTCCTCTCTCACTGTCTACAACCTCCCACTCTCTCTCACTGGTCTATAACACCTCTCGATCACTCTCTCACTGTCACAACAAGCAACCTCCCCTCGCTCTCTCTCCACTGCCTACAACAACCTCCGTTCGCTCTCTCAGTGTCTACAACAACCTTCCCTCTCTCACTGTCTACAACAACCTCCTCACTCACTGAGCCTACAACAACCTCCTTCTCTCTCTCCACTGTCTACAACAACCTCGCTCATCACACTGTCTACAACAACCTCCCTCCCCCTCCCTCCTGACTACAAGAACCTCGGCTCTCTCACTGTCTGCAACACCTCCCCTCTCTCTCTCACTGTCACAACAACCTCTCTCTCACACTGTCTACAACCAACCTCCCTATCTCTCTTCTCTCACTGTCTACAACAACCTCACCTCTCTCTCTCACTGATCTACAACAACCCTCTGTCTCTCACTGTCACACTACCGCCCTCTCTCCTCTCTCTCACTGTCTACAACAACCTCCCACTCTCTCTGCTCTCTCACTGTCTACAACAACCTCCCCTCTCTCTCTCCTCTCTCTTCTCTCTCTCCTCTCTTCTCTCTCCCTCACTCACTCACTCCCTCTCTCTCTCCTCTCTCTCTCTCTCCTCTCTCTCTCTCTCTCTACAACAACTTTCCTCTCTCTCTCACTTTCTACAACAACCTCCCATCTCTCTTTCACTGGCCTACAACAACCTCCCCTCTCTAACTGTCTACAACAACCTCCCCCCTCTCGCTCTCTCACGGTCTACTACAACCTCTCTCCCTTCTCACAGTCCTACAACAACCTCCCCCTCTCTCTCTCTGGCTACAACAACCTCGCTCATCACGTCTACAACAACCTCCCTCTCACACTGTCCACAACAACCTCCCTCTCTCCGCTCAATCCTACAACACTCCCTCTCTCTCTCGCACTGTCTACAAACAACCCCTCTCCCGCACTGTCTACAGCAACCTCCCTTCCTCTCTCACTGTCTTCAACAACCTCCCTCTCTCACTGTCTACAACAACCTCCCTCTCTCACTGTCTGCAACAACCTCCCTCTCTCACTGTCTACAACAACCTCCCTCTCTCTTTTCATTCATCTGGTCTACAATAACCGCCCTCTCTCTCTCACTGTCTACAACAACCTCCCTCTCGTCTCTCACTGTCTACAAAACCTCCCTCTTCTCAACTGTCCTAAAACAACCTCCTCTCTCTCTCACTGTCTACAACAACCTCCCTCTCTCTCTCACTGTCTACAACAACTTCCCTCTCTCTCTCACTATCTACAACCTCGCTCTCTCACTGTCTACAACAATCCTCGCCTGCTGCTCTCACACTGTCTACAACAACCTCACTCTCTCTCTCTCACTGTCTACAACAACCGCCCTCCTCCCTCTCCACTGGCCTACAACAACCTCCCTCTCTCTCTAAATGTCTACAACAACCCCTCTCGCTCACTGTCTACTACAACCTCCTTCCCTCTCCTCACTGTCTTCTCAACACCTCCCACTCTCTCTCCCCACTGCTACAACAATCCTCTCTCTCTTCTCACTGTCTACAACACCTCCCTCTCTCACTGTCACAACAACCTCCCCTTCTCTCTCATTGTCTAACAACAACCTCCCTCGATCTCTCACAGTCTACAACAACCTCCCTCCTCACTGTCTTCAACAACCTCCCTCTTTCTCCTCACCTGCCTACAAACAACCTCCCTCTCTCTCTCCACTGTCTACTACAACCTCCTCTTTCTCGCAACTGCGAACACAACAAACCTTCTCTCTTCTCTCACTGTCTACAAACATCCCCCTCGCTCTCTGCACTGGCTACAACAACCACCCCTCTCCTCTCACGTGGTCTACCAACATACCTCCCCCTCTTTTCCCTCACTGTCTACAACAATAACCTCCCTCTCTCTCCTCACTGTCTACAACCACCCTCACTCTTTCGCTCACTGTCTACGAACTACCTCCCTCTCTCTCTCACTGTCTACACACCTCTCCTCTTTCGCTCATCTTCTACAACAACCCTCTCTCTCTCTCACTGTCTACACAAACCTCCCCTTTCTCTCACTGTCTACAAAGTCAACCTCCCTCTCTCTCACTGTCTACAAAAACCCTCCTACTCTCATCAACGGTCCTACAACAACCCTCTCACTCTCCTCTCACTGTCTACAAAACAACCTCCCTCTTTCTCTCACTGTCTACAACAACCTCCCTCTCTCTCACTGTCTACAACAACCTCCCTCTCTCTCTCACTGTCTACAACAACCTCCCTCTCTCTCACTGTCTACAACAACCTCCCTCTTTCTCTCACTGTCTACAACAACCTCTCTCTCTCTCTCACTGTCTACAACAACCTCCCTCTTTCTCTCACTGTCTACAACAACCTCTCTCTCTCTCTCACTGTCTACAACAACCTCCCTCTTTCTCTCACTGTCTACAACAACCTCTCTCTCTCTCTCACTGTCTACAACTACCTCTCTTCTCTCTCTACGTTCTACAAACAACCTCCCTCTTTCTCTCTCATGTCTACAACAACCCTCCTTCTTTACTCTCACTGTCTACATCACCTCCCTCCTCTCTCTCACTGTCTACAACAACCTCCCTCTTTCTCTCACTGTCAACAACAACCTCCCCTCTCTCCTCCTCAGTCTACAACAACCTCCCTCTTTCTCTCACGCGTAGGCAACAATGACCTCGCTCTCTCTCTCACTGTCTACAACACCTCCTCCTCTCTCTCTCAACTGTCTACAACAACCACCCTCTTTCTCTCTCATCTAACAACAACCTCTGTCTCTCTCTCTTCACTGTCTACAACAACCTCTCTCTCTCTCTCACTGTCTACAACAACCCCCTCTCTCTCCTCACTGTCTACAACAACACCCTCATTTCTCTCACTGTCACACACAACCTAACCTCCCTCTATCTCTCCACTGTCTACAACAACTCTCCCTCTTTCTCTCACTGTCTACAACAACCTCCCTCTCTCTCACTGTCTACAACAACCTCCCTCTTTCTCTCACTGTCTACAACAACCTCCCTCTTTCTCTCACTGTCTACAACAACCTCCCTCTTTCTCTCACTGTCTACAACAACCTCCCTCTCTCTCTCTCACTGTCTAACAAAACCCCCTCTTTCTCTCACGGTCTACAACAACCTCTCTCTCTCTCTGCCTACAACAACCCCTTCTTTCTTCTCACTGTCTTACAACAAACCTCCCTCTCTCTCTCACTGTCTACAACAACCCACCCTCTTTCTCCTCACTGTCTACAACTACCTCCCGTCTTCTCCTCACGTCTACACAACCTCCCATCTTTCGCGCACTGTCTACATCAACCTCCACTTTCTCCTCACTGTCTACAACAACCTCCCTCTTTCTCTCACTGTCTACAACAACCTCTCTCTCTCTCTCACTGTCTACAACAACCTCCCTCTCTCTCTCAAGGTCCTACAATAACCTCCCTCTCTCTCTCACTGTCTACAACAACCGCTCTCTCTCTCTCTCTCACTGTCTACAACAACCTCCCTCTCTCTCTCACTGTCTACAACAACCTCCCTCTTTCTCTCACTGTCTACAACAACCCTCTCTCTCACTGTCTACAACAACCTCTCTCTCTCTCTCACGTCCTACAACAACCTGCCCTCTTTCTCTCAACGGTCACAACAACCTCTCTCTCTCACTGCCTACACTACCTCTCTCTCGCTTCCTCTCTCTTCACTGTCTTCAACAACTCTCCCTCTCACTCACTGTCTACAACAACCTCCCTCTTCCCTCTCACTGCTACAACAACCTCCCTCTTTTCTCTCACTGGCCTACAACAAACTCCCTCGTTCTCTCACTGTCTACAACAACCTCCCTCGCTCTCACTGTCTACTAAACAACCTCCCTCTTTTCCTTTCTCTCACTGTCTACAACAACCTCCTCTTTCTCGTCACGGTCTACAACATCCTCCCCTCTTTCTCATCACTGTCTACAACACCTCTCCTCTCTCTCTCACTGTCTACTACAACCTCCCATCGTCGCTCTCACTGTCTACCAACAAACGCCCTCTTTCTCTCACTTCTACAACCCCTCTCTCTCTCTCTCACTGTCTACAACAACCTCTCTCTCTCTCTCACTGTCTACAACAACCTCCCTCTCTCTCTCACTGTCTACAACAACCTCCCTCTTTCTCTCACTGTCTACAACAACCTCTCTCTCTCTCATCACTGTCTACAACAACCTCCCTCTCTCTCTCACTGTCTACAACAACCTCCCTCTTTCTCTCACTGTCTACAACAACCTCTCTCTCTCCTCTCACAGTCGACAACAACCCCCTCTCTCACTCACGTGGTCTCAAGCAACCTCCCTCTTCTCCTCTCACTGGCTACACCAACCTCCCTCTCTCTCTCACTGTCTACAACAACCTCCTCTCTCTCTCTCACTCTGTCTACAACAACCTCTCTCTCTCTCTCACTGTCTACAACAACCTCCCTCTTTCTCTCACGACGACAACACCTCTCCTCATCCCTCTCTCACTGTCGACAACAACCTCCCTCTCTCTCTCACTGTCTACAACAACCCCTCTTTCCTCTCACTGTCTACAACAACCTCCCTCTCTCTCTCACTGTCTACAACAACCTCTCTCTCTCTCTCACTGTCTACAACAACCTCCCTCTCTCGCTCACGTTCTACAACAAACCTCCCTCCTCTCTCACTGTCTACAAACTACCTCCCTCTTTCCTCTCACTGTCCTACAACACCTACCTCTTTCTCGCACTGTCCTACAACTACCTCTCACTCTCTCTCACTGTCTACAACAACCTCCCTCTTTCTCTCACTGTCTACAACAACCTCTCTCTCTCTCTCACTGTCTACAACAACCTCCCTCTTTCTCTCACTGTCTACAACAACCTCTCTCTCTCTCTCACTGTCTACAACAACCTCCCTCTTTCTCTCACTGTCTACAACAACCTCTCTCTCTCTCTCTCTCACTGTCTACAACAACCTCCCTCTCTCTCTCACTGTCTACAACAACCTCCCTCTTTCTCTCACTGTCTACAACAACCTCTCTCTCTCACTGTCTACAACAACCTCCCTCTTTCTCTCACTGTCTACAACAACCTCTCTCTCTCTCTCACTGTCTACAACAACCTCCCTCTCTCTCTCACTGTCTACAACAACCTCCCTCTTTCTCTCACTGTCTACAACAACCTCTCTCTTCTCTCACTGACTACAACAACCTCCCTCTTTTCTCCTCACTGGCTACACCCAACCGTCCCCTTTCCTCTCACTGTCTACAACAACCTCTCTCTCCTACTCTCACTGGTCTACAACCAAACCTCCCGCTCTCTCCACACTGACTACAACAACCTCCCTCTTTCTTGCCTCTCACGGTCTACAACAATCCTCTCTTCCTCTCTCACTGTCTACAACAACCTTCCCTCGTTGTCTCTCCACTGTCTACAACAACCTCTCTCTCTCTCGTACACTGTCTACACAACTCCCTCTCCTCTCTCTCACTGTCTACAAAAACCTCCCTCTTTCTCTCCTGTCCTACAACAACCTCTCTCTCTCTCTACACTGTCTACAACAACCTCTCCTCTTCTCACACTGTCTACAACAACCTCCCTCTTTCTTCTCTCACTGTCTACAAACAACCTCCTCATCTCTCTCACTGTCTACAACAACCTCCCTCTTTCCTCACAGTCTACAAACAACCTCTCTCCTCCTCACTGTCTACAACAAACCTCCCCTCCCTCTTTTCTCTCACTGCTATACAACAACCACCTCTCTCTCCACTCACTGTCCTACCAACAACCTCCCTCTTTCTTCACTGTCTACAACAACCTCTCTCTCTCACTGAGTCTACAACATCCCCCTCTTACGCTCTCTGTCTACAAACACCTCTTCTCTCTCTCCTCACTGTCTACAACAAACCTCCCGCTCTCCTCACTGTCTACACCAACCTCCCTCTTTCGTCTCACTGTCTACACACCTCTCTCTCTCTCCTCACTGTCTACAACAACCTCCCTCTTCTCTCACTGTCTACAACAACCTCTCTCTTCTCTCTCACTGTCTACAACAACCTCCCTCTTTCCCATCACTGTCTACAACAACCTCTCTCTCATCTCTCCCTGCTTCAACATCCTCCCTTCGTCTCTCACTGTCTACAAAACAGCCTCGTCTCTCATCTCTCACTGTCTACAACTAACCTCCCTCTTTCTCTCACTGTCTACAACAACCTCTCTCTCTACTCTCCACTGTCTTCAACAACCTCCCGCGCTCTCTCACTGTCTAACAACAATAACCTCCCTCTTTCTCTCACGTCTACAACAGCCTCTCTCTCTCTCTCACTGTCTACAACAACCCCCTCTTTCTCCTCACGTTCTACAACAACCTCTCTCTCTCGCTCACGCCTACCAACAACCTCCCTCTTTCTCTCACTGTCCTACAACAACCTCTCTCTCTCTCTCACTGTTCTACAACAACCTCCCCTCTTTCTCTCACAGTCCTACAACAACCTCTCTCTCTCTCTCACTGTCAACACAACCTCCCTCTTTCCTCTCCTGTCCTATACACAACTTACACTCAGTCTTTCCTTCCCCATTGTTGGCCATCGGTATTTTAGTCACAAAAAACAAAAAAAAAACAACACCAAGAGCCTCACCAACCTTAAAACATCACAACCACAACCATCACAACCACAAACATCAACAACCCTAAAACCATCACAACCACAAACATCACAACCCCAACCATCACAACTCACAAACATCACAACCACTACCATCACATCCACAAACATCACAACCACTACCAATCACAAACCACAAACATCACAACCACAACCATCACAACCACAAACATCACAACCACAACCATCACAACCACAACATCACAACCACAACCATCACAACCACAAACATCACAACCACAAACATCACAACCACAAACATCACAACCACAAACATCACAACCACAAACATCACAACCACAAACATCACAACCACAATCGTCACAACCACAACCATCACAACTACAAACATCACAACCACGACCATCACAACCACCATCACAACCACAAACATCACAACTACAAACATCACAACCAGAAATATCACAACTACAACCATCACAACCACAACCATCACAACCACTATCACAACCACAACATCACAACCACAGGCATCACAACCACGATCACAATTACAAACATTACAACTATAAACATCACAACCCCAAGAATCACAACCACAACCATCACAACCGCAACCATCACACCTACAACCATCACAACCACAAACATCACAACCACAAACATCACAACCACAAACATCACAACCACAAACATCACAAACATCACAACCACAAACATCACAACCACAAACATCACTACCACAACCATCACAACTACAAGCATCGCAACCATAGCCATCACAACCACAACTATCACAGCCACAACTATCACACCTTCAACCATCACAACCACAACCATCACAACCACGACCATCACACCTACAACCATCACAGTCTCTAACGTCACAACAACAACACAAAACCCACTATAACAACATCCACAACCACAAAATACACGACCACAGCATTCACCACCACACCATCCACCACCACCACAACCACTGCATCCACAACCACAGCGTCCGCAACCACAACATCCACAGCCACAACATCCACAACAATTACAAGCACTTCAACAACCACCGTAACAACCACATCCACAACAACAATTACATCGTCTTTTGTTCAGCTCACAATTGTAAGTAACAAGGTTCAATACCCGAGCGACCTACGATGAGATTGTTTCCCCTTTCCACCTGCCTGCTGCCCCTTTCCACCTGCCTGCTGCCCCTTTCCACCTGCTTGCTGCCCCTTTCTACCTGCCTGCTGCCCCTTTCCACCTGCCTGCTGCCCCTTTCCACCTGCTTGCTGCCCCTTTCTACCTGCCTGCTGCCCCTTTCCACCTGCCTGCTGCCCCTTTCCACCTGCCTGCTGCCCCTTTCCACCTGCTTGCTGCCTTTCCACCTTTCTACCTGCCTGCTGCCCTTTCCACCTGCTTGCTGCCCCTTTCCACCTGCCTGCTGCCCCTTTCCACCTGCTTGCTGCCCCTTTCCACCTGCCTGCTGCCCCTTTCCACCTGCTTGCTGCCCCTTTCCACCTCCTTGCTGCCCCTTTCCACCTGCCTGCTGCCCCTTTCCACCTGCCTGCTGCCCCTTTCCACCTGCTTGCTGCCCCTTTCCACCTGCTTGCTGCCCCTTTCCACCTGCCTGCTGTCCCTTTCCACCTGCCTGCTGCCCCTTTCCACCTGCCTGCTGCCCCTGTTCACCTACCTGCTGCCCCTGTTCACCTACCTGCTGCCCCTGTTCACCTATCTGCTGTCCATGTTCACCTACCTGCTGCCCCTGTTCACCTATCTGCTGTCCATGTTCACCTACCTGCTGCCCCTGTTTACCTATCTGCTGTCCATGTTCACCTACCTGCTGCCCCTGTTCACCTACCTGCTGCCCCTGTTCACCTATCTGCTGTCCATGTTCACCTACCTGCTGCCCCTGTTCACCTATCTGCTGTCCATGTTCACCTACCTGCTGCCCCTGTTTACCTATCTGCTGTCCATGTTCACCTACCTGCTGCCCCTGTTCACCTATCTGCTGTCCATGTTCACCTACTTGCTGCCCCTGTTCACCTATCTGCTGCCCCTTTCCACCTGCCTGCTGCCCCTGTTTACCTACCTGCTGCCCCTGTTCGCCTACCTGGTGGCTCTGTTCACCTACCTGGTGGCCCTTTTCACCTACCTGCTGCCCATGTTCACCTACCTCCTTCCCCTGTTTACCTACCTCCTGCCCCTGTTCACCTACCTCCTGCCCCTGTTCACCTTCCTCCTGCCCCTGTTCACCTACCTCCTGCCCCTGTTCACCTTCCTCCTGCCCCTGTTCACCTACCTCCTGCCCCTGTTCACCTTCCTCCTGCCCCTGTTCACCTACCTCCTGCCCCTGTTCACCTACCTCCTGCCCCTGTTCACCTACCTCCTGCCCCTGTTCACCTACCTAATGCTCTCTGTTTACTTACTGCCTCTTTTCACTTACCTGCTGCCTTTGTTTACCTACCTCCTGATCCTGTTCATTTTCTCCTGTTCACCTGTTCATCTGTGTTCCTGTTCACCATTAACAAAACATACGCACATGTTCATGAAGTGTTGATGCAGCTTCTCAGCTTAAACTGTCTGACACATCTCAGCGGCAGTGAGCATCAAGCATTGCCTCTCCTGGTATATCCAAGAATTATTATTATTATTATTATTATTATTATTGTTCTTCTTCTTCTTATTATTATTATGATTATTATTATTATTATTATTATTACTGTTATCCCGCAATGTCTGTGGGATAAAAACTTGTTTAGATTCCAGTATACCTTGTTGATATGTAGGTAATGTCACTCACGTCAACCTTCACACTGACAAACTACACTCTAACAGTACGTAATGTAACTCACATCAACCTTCACACTGACAAACTACACTCTAACAGTACGTAATGTAACTCACATCAACCTTCACACTGACAAACTACACTCTAACAGTACGTAATGTCACTCAACCGTCAACCTTCACACTGACAAATACAACTCTAACAGTACGTAATGTAACTCACATCAACCTTCACACTGACAAACTACACTCTAACAGTACGTAATGTAACTCACGTCAACCTTCACACTGACAAACTACACTCTAACAGTACGTAATGTAACTCACGTCAACCTTCACGCTGACAAACTACACTCTAACAGTACGTAATGTAACTCACGTCAACCTTCACACTGACAAACTACACTCTAACAGTACTGTTACGACTTAATCTTCACCGTAACAATAGGGGCACAAATAACTCCAATTTTTTGTTAGTTTTATTTTATTACCAATCATTTAGTTTCATTGGTATTTGGTTAGTGAATTAAAATAACCACAAGCAATTATAAATGAAATACTATACAGCAAGGAACCCAATCTTACGTTCAAATTCTCATTAACAGAGTATGATACAATAATTTCAATTAATAATCTACTAATCTCACCATTTAACTCTTTTAGAAAGGTTTAGGGTAACGAAATAGTATATTTCATAAGTGACATGAATTACCAGACTTCAGGAAACTAATGGCAAAGGCAAGACAATAGACTTGGTATAAAGTTTTAGTTTAAGCTAGGAGCTTTGTGTTGAAGACCCGTACCGAGTCAGAGCTAGGAGCTGACTGACTCACTCAACTACTTCATAGTCAGACTTCAGCTCTGCCAGAAGGCGACGCGTGGCGTCAATTCTAGAACCACCAATTGGTCGAACCTGCTTTATCTAGCTAGTAATAAAGTGGTTCGCGATATATTATTACAGAACTTATTTTAACCAGGCCTTTTATTTTTGTATATAATGGAGTGAAGTAGGGGCGCGTAACAAGTACGTAATGTAACTCACGTCAGGCTTCACGCTGACAAACTACACTCTAACAGTACGTAATGTAACTCACGTCAGGCTTCACGCTGACAAACTACACTCTAACAGTACGTAATGTAACTCACGTCAGGCTTCACGCTGACAAACTACACTCTAACAGTACGTAATGTAACTCACGTCAGCTTCACGCTGACAAACTACACTCTAACAGTACGTAATGTAACTCACGTCAGGCTTCACGCTGACAAACTACACTCTAACAGTACGTAATGTAACTCACGTCAGGCTTCACGCTGACAAACTACACTCTAACAGTACGTAATGTAACTCACGTCAACCTTCACGCTGACAAACTACACTCTAACAGTACGTAATGTAACTCACGTCAACCTTCACGCTGACAAACTACACTCTAACAGTACGTAATGTAACTCACGTCAGGCTTCACGCTGACAAACAACACTCTAACAATTTTTCGTGACTGAATTACGACTGTCATCAAATCATACACGTACAGATTGTTCATTGCCACTGTTAGTTGTTCATTGCCACTGTTAGTTGTTCATTGCCACTGTTAGTTGTTCATTGCCACTGTTAGTTGTTCATTGCCACTGTTATTTGTACAATGCCACTGTTAGTTGTTCATTGCCACTGTTATTTGTACAATGCCACTGTTAGTTGTTCATTGCCCCTGTTAGTTGTTCATTGCCACTCTTAGTTGTTCATTGCCACTGTTAGTTGTTCATTGCCACTCTTAGTTGTTCATTGCCACTCTTAGTTGTTCATTGCCACTCTTAGTTGTTCATTGCCACTGTTAGTTGTTCATTGCCACTGTTAGTTGTTCATTGCCACTGTTATTTGTACAATGCCACTGTTAGTTGTTCATTGCCCCTGTTAGTTGTTCATTGCCACTCTTAGTTGTTCATTGCCACTGTTAGTTGTTCATTGCCACTCTTAGTTGTTCATTGCCACTCTTAGTTGTTCATTGCCACTCTTAGTTGTTCATTGCCACTGTTAGTTGTTCATTGCCACTGTTAGTTGTTCGTTGCCGCTGTTGCTTGTTCAATGCCACTGTTAGTTGTTGAATACTACTGTTAGTTGTTCATTGCCCCTGTTAGTTGTTCATTGCCCCTGTTAGTTGTTCATTGCCACTGTTAGTTGTTCATTGCCACTGTTAGTTGTACAATGCCACTGTTAGTTGTTCATTGCCCCTGTTAGTTGTTCATTGCCACTCTTAGTTGTTCATTGCCACTGTTAGTTGTTCATTGCCACTCTTAGTTGTTCATTGCCACTCTTAGTTGTTCATTGCCACTCTTAGTTGTTCATTGCCACTGTTAGTTGTTCATTGCCACTGTTAGTTGTTCATTGCCACTGTTAGTTGTTCGTTGCCGCTGTTGCTTGTTCAATGCCACTGTTAGTTGTTGAATACTACTGTTAGTTGTTCATTGCCCCTGTTAGTTGTTCATTGCCCCTGTTAGTTGTTCATTGCCACTGTTAGTTGTTCATTACCACTGTTAGTTGTTCATTGCCCCTGTTAGTTGTTCATTGCCCCTGTTAGTTGTTCATTGCCCCTGTTAGTTGTTCATTGCA
The DNA here is from genome assembly GCF_026875155.1 of Cherax quadricarinatus. Taxonomy (NCBI): domain Eukaryota; kingdom Metazoa; phylum Arthropoda; class Malacostraca; order Decapoda; family Parastacidae; genus Cherax; species Cherax quadricarinatus. The sequence continues at coordinate 100,684,247 of NC_069404.1, forward strand.
CCTGTTAGTTGTTCATTGCCCCTGTTAGTTGTTCATTGCAACTGTTAGTTGTTCATTGCCCCTGTCAGTTGTTCATTGCCATTGTTAGTTGTTCGTTGATACTGTTAGTTGCTCATTACCACTGTTACTTGTTCACTGCCACTGTTAGTTGTTCAATACCACTGTTACTTGTTCACTGCCACTGTTAGTTGTTCATTACCACTGTTACTTGTTCACTGCCACTGTTAGTTGTTCATTGCCCCTGTTAGTTGTTCATTGCCCCTGTTAGTTGTTCATTGATACTGTTAGTTGCTCATTACCACTGTTACTTGTTCACTGCCACAGTTAGTTGTTCATTACCACTGTTACTTGTTCACTGCCACTGTTAGTTGTTCATTGCCACTGTTATTTGTTCACTGACACTGTTAGTTGTTCAGCCACTATTAGTTGTTCAGTGCCACTGTTACTTGTTCATTGCCACTGTTACTTGTTCAATGCCACTGTCAGTTGTTCAATGCCACTGTCAGTTGTTCATTGCCACTGTTAATTGTTCATTGCCACTGTTACTTGTTCAATACCACTGTTAGTTGTTAAGTGTCACTGTTAGTTGTTCATTACCACTGTTACTTGTTCACTACCACTGTTAATTGTTCATTGCCACTACTAGTTGTTCATTACCACTCTTACTTGTTCATTGCCACTGTTACTTGTTCATTGCCACTGTTACTTGTTCATTGCCACTGTCAGTTGTTCATTGCCACTGTTAATTGTTCAGTGCCACTGTTACTTGTTCACTGCCACTGTTAGCTGTTCATTGCCACTGTTACTTGTTCATTGCCACTGTTACTTGTTCACTGCCACTGTTAGTTGTTCAATACCACTGTTACTTGTTCACTGCCTATATTAGTTGTTCATTGCCACTGTTACTTGTTCATTGCCACTGTTACTTGTTCAGTGTCAATATTAGCTGTTTATTGCCACTGTTACTTGTTCATTGCCACTGTCAGTTGTTCATTGCCACTGTTAGTTGTTCAATACCACTGTTACTTGTTCACTGCAATATTAGTTGTTCATTGCCACTGTTACTTGTTCATTGCCACTGTTACTTGTTCATTGCCACTGTTACTTGTTCACTGCAATATTAGTTGTTCATTGCCACTGTTACTTGTTCATTGCCACTGTTACTTGTTCATTGCCACTGTCAGTTGTTCATTGTCACAGTTACTTGTTCATTGTCACTGTTACTTGTTCATTGCCACTGTCAGTTGTTCATTGTCACTGTTACTTGTTAATTTTCACTGATAGTTGTTCATTGCCACTGTCAGTTGTTTATTGTCACTGTTACTTGTTCATTGTCACTGCCAGTTGTTCATTGCTACTGTCAGTTGTTCATTGTCACTGTTACTTGTTCATTTTCACTGATAGTTGTTCATTGCCACTGTCAGTTATTCATTGCCACTGTCAGTTGTTCATTGTCACTGTTACTTGTTCATTGTCACTGTCAGTTGTTCATTGTCACTGTTACTTGTCCATTGCCACTGTCAGTTGTTCATTGTCACTGTTACTTGTTCATTGTCACTGTCAGTTGTTCATTGTCACTGTTACTTGTCCATTGCCACTGTCAGTTGTTCATTGTCACTGTTACTTGTTCATTGTCACTGTCAGTTGTTCATTGCCACTGTTAGTTGTTCATTATCACTGTTAGTTGTTCATTGTCACTGTTACTTGTTCATTATCACTGTTACTTGTTCATTATCGCTGTTACTTGTTCATTGTCATTGTTACTTGTTCATTCAAAGTTTATTCTCTATAAGGATTACAATGCTGAGTTTACAGAAATTTGGTTATTGTGTGGTTTACATGTAGTAAAATTGTGATTACGGAGTGTACCACTAGAACGCATGCTAAGCGTTCTAGTGGTATGAACAGTGGCAATGAACAAGTAACAGTGACAATGAACAAGTAACAGTGACAAGTCACTAGAGACTAGCACCTTCCCGAAACTACTCAAGATGGCAAGGGTTACACCAATACATAAAGGTGGTGACCCTACAGACTTAAACAACTATAGGCCAATATCTAACTTACCATGCTATCCAAAATCTTTGAGAAACTCGTGCACAGGAGACTGTATTCATTTATAACGGCTCAAAACATACTCAACCCCTGCCAATTTGGATTCAGGAAAAATAAAAGCACTAATGATGCAATCATAAAAATGCTAGATCTGCTTTACACAGCATTGGAAAATAAGGAATATCCACTAGGAATTTTTATTGACCTAAGAAAAGCTTTTGACACAGTAGACCACGACATCCTACTCCACAAACTTGATCATTACGGTATAAGAGGCCATGCGCTTGCTTATTTCAAATCTTACATTACTAATAGGTATCAGTACGTCACCATTAAAGACACAGCATCAGCAACACGGCCACTTGATACGGGGAGTTCCGCAGGGAAGTGTCCTTGGTCCCCTGCTCTTCCTCATATACATCAATGACCTTCCAAACGTATCCCAACACCTGAAACCCATTCTCTTTGCTGATGACACGACTTATGTCATCTCTCACCCTAATCTTGCCACCCTCAAAAACCATTGTGAATGAGGAGCTGTTTAAAAAATATCGACTTGGATAACAGCCAATAAACTTACGCTTAACACTGACAAAACCTACTATATTATGTTTGGTAGCAGAGCAGAGATGCACAAATTAACATTAAGATTGACAACATTCTAATTACCAGAAATAATGGGGGCAAATTCCTAGGCTTATACCTTGACAACAACCTGAATTTCAGCACCCATATCCAGCATATAACCAAAAAAGTATCCAAAACGGTTGGGATCCTCTCCAAGATACGATACTACGTGCCGCAAAATGCCCTTCTCACACAATACCACTCACTTATTTATCCATACCTCACCTATGCTATTTGTGCTTGGGGATCAACTGCAGCAACACACCTAAAGCCAATAATAACCCAACAAAAAGCTTCAGTAAGAATAATCACTAAATCCCATCCCTGGCAACACCCCCCCACTCTTCATAGACCTAAACTTACTCCCAGTTCAGTACATCCACACTTACTACTGTGCAATCTACATCTACAGGGCCTTAAACTCTAATATCAACCTTGACCTAAAAAAGCTTTCTTGAAGTTGTGACAGAACCACAGGCATAACACCAGACACAAAAATCTCTACGACATTCCCCGTGTCCGACTAAACCTTTACAAAAATTCAATGTATGTCAAAGGCCCTAAAATCTGGAATACCCTACCTGAGAACTCTAGAACTGCAGACACATTCATCACCTTCAAAACTACCATTAGAAAACATCTTATCTCCCTGATACACCCCGTCAACTAACTACACGAATACCACCTGGTGGTTCACACTTACACTCACTCACTCATTTGACCATAAACAGAAATATTAACCTCAATCTTAAAATAATGAATCCTGTGATACTCCAATACTGAAACTATGTACTGTGCCAAAACAAAAGCATTCACATTGCTAAACTCACAAACTAGTATTTAGTCACTTAGCCATAATACCAACTTACCTCATAATTTGTAATATTTTACAATTAAGAATAAAACTAAGTCTGCCCGAAATGCCTAGCCATGCTAAGCGTTCTAGTGGTACACTCTGTAATCACAATTTTACTACATGTAAACCACACAATAACCAAATTTCTGTAAACTCAGCATTGTAATCCTTATAGAGAATAAACTTTGAATTTGAATTTGAATTTGAATTGTTACTTGTTCATTACCACTGTTACTTGTTCATTGTCACTGTTAGTTGTTCATTGTCACTGTTAGTTGTTCATTGTCACTGTTACTTGTTCATTACCACTGTCAGTTGTTCATTGTCACTGTTACTTGTTCATTGTCACTGTTACTTGTTCATTACGACTGTTAGTTGTTCATTGTCACTGTTACTTGTTCATTACCACTGTCAGTTGTTCATTGTCACTGTTACTTGTTCATTACCACTGTCAGTTGTTCATTGTCACTGTTACTTGTTCATTATCACTGTTAGTTATTCATTACCACTGTTAGTTGTTCATTGCCACTGTTAGTTGTTCATAGTCATTGTTACTTGTTCATTACCACTGTTAGTTGTTCATTACGACTGTTAGTTGTTCATTATCACTGCTACTTGTTCATTGCCACTGTTAGTTATTCATTACCACTGTTAGTTGTTCATTATCACTGTTAGTTGTTCATTGCCACTGTCAGTTGTTCATTGCCACTGTTAGCTGTTCATTACCACTGTTACTTGTTCATTGTCACTGTTAGTTGTTCATTGTCACTGTTAATTGTTCATTGTCACTGTTACTTGTTCATTACCACTGTTACTTGTTCATTGTCATTGTTACTTGTTCATTGTCATTGTTACTTGTTCATTGTCACTGTTACTTGTTCATTGTCACTGTTACTTGCTCATTACCACTGTTAGTTGTTCATTGTCACTGTTACTTGTTCATTGTCATTGTTACTTGTTCATTACCACTGTTACTTGTTCATTGTCACTGTTACTTGTTCATTATCACTGTTAGTTGTTCATTGTCATTGTTACTTGTTCATTACCACTGTTACTTGTTCATTGTCACTGTTACTTGTTCATTGTCATTGTTACTTGTTCATTGTCATTGTTACTTGTTCATTACCACTTACTTGTTCATTATCGCTGTTAGTTGTTCATTACCACTGTTAGTTGTTCATTACCACTGTTAGTTGTTCATTATCGCTGTTAGTTGTTCATTATCACTGTTATTTGTTCATTATCACTGTTACTTGTTCATTACCACTGTTAGTTGTTCATTACCACTGTTAGTTGTTCATTATCACTGTTATTTGTTCATTATCACTATTACTTGTTCATTACCACGGTTACTTGTTTAGCTATCAAAACTTTGCAGGCCAGTCCCTGGACCCATTATGTACCGCTGTAACCCGTTGATTACCACCCACACCATGTTACGTTGTGACCACCACCCACACCATGTTATTTTGTGACCACCACCCACACCATGTTATGTTGTGACCACCACCCACACCATGGTATGTTGTGACCACCACCCATACCATGTTATGTTGTGACCACCACCCACACCATGTTATGTTGTGACCACCACCCACACCATGTTATGTTGTGACCACCACCCACACCATGGTATGTTCTGACCAACACCCACACCATGTTATGTTGTGACCACCACCCACACCATTCTATGTTGTGACCACCACCCACACCATGTATGTTGTGACCACCACCCACACCACGTTATGTTGTGACCACCACCTACACCATGTTATGTTGTGACCACCACCCACACCATGTTATGTTGTGACCACCACCCACACCATGTTATGTTGTGACCACCACCCACACATGTTATGTTGTGACACCACCCACACCATGTTATGTTGTGACCACCACCCACACCATGGTATGTTGTGACCACCACCCACACCATGTTATGTTGTGACCACCACCCACACCATGTTATGTTGTGACCACCACCCACACCATGGTATGTTGTGACCACCACCCACACCATGTTATGTTGTGACCACCACCCACACCATGTTATTTGTGACCACCACCCACCCCCATGTTATGTTGTGACCACCACCCACACCATGGTATGTTGTGACCACCACCCACACCATGTTATGTTGTGACCACCACCCACACCATGTTATGTTGTGACCACCACCCACACCATGGTATGTTGTGACCACCACTCACACCATGTTATGTTGTGACCACCACCCACACCATATTATTTTGTGACCACTACCCACACCATGTTATGTTGTGACCACCACCCACACCATGGTTCGTTGTGACCACCACCCACACCGTGTTATGTTGTGACCACCACCCACACCATGTTATGTTGTGACCACCACCCACACCATGGTATGTTGTGACCACCACCCACACCATGGTATGTTGTGTCCACCACCCACACCATGGTATGTTGTGACCACCACCCCCCACCATGTTATGTTGTGACCACCACCCACACATGTTATGTTGTGACCACCACCCACACCATGGGTTTTGTTGTGACCACCACCCACACCATGTTATGTTGTGACCACCACCCACACCATGTTATGCTGTGACCACCACCCACACCATGTTATGCTGTGACCACCACACACACCATGGTATGTTGTGACCACCACCCACACCATGGTATGTTGTGACCACCACCCACACCATGTTATGTTGTGACCACCACCCACACCATGTTATGTTGTGACCACCACCCACACCATGTTATGTTGTGACCAACGCCCACACCATGGTATGCTGTGACCACCACCCACAGCATGGTATGTTGTGACTACCACCCACACCATGGTATGTTGTGACTACCACCCACACCATGGTATGTTATGACCACCACCCACATCATGGTATGTTGTGAACACCACTCACGCCATGGTATGTTGTGACTACTACTCACACCATGGTATGCTGTGACAACCACCCACACCATTGCATGTTGTGACCACCACCCACACCATGGTATGTTGTGACCACCACCCACACCATGGTATGCTGTGACTCCCACCCACACCATGGTATGCTGTGACCACCACCCACACCATGGTATGTTGTGATCACCATCCACATCATGGTATGTTGTGACTACCACCCACACAATGGTATGGTGTGACCACCACCCACACCATGTTATGTTGTGACTACCACCCACACCATGGTATGTTGTGACTACTACCCACTCCATTGTATGTTGTGACTCCCACCCACACCATGGTATGCTGTGACACCACCCACACCATGGTATTTTGTGATCACCATCCACATCATGGTATGTTGTGACTACCACCCACACCATGGTATGTTGTGACCACCACCCACACCATGGTATGTTGTGACTACCACCCACACAATGGTATGTTGTGACTATCACCCATACCATGGTATGTTGTGACCACCACCCACTCCATGGTATGTTTTGACCACCACCAACACCAGGGTATGTTGTGACCACCACCCACACCATGGTATGATGTGACCACCACCCACACCATGGTATGTTGTGACCAACTCCCACACTACGGTATGCTGTGATCACCACCCACACTGTGGTATGCTGTGATCACCACCCACACCATGGTATACTGTGACCACCACCCACACCATAGTATGCTGTGACCACCTCCCACACCATGGTATACTGTGACCATATCCCACACTATGGTATGCTGTGATCACCACCCACACCATGGTAAGTTGTGACCACCACCCACACCATGGTATGCTGTGACCACCATCCACCCCATTGTATGTTGTAACCACCACCCACGCCATGGTATGTTGTATCCACCACCCACACCATGGTATGCTGTGACCACCACCCACACCATGGTATGTTGTGACCACCTCCCACACCACGGTATGCTGTGATCACCACCCACACTATGGTATGCTGTGATCACCACCCACATCATGGTATACTGTGACCATCTCCCACATATGGTATGCTGTGATCACCACCCTCACCATGGTAAGTTGTGACCACCACCCACACCATGGTATGCTGTGACCACCATCCACACCATGGTATGTTGTGACCACCACCCACACCATGGTATGTTGTAACCACCACCCACGCCATGGTATGTTGTGACCACCACCCACACCATGGTATGCTGTGAGCACCACCCACACCATGGTATGTTGTGACCACCTCCCACACCACGGTATGCTGTGATCACCACCCACACCATGGTATACTGTGACCACCACCCACACCATGGTAAGTTGTGACCACCTCCCACACCATGGTATACTGTGACCACCTCCCACACTATGGTATGCTGTGACCACCACCCACACCATGGTAAGTTGTGACCACCACCCACACCATGGTATGCTGTGACCACCATCCACACCATGGTATGTTGTGACCACCACCCACACCATGGTATGTTGTGACCACCACCCAAACCATAGTATGCTGTGACCACCACCCACACCATGGTATGTTGTGACCACCTCCCACACCACGGTATGCTGTGATCACCACCCACACTATGGTATGCTGTGATCACCACCCACACCATGGTATACTGTGACCACCACCCTCACCATGGTATGCTGTGACCATCTCCCACACCATGGTTTACTGTGACCATCTCCAACACTATGGTATGCTGTGATCACCACCCACAGCATGGTAAGTTGTGACCACCACCCACACCATGGTATGCTGTGACCACCATCCACACCATGGTATGTTGTGACCACCACCCACACCATGGTATGTTGTAACCACCACCCACGCCATGGTATGTTGTGACCACCACCCACACCATGGTATGCTGTGAGCACCACCCACACCATGGTATGTTGTGACCACCTCCCACACCACGGTATGCTGTGATCACCACCCACACCATGGTATACTGTGACCACCACCCACACCATGGTATGCTGTGACCACCTCCCGCACCACGGTATGCTGTGATCACCACCCACACCATGGTATACTGTGACCACCACCAACACCATGGTATGCTGTGACCACCTCCCACGCCATGGTATACTGTGACCACCTCCCACACTATGGTATGCTGTGATCACCACCCACGCCATGGTAAGTTGTGACCACCACCCACACCATGGTATGCTGTGACCACCATCCACACCATGGTATGTTGTGACCACCACCCACACCATGGTATGTTGTGACCACCACCCAAACCATAGTATGCTGTGACCACCACCCACACCATGGTATGTTGTGACCACCACCCACACAATAGTATGTTGTGACCACCACCCCCACATGTATGTTGTGACCACCACCCATACCCTGTATGCTGTGACCACCACCCACACCATAGTATGCTGTGACCACCACCCACACCATAGTATGCTGTGACCACCACCCACACCATAGTATGCTGTGACCACCACCCCACACCATAGTATGCTGTGACCACCACCCACACCATAGTATGCTGTGACCACCACCCACACCATGGTATGCTGTGACCACCACCCACACCATAGTATGCTGTGACCACCACCCACACCATGGTATGCTGTGACCACCACCCACACGTAGTATTACCTGGAGTTTACCTGGAGAGAGTTCCGGGGGTCAACGCCCCCGCGGCCCGGTCTGTGACCAGGCCTCTTGGTGGATCAGAGCCTGATCAACCAGTCTGTTGCTGCTGGCTGCACGCAGACCAACGTACGAGCCACAGCCCGGCTGATCAGGAACTGACTTTAGGTGCTTGTCCAGTGCCAGCTTGAAGACTGCCAGGGGTCTGTTGGTAATCCCCCTTATGTGTGCTGGGAGGCAGTTGAACAGTCTCGGGCCCCTGACACTTATTGTATGGTCTCTTAACGTGCTAGTGACACCCCTGCTTTTCATTGGGGGATGGTGCATCGTCTGCCAAGTCTTTTGCTTTCGTAGTGAGTGGTTTTCGTGTGCAAGTTCGGTACTAGTCCCTCTAGGATTTTCCAGGTGTATATAATCATGTATCTCTCCCTCCTGCGTTCCAGGGAATACAGGTTTAGGAACCTCAAGCGCTCCCAGTAATTGAGGTGTCTTATCTCCGTTATGCGCGCCGTGAAAGTTCTCTGTACATTTTCTAGGTCGGCAATTTCACCTGCCTTGAAAGGTGCTGTTAGTGTGCAGCAATATTCCAGCCTAGATAGAACAAGTGACCAAAAGAGTGTCTTCATGGGCTTGGCACCCCTTTAGTTTTTGAAGGTTTCTTTTATCCATCCCCCCATTTTTTCTAGCAATGCATTGAACAATTTTAAAGGGTCCTTGAAGGTGGATCCTCCGACATGATCACTCCCCCAGGTCTTTGACTTTGGGTTTTTTCGCTCTATTTTGGGCCAGAATTTTTTTTGTCCCTCTGATGAAAATTTAAATTTTCCCCATTTTTTTCCCCAATCTAAAAGTAAGGGGAAATTTCTCACGTTAAAACTTCATATTTTTTTTCTGCCCCCCACTGAAAGTTTTGGTTGATGCCCCCCCTGGACCTTCCCAGTGTCCCCAAGGGAAGACACTGTCATCAGTTTCGGGTGTCATTTTGCAAAGGAAGACACGGTGCTGGCGGCCACCTTGTCTAGTGGGATTGGGGAAGGGGAACAAGAGGGGAGCGAGTCCCGGGGGCCTTGTGGAACAAGCTTTTCCCCCGTAGCTCCTGGGGACTTTACTCTTTTTGACGACTACTTCTGGGTTCTGTTTAGTGGGGGAAATTATAGATCCATCGACCAACTTTTCCTGTTTTCCTTTTTAAGCACGCTTTTTGGGTGCGCTTTTTACGCCATGGTCCACTTGCCCGAAGGTTTTGCAAAGTCTGTAATTATTAACTGCATTCTTTTTGTTTTCTAGGGGCTTAGGACCTTGTCGTAGTGATCCAAATTTTTGAGACTAAACAGGACGCCCGTTTTCTAAACCCAGTTCCCCGGGGTTGTGTAACTGATGGGTTTCAATGGGGGGTAAATTTTTGCTTCTTGGGACCCCTTTTAAAAGTTTTTTGAGGTTAGGGGGGGGGGTTATGCTTTTGGTCTTATTCTTTTTTTGTTTTTTACGGCCCCCCTAATTGTGGAGGGGGGCAATGTATGGGGGGGCCCCACCACCCAAAACCAAAAAGTATGCGGTGACCCCAAACATGGTGTGGGTGGTAAATTTTTTTCTCATTTTTTAAGTGTTATTTTTCACACTATATGTAATTTTCGTTAATAAAAACATCAAAATGGTTTATTCGGGGGCCGGGGCCCTATTTGAAAACGTATTTAAAACTTTTTAGGCCTACACCTAAAACAAAGGGCCCACAAAGTGATCCGTAGCTCGGGGGGGTAGCGAAACTCCACCAAAACCACACGAGGTCCGTATTCCCTATCTACTGTATGGGGTGGAAACACGGGGGTATTTTTCCCCCTTTAGAAAAACCTGCTGTCCTTTTTCCCCCCTTTTGCTTAAGTAGATACCTTGGTGTTAATAAGTTGTTGTGGGTTGCATTTTGGGGGGCAAAATTTAAACCCAAAACTGCCCAAAATGCTCTGCTTTAAAAAAGGGCTTTTTTATTTTAAAGGCATTTTCTCAAACTTTTTGGCCCGAAAGTTTTTGAAAATACGTGTAGAAATATAGATTATTATTATTACTGCTACTGTTATTGTTTTATTATTATTTTTTATTATTAAAATTTTTTTTAAATTTTTATTTTTTATTTTTATTATTATTAAATTTTTATTATTATTTTCATTTTTCATTATAAAGGCTCACGGGGTTTCCATCAACGATAACTTTTTTCCCCCTTTAAAAAGAAGAACATAAGAAAGAAGGGAAAACTGGGGAAAGGCCCACTGGCCCATGCAGGCAAGGGGCCAAGTCCCCCTACCGGCTTAAGCCAATGCACCCCAAACCCATCAGGGCAGGTCACATTGACTTAAGGGGGGAACACCCGGGAACCCACCTGGGAGCCCCAAGCTTTGGGCTAACTCCACCCACCCACCTACCATGTATTTATCCAACCTAAATTTTTAAAAAACTACCCAACTTCTGTTCCTCTAAAAACGTAAATTTTTGGAGGGTTTTTTTCCACTCAGCCACAACTCATTAAACCCAAAACCCGTACTTTCCCAAATCCTTCCCGAAAACTGAATTTTTTTCCCAAATTTAAAAACCCTTGCTGCGAGTCCTTTCTAGCAGTATTTTTAGCACACTATTTCATCCCCTTTATTTATTTCCCTTCCCTTTCCCTTTTTACACCTCAATCATATCCCCCCCAATTCTACTCTTCTTGAGAGGCAGGGTTTAGGGCCCTTAATCAACCCATAGGGAAGGTTTCTGATACAAAGGGATCCCAAATTTGTCATCCCCCCTTTTTGGGACAAATTTTTTAAAAATTTTATACCATTCGTAATACGGTGAACCAAAAAATGTGCACTTTAAACTAAATGAGGCCCAAACCAAAGGGTGGGAAAAGGTTTTAAAAAACAACCTAGGAACCCCCCTATTAATTTATGCTTCTTGATATGAAGCCAAATTTTATTAGCTTTTTTGCGAAAACTTATGCCTGTTTTCTTGGTTTTTGATTTCTGCAACCAGAAATCCTAAAAACTTTTTTTTGCAATCCGTAATATTAAAAATCTAAAAATTATTTAGTTTTTTTTTGTGGATGGGTTTTTTTCCTTTTCCAAAATTTTAAAATTTGCATTTGGGCTAAAATTAAAAGCATCTGCCACTTCTCCGACCACTGCATCAGTCTATTTAAAAACTTCCTGGGGTGCTCTAATGTCCTCGTCAGAATGAATTCGACGGCCTAAATTTTTTGTCATCGGCAAAAATTGCCGGGTGTCGGGTCTTTAAGCCCCCATTTTATGTGTTTTTTTGTAGATTGGAACAGCAGGGGGGCCCCAAAAACTGACCCCCCGTGGGCCCCCGCTCGTGGCGCTTCCCCCCTCTGATTTTCCCTCCCCATTTAAACAAACCCCGCTGCTGCCTAATTTTTCAACCTGGGCCCTAAACCAGGAAAAAATTTCTCCTCCATTCCCGGCTTTTTAAATTTTTCCCCAATAGTCTCGATGTGGGACCCTGTCAAAAGCCTTACTTAAAATCCCCAAAACACAATATCATAACATTTAACCCTGATCTACCTCCCCAAAAAACCTTATGAAAAAATTTTAAAAAATTTGTAAAGGGGGAACCCCCTTTGTAAAACCATGGGTGAGATTCGTTGTTTAAATTTTTCCCTTTTTAAGGTGGCTACGAAATGCCCGGCAATTATTGATTTCCCTAAATTTTCCCCCTTTGCTTATTGGTCTATATTCCCAAGCAAGGACCTGTCACCTGTTTTGAAAATAGGTATCACATTTGCCATTTTCCACTATCTGGCACCATGCCAGTTTGTAGTGATATGTGAAAAGATTAGCCAAAGGTGTGCTAAGCTCCCTTTACTTCCTTTAAAACCCCTTGCATACAGTTCATCAGGCCTGGGGATTTGTTAAGTTTTAATTTATCTATTGCCTAAAGGACCATGTCACTGTGACCCCCAATAGTCACAGTTTATTATCGTCCTGTTCTACATAATTTATCATTACTGGGAATATCGCTGGTATCCTCCTGTGTAAAAACTGAGAGGAAGTATGTGTTTTAAAAATTCTACACATTTCCTTATCACTGTCATGAGCTGACCCGAGGAACTTTTGAGTGGGCCTATCTTGTCCCTGATCTTACTTTTTGTGTACCTGAAAGAATCCTTTTGGGTTAGTCTTCGATTTTTCTTGCAAAATTTAACCTCATAATCTCTTTTTGCTTTTTTTAATTCCCTTTTTTTTTCTCTCTTTAACTGAATATATCGTTTCTCAATTGCCCCTCTCCTCTTTTGATTTGCCTATATATGCCTCTCTTTTGACCAATCAGATATTTTAATCTATTGTTCATCCATTTAGGATCATTTTTGTTTGATCTGATTTCCCTATTTGGAACATAATTTGACTGAGCAGCTAGAATTATGCCCTGGAAAGCATCATATCGGCAACCATCACCACCTACCTGACCCTTAGTCAGGTCATTCCAGTTCAGCCCACCTAAGTAATTTTTCAGTCCTATGAAATCAGCCAAGCGAAAGTCAGGGACGGAGACTTGATTGCCATTATTAGGGGAATTCCATGATATATTAAAACTGAGTGATAACCCTTGACAGCCTGTGTGTGTTAGACAGTCAAGCTTTTGTGACTGTCACTCAGTGATGATGATGATAATGATGATGATGATGATAAAAATAATAATAATAATAATAATAATAATAATAATAATAATAATAATAATAATAATAATAATAATGATAATAATAATAATAATGATAATAATAATGATAATAATAATAATAATAATAATAATAATAATAATAATAATAATAATAATAATAATAATAATAATAATAATGAAAGATATTATAACTGTGAAGGAGTGAGGTGAATTATGCTGTACGCTACAAACAACTGGCATTGTTAAACTGGTATAATACCCGGAGTATACCTGGAGGGTGTTCGGGGGGTTAACGCCCCCGCTACCCGGTCCATGACCAGGCCTCGAGGTGGATCAGGGCCTGATCAACCAGGCTGTTACTGCTGGCAGCACGTAACCCAGCGTACAAACCACGACCCGGTTGATCGGGTTCTAACTTTAGATGCCTGTCCTGTTTCCTCTTGAAACCAGCCAGAAATCTATTGGTAATCCCCTTCATGTAGGGTGGGAAGCTGTGTTAAATGGTAGACGTGTGGTAGATGTTAGGGGTCAGGAAGACTCAGGTGTTAGGGGTCAGGAAGACTCAGGTGTTAGGGGTCAGGAAGACTCAGGTGTTAGGGGTCAGGAAGACTCAGGTGTTAGGGGTCAGGAAGACTCAGGTGTTAGGGTCAGGAAGACTCAGGTGTTAGGGGTCAGGAAGACTCAGGTGTTAGGGGTCAGGAAGACTCAGGTGTTAGGGGTCAGGAAGACTCAGGTGTTAGGGGTCAGGAAGACTCAGGTGTTAGGGGTCAGGAAGACTCAGGTGTTAGGGGTCAGGAAGACTCAGGTATATACAAGGGAAGGAAGGAGTCGTTCACTGTTAACACACTAAGCCTACTTTAAAGGTGCGACTGTGGGAGACGAGGTGAGGGTCCGCATGTCAGGCATGTCACGAAACTGAAGGAAACCTTAAAAATGAAGTGAGCGTTATCCCTGATGAAGTGAGCTGCTGCTGCCGCTGCCGCCGCCGCCGCCGCCGCCGTCGCCGCCGCCGCCGCCGCCGCCGCCGCCGGTGGTGGTATGTGTGTGTGTGTGTGTGTGTGTGTGTGTGTGTGTGTACTCACCTAGTTGAGGTTGCGGGGGTCGACTCCGAGCTCCTGGCCCCGCCTCTTCACTGATCGCTACTAGGTCACTCTCCCTGAGCCGTGAGCTTTATCATACCTCTGCTTAAAGCTATGTATGGATCCTGCCTCCACTACATCGCTTCAAAACTATTCCACTTCCTGACTACTCTGTGGCTGAAGAAATACTTCCTAACATAACTGTGATTCATCTGTGTCTTCAACTTCCAACTGTATCCCCTTGTTACTGTGTCCAGTCTCTGGAACATCCTGTCTTTGTCCACCTTGTCAATTCCTCTCAGTATTTTGTATGTCGTTATCATGTCCCCCCTATCTCTCCTGTCCTCCAGTGTCGTCAGGTTGATTTCCCTTAACCTCTCCTCGTAGGACATACCTCTTAGCTCTGGGACTAGTCTTGTTGCAAACCTTTGCACTTTCTCTAGTTTCTTTACGTGCTTGGCTAGGTGTGGGTTCCAAACTGGTGCCGCATACTCCAATATGGGCCTAACGTACACGGTGTACAGGGTCCTGAACGATACCTTATTAATATGTCGGAATGCTGTTCTGAGGTTTGCTAGGCGCCCATATGCTGCAGCAGTTATTTGGTTGATGTGCGCTTCAGGAGATGTGCCTGGTGTTTTACTCACCCCAAGATCTTTTTCCTTGAGTGAGGTTTGTAGTCTCTGGCCCCTAGACTGTACTCCGTCTGCGGTCTTCTTTGCCTTTCCCCAATCTTCATGACTTTGCACTTGGTGGGATTGAACTCCAGGAGCCAATTGCTGGACCAGGTCTGCAGCCTGTCCAGATCCCTTTGTAGTTCTGTCTGGTCTTCGATCGAATGAATTCTTCTCATCAACTTCACGTCATCTGCAAACAGTGACACCTCAGAGTCTATTCCTTCCGTCATGTCGTTCACAAATACCAGAAACAGCACTGGTCCTAGGACTGACCCCTGTGGGACCCCGCTGGTCACAGGTGCCCACTCTGACACCTCGCCACGTACCATGACTCGCTGCTGTCTTCCTGACAAGTATTCCCTGATCCATTGTAGTGCCTTCCCTGTTATCCCTGCTTGGTCCTCCAGTTTTTGCACCAATCTCTTGTGTGGAACTGTGTCAAACGCCTTCTTGCAGTCCAAGAATATGTGACACAGGATTTCCCGTCCCTGAAACCATGTTGGCTGCTGTTGATGAGATCGTTCCTTTCTAGGTGTTCCACCACTCTTCTCCTGATAATCTTCTCCATGATTTTGCATACTATACATGTCAGTGACACTGGTCTGTAGTTTAATGCTTCATGTCTGTCTCCTTTTTTAAAGATTGGGACTACATTTGCTGTCTTCCATGCCTCAGGCAATCTCCCTGTTTCGATAGATGTATTGAATATTGTTGTTAGGGGTACACATAGCGCCTCTGCTCCCTCTCTCAATACCCATGGGGAGATGTTATCTGGCCCCATTGCCTTTGAGGTATCTAGCTCACTCAGAAGCCTCTTCACTTCTTCCTCGGTTGTGTGCACTGTGTCCAGCACATGGTGGTGTGCCCCACCTCTCCGTCTTTCTGGAGCCCCTTCTGTCTCCTCTGTGAACACATACTTCACGGTCATTTCTTGTTGTCTCTCCTCCTTCCTTAGCCTGATTACCTGGTCCTTGACTGTTGTTTTCCTCCTGATGTGGCTGTACAACAGTTTCGGGTCAAATTTGGCTTTCGCTGCTATGTCTTTTTCATATTGTATTTGGGCCTCCCTTCTTATCTGTGCATATTCGTTTCTGGCTCTATGACTGCTCTCCTTATTCTCCTGGGTCCTTTGCCTTCTATATTTCTTCCATTCCCTAGCACACTTGGTTTTTGCCTCCCTGCACCTTTGGGTAAACCATGGGCTCATCCTGGCTTTTTCATTATTCCTGTTACCCTTGGGTACAAACCTCTCCTCAGCCTCCTTGCATTTTGTTGCTACATATTCCATCATCTCATTAACTGGCTTCCCTGCCAGTTCTCTGTCCCACTGAACCCTGTTCAGGAAGCTCCTCATTCCTGTGTAGTCCCCTTTCTTGTAGTTTGGCTTCATTCGTCCTGGCCTTCCTGCTTCTCCCTCCACTTGTAGCTCTACTGTGTATTCGAAGCTTAAAACCACATGGTCACTGGCCCCAAGGGGTCTTTCATATGTGATGTCCTCGATATCTGCACTACTCAAGGTGAATACTATGTCCAGCCTTGCTGGTTCATCCTCTCCTCTCTCTCTTGTAGTGTCCCTTACGTGTTGGTACATGAAGTTTTCCAGTACCACCTCCATCATCTTAGCCTTCCATGTATCTTGGCCCCCATGCGGGTCCAAGTTCTCCCAATCGATCTCCTTGTGGTTAAAGTCACCCATGATCAGGAGCTTTGCCCTGCATGCATTAGTTCTTCTGGCCACTCTAGCCAGTGTGTCAACCATCGCTCTATTGCTCTCGTCGTACTCTTGCCTTGGCCTCCTGCTGTTCTGTGGTGGGTTATACATCACTGCTATTACCACCTTGGGACCTCCAGAGTGAAGCGTTCCCGCTATGTAATCACTTTCTTCTCCGCTGTCTCCTCTCTCCAGCTCATCAAAATTCCAGCGACTTTTGATCAGCAATGCCACTCCTCCCCCCCCCCCTGTTCCCTCTGTCTTTCCTCAGGATTTGGTATCCCGTGTGTGTGTGTGTGTGTGTGTGTGTGTGTGTGTGTGTGTGTGTGTGTGTGTGTGTGTGTGTGTGTGTGTGTGTGTGTGTGTGTGTGTATGTGTGTGTGTACTCACCTGTGTGTGTGTGTGTCTGTACGTACTTACCAATTTGTGGTTGCAGGGGTCTATTCATAGCTCCTGGCCCCACCTCTTTACTGATTGCTAGTAGGTCCTCTCTCTCCCTGCTCAATGAGCTTTATCATACCTCGTCTTAAAACTATGTATGGTTCCTGCTTCCACTACGTCACTTGCCAGACTATTCCACTGCCTGACAACTCTATGACTGAAAAAATACTTCCTAACATCCCTTTGACTCATCTGAGTCTTCAACTTCTAATTGTGACACCTTGTTTCTGTGTCACATCTCTGCAACATCCTGTCTCTGTCCACCTTGTCAATTCCTCTCAGCATTTTGCATGTCGTTAACATGTCTCCCCTAACCCTCCTGTCCTCCAGTGTCGTGAGGCGACTTCCCATAACCTTTCTTCGTAGTACATTCCTCTTAACTCTGGAACTAGTCCTGTTGCAAATTTTTGCACGTTCTCTAATTTCTTGACGTGCTTGACCAGGTGTAGGTTCCAAACTGGTGCTGCATACTCCAGTATGGGCCTGATGTACACGGTGTACAGAATCTTGAACGATTCCTTCCTGAGGTATCGGAACGCTGTTCTCAGGTTTGCCAGGCGCCCGTATGCTGCAGCAGTTATCTGGTTGATGTGCGCCTTAGGAGATGTGCTCAGTATTATATTCACCCCAGGATCCTTTTCCTTGAGTGAGGTTTGTAGTCTTTGGCCACTTATCCTATACTCTGTTTGCGGTCTTCTTTGCCTTTCCCCAATCTTCATGACTTTGCATTTGACCAGTTGTTGGACCAAGGTTGCAGCCTGTGCAGGTTTCTTGTAGTCCTGTCTAATCTTCATCCGTTTTAATTCTCCTCATTAACTTCATATCATCTACAAACAAGGACACTTCAGAGTGTATCCCTTCCGTCATGTCATTCACATATACCAAAAACAGCACATATCCTAGGACTGACCCCTGTGGAACCCCGCTTGTCACAGACGCCCACTCTGACACCTCGCCACGTACCATGACTCGTTGTTGCCTCCCTGTCAGGTATTCCCTGATCCATTGCAGTGCCTTTCCTGTTATGACTGCCTGATCCACTAGCTTTTTCACCAATCTCTTGTGAGGAACTGTGTCGAAGGCCTTCTTGCAGTCCAAGAAAATGCAGTCTACCCACCCCTCTGTCTCATGTCTTGTGTGTGTGTGTGTGTGTGTGTGTGTGTGTGTGTGTGTGTCTGTGTGTGTGTGTGTGTCTGTGTGTGTGTGTGAGCACTCTCTCACTCTGACTTTTTTGGGTTATCCCAGGTTCTCTACACATATTCTGCTATGTATGATAATCTATGTAACTGTATTTGTGTATACCTGAATAAACTTACTTACTTACTTACTTGCACTCTTGTGAAAGTACTGTTTCCCAATACCAAAGAGTGAAGAAGGAATAATGGACAGAAACTTACCTGCAGTTTGATTAATAAAACAGTTTGACTGTCAGCAGTTCAGACCACCGAAGTTGATTAATTTCACGACCAGAGAGTTGACTGAAGTAACTGTAACAACCACTGGGCAGCCTGGTTACCCAGTCTTCCACAGATGTATAGTCCTGGGGGGTCTTGGGAGTCTTGGAAGCCTGTGGTCACCCATCCAATTGCTCGCCACTAGTGTCATTATCATCACCAAAAATACCATCGTCAGTGCATAAGACAGTTTGATAAAGAATGGGGAAGCGGATAGGGAAGAGAGTCTGGTAGAGGATGAGGGAGGTGATGTGGAAGAGACTTTGGTAGAGAATGGTGGGAAAGTTGGTGGAGTATAGGGGTGGGTTGCCAGTAACCCATCTGTATAATATTATCGTGGGGGTTCTTGGATGGTAGACGGTAGCGAAGAAAACACCGATGGCTGTTATGGGAGGCGTTATATTGTGAATACTTGAAGAGAAACCCAGCCTACATGTCTGCCCTCTTCTGAACCTAATCGGAATCCGAGACAAAGGTTTGTGAGGTACGGTTCAAGCGCCGGGAAGCACGTAACGTCATGGCTTGGCAAGGGAGCCTTGCTCTAGGGGATTATATGTATATATAATTACACTGTTAATAATATATAATTTTATCACTAATACTTTTAGACAAAGATAAAGTACAGAGAACCATCTGGGTATTTCTGTACCATGAAGATGGAGGAAGAGTGAATGGAGAATGTTATAGGTATTCTCTGTTATGAAGGCGAAGGTGGAAGGAGGGTGAGGAAAGGAGACAGAGGAGATAGTTAGGTGAAAGGGCTGGAGATAACATCTGCCTATTAAGTCTTGCAACACACACACGCACACTCATGTTCAATAGAGATGCACAGTCCCTCTCAGGGAAGGTTCATTCCTGCACTTGTACACCAGCCAAGAATACCACACATCCTTCATGTTTTACTCTGAGTCTGGCCATTACCACACATCCTTCATGTGTACTCTGAGTCTGGCCATTACCACACATCCTTCATGTGTACTCTGAGTCTGGCCATTACCACACATCCTTCATGTGTACTCTGAGTCTCACCATTACCACACATCCTTCATGTGTACTCTGAGTCTCACCATTACCAACATCCTTCATGTGTACTCTGATCTGGCCATTACCAACATCCTTCATGTGTACTCTGAGTCTGCATTACCACAAATCCTTCATGGTTACCCGAATCTACCATTACCAACAATCCTTCATGTGTACCTAATCTACCATTACACATCCTTCAGTGTACTCTGAGTCTCACCATTACC
Source organism: Cherax quadricarinatus (assembly GCF_026875155.1). Taxonomy (NCBI): domain Eukaryota; kingdom Metazoa; phylum Arthropoda; class Malacostraca; order Decapoda; family Parastacidae; genus Cherax; species Cherax quadricarinatus. The sequence continues at coordinate 100,704,640 of NC_069404.1, forward strand.
ACACATCCTTCATGTGTACTCTGAGTCTCACCATTACCACACATCCTTCATGTGTACTCTGAGTCTCACCATTACCACACATCTTTCATGTGTACTCTGAGTCTCACCATTACATGCCTGACGTATACAAGGATCACTGTGGTAATAAGATCCCAGGAAACAGGTAATATCTTAATATGCTATAAAACAACAATGAAAGACAGTAATATTCCAAAAGCTTTCAGGATTTATCACATCATCAAAGAAAATAATAAGAGAAGACTTATAAAGTTGAGATATGACCTCACACGTGACTTCACGCATGACTACATTTGACCTCACACGTGACCCTACTCACTAAGCATTGGGACTCCTTTGCAATATTGTGAAGTTTTTTAGTCAGGTCACATGTCAGGTAAAAATTTAAGAGTGACATTTCAGGTAAAAGAGAACCTCGTCATCATAGTTTATGCTCCTCACAAATTCTCTCCATTATAAATTAATCCAAATTGTACAATCCTGGACTTATAATCATACTGTTATCTATTCTAGTTTTTATGAGGCTTAATTAAGGTGGTTATTATCTCTTACGTATTTATTATAATGTTTATTATAATGTTTAATGTTATGTTTATTCTGTTGGATGAAATATGATAGAATCGAAATTCATAAAAGAAGTTGTATTGATTACAGTATGAATATAAGTCCAGGACTGTACTAATTAGATTCATTTACAATAAAGAGAATGTGTGAGGACTGTAAACTATGCTGGCATAATTCTTCTTCACATGGCATGTCACTCTTAAATATTACATGACATATCACTCTTAAATATTACATGACATGTCACTCTTAAATATTACATGACATGTCACTCTTAAATTTTACCTGAAATGTGTCCTGACTAAAAACTTCACGACATTGTTAAGGAAATTCCGACGCTCCATGGTTAGGTCACACGTGAGGTCACATGTAAGGTCACATGTAAGGTCACATGTAAGGTCACATGTAAGGTCACACGTAAAGTCACATGTAAGGTCACATGTAAGGTCACATGTAAGGTCACCCCGTAAGGTCACATGTAAGGTCACATGTAAGGTCACATGTAAGGTCACATGTAAGGTCACACGTAAGGTCACATGTAAGGTCACATGTAAGGTCACATGTAAGGTCACATGTAAGGTCACATGTAAGGTCACATGTAAGGTCACACGTAAGGTCACATGTAAGGTCACATGTAAGGTCACATGTAAGGTCACATGTAAGGTCACATGTAAGGTCACATGTAAGGTCACACGTAAGGTCACATGTAAGGTCACACGTAAGGTCACATGTAAGGTCACACGTAAGGTCACATGTAAGGTCACATGTAAGGTCACATGTGAGGTCACATCTCAGCTTTATAAGCTTTCTCTTATTATATAAAGATATATACAATGATACTTTTTTCCGAGTTTTTACAAATTCGTCAACAGTTAATAAACTTGTAATTATCAGTTTCTGTGTTTTTACTAAAAAATATAACTTGTGTTCAGCATCAAAGGAAACTTCACTTTGATTTTGGAGTGTTTGTTTTGATTCATCAGTTTTATATAATAAATTAGATTGTGATAACTACACACTCGCTTAACATCACCGTCTCGCATTAATATACATTAATGTTTTTCGTGAGTCATGTTGACGGCAGTGAAGGGACTTGAGCTAGAGTTCGTCACGGCCACGCTAGCTGGAGATTCGTCTGTAAAAATTTGCATTTGTGGTCACAGTGGTGCCTGTGCTAACTTTCCTATGGTGTAGAAATATACCTAGTTGGATGAATCTTATTGTGGCTAATTGGTCTAGTGGCTAACACGACGGCCTGGAGTTTTGAGACTCTCTGACCGCGGGTTCAAATCCCACCCGTGGTATGGAATGTTTTTGTATCCCACTGAGACACACATTTACATTGTTTTTTTTTGTTTTGGTGTAGAGGCGCCAGCTTGCAATTTTTATTGAAGTAATTGTTAAACCTGAATTATGGATATTGATGGGTTAAGTTAGTGATGTGTTGTACACATGTTCACGTCTCGTAGCCACTTGAGAGTTATTGTTGGTATACTTGAGAACACTGGTATCCCTGGGAACACTGGTATCCCTGGGAACACTGGTATTCCTGGGAACACTGGTATCCCTGGGAACACTGGTATCCCTGGGAACACTGGTATTCCTGGGAACACTGGTATCCCTGGGAGCACTGGTATCCCTGGGAACACTGGTATCCCTGGGAACACTGGTATCCCTTGGAACACTGGTATCCCTGGGGACACTGGTATCCCTGGGAACACTGGTATCCCTGGGAACACTGGTATCCCTGGGAACACTGGTATCCTGGGAACACTGGTATCCTGGGAACACTGGTATCCCTGGGAACACTGGTATCCCTGGGGACACTGGTATCCCTGGGGACACTGGTATCCCTGGGAACACTGGTATCCCTGGCAACACTGGTATCCCTGGCAACACTGGTATCCCTGGCAACACTGGTATCCCTGGGAACACTGGTATCCCTGGGAACACTGGTATCCCTTGGAGCACTGGTATCCCTGGGAACACTGGTATCCCTGGGAACACTAGTATCCCTGGGAACACTGGTATCCCTGGGAACACTGGTATCCCTGGGAACACTGGTATCCCTGGGAACACTGGTATCCCTGGGAGCACTGGTATCCCTGGGAACACTGGTAAACCTGGGAACACTGGTATCCCTGGGAACACTGGTATCCCTGGGAACACGGTATCCCTGGGAACACTGGTATCCCTGGGAACACTGGTATCCCTGGGAACACTGGGATCCCTGGGAACACTGGTATCCCTGGGGAAAACTGGTATCCCTGGGAACACTGGTATCCCTGGGAACACTGGTATCCCTGGGAACACTGATATCCCTGGGAGCACTGGAATCCCTGGGAGCACTGGTATCCCTGGGAACACTGGTATCCCTGGGAACACTGGTATCCCTGGGAACACTGGTATCCCTGGGAACACTGGTATCCCTGGGAACACTGGTATCCCTGGGAGCACTGGTATCCCTGGGAACACTGGTATCCCTGGGAGCACTGGTATCCCTGGAACACTGGTATCCTGGGAACACTGGGATCCCTGGGAACACTGGTATCCCTGGGAACACTGGTATCCCTGGGAGCACTGGTGTCCCTGGGAACACTGGTATCCCTGGGAACACTGGTATCCCTGAGAACACTGGTATCCCTGGGGACACTGGTATCCCTGGAAACACTGGTATCCCTGGGAACACTGGTATCCCTGGGAACACTGGTATCCTTGGGAACACTGGTATCCCTGGGAACACTGGTATCCCTGAGAACACAGGTATCCCTGGGAACACTGGTATCCATGGGAGCACTGGTATCCCTGGGAACACTGGTATCCCTGAAAACACTGGTATCCATGGGAACACTGGTATCCCTGGGAAAACTGGTATCCCTGGGAACACTGGTATCCCTGGGAACACTGGTATCCCTGCGAACACTGGTATCCCTGGGAACACTGGTATCCCTGAGAACACTGGTATCCCTGGGGACACTGGTATCCCTGGGAACACTGGTATCCCTGGGGACACTGGTATCCCTGGGAACACTGGTACCCCTGGGAACACTGGTATCCCTGGAACACTGGTATCCTTGGGAACACTGGTATCCCTGGGAACACTGGTATCCCTGGGAACACTGGTATCCCTGCAGACACTGGTATCCATGGGAACACTGGTATCCCTGGGAACACTGGTATCCCTGGGAACACTGGTATTCCTGGGGACACTGGTATCCCTGGGAACACTGGTATTCCTGGGAACACTGGTATCCCTGGGAACACTGGTATACCTGGGACACTGTATCCCTGGGGACACTGGTATCCCTGGGAACACTGGTATCCCTGGGAACACTGGTATCCCTGGGAACACTGGTATCCCTGGGGACACTGGGATCCCTGGAACACTGGTATCCCTGGGGAACACTGGTATCCTTGGAACACTGGTATCCCTGGGGACACTGGTATCCCTGGGAACACTGGTATCCCTGGGAACACTGGTATCCCTGGGAACACTGGTATCCCTGGGAACACTGATATCCCTGGGAACACTGGTATCCCTGGGAACACTGGTATCCCTGGGAACACTGGTATCCCTGGGAACACTAGTATCCCTGGGAACACTGGTATCCCTGGGGACACTGGTACCCCTGGGAACACTAGTATCCCTGGGAACACTAGTATCCCTGGGAACACTGGTATCCCTTGGAACACTAGTATCCCTGGGAACACTGGTATCCCTGCGAACACTGGTATCCCTGGGAACACTGGTATCCCTGGGAACACTGGTATCCCTGGGAACACTGGTATCCCTGGGAACATTGGTATCCCTGGGAACACTAGCATCCCTGGGGTCACTGGTATCCCTGGGAACACTGGTATCCCTGGGAACACTAGTATCCCTGGGAACACTGGTATCCCTGGGAACACTAGTATCCCTGGGAACACTGGTATCCCTGGGAACACTGGTATCCCTGGGAACACTAGTATCCCTGGGAACACTGGTATCCCTGGGGACACTGGTATCCCTGGGAACACTAGTATCCCTGGGGAAAACTGGTATCCCTGGGAACACTGGTATCCCTGGGAACACTAGTATCCCTGGGAACACTGGTATCCCTGGGGACACTGGTATCCCTGGGAACACTGGTATCCCTGGGACCACTAGTATCCCTGGGGAAAACTAGTAACCCTGGGAACACTGGTATCCCTGGGGACAAATGGTATCCCTGGAACACTAGTAAACCCTGGGGGAAAACTGGTATCCCTGGGGACACTGGTATCCCTGGGGAAAACTAGTATCCCTGGGAACACTGGTATCCCTGGGAACACTGGTATCCCTGGGAACACTGGTATCCCTGGGAACACTAGTATCCCTGGGAACACTGGTATCCCTGGGGACACTGGTATCCCTGGGAACACTAGTATCCCTGGGAACACTGGTATCCCTGGGAACACTGGTATCCCTGGGAACACTAGTATCCCTGGGAACACTGGTATCCCTGGGGACCAGGTATCCCTGGGAACACTGGTATCCCTGGGACCACTAGTATCCCTGGGAACACTAGTAACCCTGGGAACACTGGTATCCCTGGGGACACTTGTATCCCTGGGAGCACTGGTATCCCTGGGAACACTGGTATCCCTGGGAACACTGGTATCCCTGGGAACACTGGTATCCCTGGGGGAACTACACTTGTCTCTTCTGATCGACTTATACTTTCAGAACTGGTGAATCTTCGTGGAAAATTTCGAATTAGTTTTGAACTGTGTAGATGACGCTGGTATTTTTTTTTTCTTAAGAAATCTGGTTTTCAGTTTCCCTGCGCTGAGGTGTGAACGCCTCGTCTCGTGAATGCTTCGTCTCGTGAACGATTCGTCTCGTGAATGCCTCGTCTCGTGAACGATTCGTCTCGTGAATGCCTCGTCTCGTGAACGCCTCGTCTCGTGAATGCCTCGTCTCGTGAACGCCTTGTCTCGTGAATGCCTCGTCTCGTGAACGCCTCGTCTCGTGAACGCCTCGTCTCGTGAACGCTTCGTCTCACAAACTCCAAACTTTCTGCACTGATATTTAAGTGCGTTAGAAACTCTGTACTACTGTATTTATTTAAGCGTACAATGAGGTAGAGGAGGCTGAGCTTGTGGTAAACGGGGATACCTTTGTCATACTGCGCAGCGACGGTAATCCATCCAGTGACTAACAACCTAGTAGGAGGTAATTAACCTGGTCTGATCCAAGCAAAGATAGAGCAGCTCCACTTCCTTAGATCAAGAGCATTTTACTAATATCAATCTCCCTTGAATTATCTAAGATAACGAACAAAAAAGTCACAATACCGTGACTGCAACAACACACAAACATCCCGCACACAGCGGACACCAACTTCTCATTCCTATGTGCGGCTTATTTGTGTGTCTAAGATGACATGTATATTATCTCTCCCTACCCTCTTCCACCTCTTTATTTGTTCCTTAAACTTCCCCATCTCCCATCTCCCCCCCTTCCCACCTCCCCACATCCCCACCTCCCCACCTTCTCACCTCCCCACCTCCCCACATCCCCACCTTCCCACCTCCCCACCTCCCCACCTCCCCACCATCATCTCACTCATACGGGTTCTTCCGCAGTGTGTTTACTGAACCCACCCGTGTGATGATTAGAACCTGTAACGGCCACGAGATGCACGAGTCCTTCTACAGGTCACAGTTTGACGACATCATGTACAAACATAACGACACTCCGCTTCCCTACGACACTCCGCTACCTAGAGGACCCCGGAGCGACTTCTCTCCGTAAGTAGCACCTTCACCTCCCCCTGCGATACCCTGTACTCGCAGGGACGAGGACCTACTACTTATCGTAAGTAGCACCTTCCCTACGGCACCCTGCTACCTACAGGGGAACAGAAACTACTACTTTTCTTAAGTAGCACCTTCCCTACGATACCTTCCTACGCACAGGCTTGAGAAGCTACTGTTCCCCACAAGTAGCACTTCCCTTACACATCCCTGCTACTTACAGAAATGAGGAACTATTACTACCTGTAACACGTGACCTACAACACCTTACTATCCCCCTAGACTACTAAGGAACTATCACATTCTGTTAGTAGCACCTGCTCTACGACACTTCTCTACCTAGAGAGCTGAGGAACTGCTACTTTCCCTAAGTATCGCTTTCCCTATTACACCCTGCTACCTCGACCTCATCTGCTACTACCAGGAACATCACGTATTAAGAACACTACTGAGTAGAAGAACAGCCACGAAGGTTACTGAGCACAGCACAGCACAGCACAGCACAGCACAGCACAGCACAGCACAGCACAGCACAGCACAGCGCAGGAGAACAAGTATGAAGCAGGAGAGAGCAGCAGATGGATGATACGAGGGAGAAAGAGAGAGAGAGAGAGAGAGAGAGAGAGAGTGAGTGAGTGAGAGAGGGAGGGAGGGAGGGAGGGAGGGAGGGAGAGGGAACTCTTAAGGGGGGTCATACAATGCCTTGGGAACAAAAGTTAATTATGTTTGATCCGAGGAAGGTGAAGGGGTAGGTCCTATTTGCTCCTCCCTCTCTCCTTCCCTCTCCTTCCCTCTCCTTCCCCTCTTCCAGTGTTACATAATCCTTATTCACGTACAGTGGTTTTTCAGTAGTCCAGTGATCCTTCACAGGGGTCCAATGGTCTTTCACAGTGGTCCAATGGTCTTTCACAGTGGTCCAGTGGTCTTTCAAAGTAGTCCAGTGATCCTTTACAGTGGTCCAGTGGTCTTTCACAGTGGTCCAGTGGTCTTTCAAAGTAGTCCAGTGATCCTTTACAGTGGTCCAGTGGTCTTTCACAGTAGTCCAGTGGTCATTCACAGTTTCAGTGGTTTTTTTTCACAGTGGTTCAGTAGTCTTTCACAATGGTTTAGTGGTGGCTTTTCATAGTGTTCCAGTGATCCCTCACAGTGGTCTTTCATAGTGGTCCAGCGGTTTTTCACAGTGGTCCAGACTCCAGTGGTCTTGATGTAACCAGGACCACCAGTATTAATGCCCCGCTAGGGCACGACATCCGTGTATCTGGGTATGAGGGTTCCCAGTGTTGTGAGGCACCTAGAGTAGACACCTGCCCGTGACGCGCTCATAAACACAGTGAAGAGGCGGGGGCAGGAGCTGTGAATTGACCCCTGCAACCACAACTAGAGTACACACACACACATACACACACACACACACACACACACACACACACACACACACACACACACACACACACACACACACACACACACACACACACACACACACACACACACACACAGTTCCACACAAGAGATTGGTGCAAAAACTGGAGGACCAAGCAGGGATAACAGGGAAGGCACTACAATGGATCAGGGAATACTTGTCAGGAAGACAGCAGCGAGTCATGGTACGTGGCGAGGTGTCAGAGTGGGCACCTGTGACCAGCGGGGTCCCGCAGGGGTCAGTCCTAGGACCAGTGTTGTTTCTGGTATTTGTGAACGACATGACGGAAGGAATAGACTCCGAGGTGTCCCTGTTTGCAGATGACGTGAAGTTGATGAGAAGAATTCACTCGATCGAAGACCAGGCAGAACTACAAAGGGATCTGGACAGGCTGCAGACCTGGTCCAGCAATTGGCTCCTGGAGTTCAATCCCACCAAGTGCAAAGTCATGAAGATTGGGGAAGGGCAAAGAAGACCGCAGACGGAGTACAGTCTAGGGGGCCAGAGACTACAAACCTCACTCAAGGAAAAAGATCTTGGGGTGAGTATAACACCAGGCACATCTCCTGAAGCTCACATCAACCAAATAACTGCTGCAGCATATGGGCGCCTGGCAAACCTCAGAACAGCATTCCGACATCTTAATAAGGAATCATTCAGGACCCTGTACACCGTGTACGTTAGGCCCATATTGGAGTATGCAGCACCAGTTTGGAACCCACACCTAGCCAAGCACGTGAAGAAACTAGAGAAAGTGCAAAGGTTTGCAACAAGACTAGTCCCAAAGCTAAGAGGTATGTCCTACGAGGAGAGGTTAAGGGAAATCAACCTGACGACACTGGAGGACAGGAGAGATAGGGGGGACATGATAACGACATACAAAATACTGAGAGGAATTGACAAGGTGGACAAAGACAGAATGTTCCAGAGACTGGACACAGTAACAAGGGGACACAGTTGGAAGCTGAAGACACAGATGAATCACAGGGATGTTAGGAAGTATTTCTTCAGCCACAGAGTAGTCAGTAAGTGGAATAGTTTGGGAAGCGATGTAGTGGAGGCAGGATCCATACATAGCTTTAAGCAGAGGTATGATAAAGCTCACGGCTCAGGGAGAGTGACCTAGTAGCGATCAGTGAAGAGGCGGGGCCAGGAGCTCGGACTCGACCCCCGCAACCTCAACTAGGTGAGTACAACTAGGTGAGTACACACACACACACACTCAAAGAGAGGTTAGAGAAAATCAACGTCACGACACTGGAGGACAGGAGAGATAGGAACGACATGGTAACGACACATAAAATACTGAGAGGAATTGAAAAGGTGGACAGGGACGTAATTTTTCAGGGATGGGACACAACAACAAGGTGTCACAGATGGAAGTTGAAAACTTGGATGAGTCACAGGGATATTAGGAATTATTTCTTCAGTTATAGAGTTGTCAGGAAGTGTAACAATCTGGAGTGTGATGTAGTGGAGGCATGATCTATACATAGCTTTAAGAAGAGGTATGATAAAGCTCATAGAGCAGGGAGAGAGTGGACCTAGTAGCGACCATGGAAGAGGTGGGGCCAGTAACTGTGGCTCAACTCCTGCAGCTACAAATAGGAGAGCGCACACACCTGCTGCTGGAAGGATACCATCTTCCCTCTTCCAAGATCTTAGCTCTGGTTGTCCATCATTCTCGCCGTCTCAGGTACCCACAGCCAATAAACTTCTGTCGAGTCAAACAATAACTAAATGGTTATAACTGACCATAATATTTAAAGGGGTGGGCCGGTAAGCCAGTGGAAGGCCTCGGTCAGGAGACCAAAAGCTCCAACTGCCGGTCATCATCTAAGACCCGCGTCAGGAAACACTTGTCCTGTCTCCTGACGAACCTTACCTAACCTAACCTACTGTCGAGTCTCCCGCGAGTTTGCTGAATCCTGCACAGATGCTGCAGGCCGCTACTAAGCCTGCAACCCTGCAACGTCGGACAAGGCTCAGAGAACCGATAAGTTGATAAATTAGACACATGCGCAACACTTGGGTATCATAACTGAGGAAACGTTTCGCAACATAGCGGCTTCATCAGTCCAGTGCAAAGAAGAGTGAAGATCAGAATGAGTTTGAGGTAATCAGTCCCTCAGTCTGGAGTCGATATTATCAGTTCATCAATCTTTTCAAGATTATTGAACTTTGCATTTGGTGTGATAATCATGTGTGTGTCTGCCAGGCTGCCACAAGTACTTGTAACCAAGCACAACCTTGGCTACTACAACCTGTGTAAATAGTTAATATCAGCCATCAATATATGGGGCCATATAAGAAGTCAATATAAGTCATCAATATAAGGAATCAACATAATTCATCAATATATGGAGGCATCAATATATGGAGTCAATATAAGACATCAGTATAAGTCAGTATAGGGGGTCAATATCAGACATCAATATAAGGGGCCTATATAAGTCATTAGTTTAAGAAATTAGTATAAAGGGGTCACTATAAGGGGGTCACTATAAGGGGGTCACTATAAGGGGGTCACTATAAGGGGGTCACTATATGGGGTCACTATAAGGGGGTCACTATAAGGGGGTCACTTTAAAGGGTCAACGGACTGTACATATTCAAGAGGAAGGGCCTGTATATACTATTGAAGATCTCTTGATACAAAGAATTGGAACAACCTTCCCTTCCTTGGATCAAACCTGATTATCTCCCATTCCTCAGGCACTGTACGGGTTTACCGCTTCCCCGTGAATATTATAATTCTGAGGGGGGGAGGAGGTGATACACAGTCTGGAGCCTCATGAACACCGTCTGGCTTGTTAGTACTCTGGTTGGAAGGGAAACTGTTGTTGGTACTCTGGTTGGAAGTGAAACTAGTGTTGGTACTCTGGTTGGAAGTGAAACTGGTGTTGGTACTCTGGTTGGAAGGGAAACTAGTGTTGGTACTCTCGTTGGAAGGGAAAGTAGTGTTAGTACTCTGGTTGGAAGAGGAACTAGTGTTGGTACTCTGGTTGGAAGGAAAACTAGTGCTGGTACTCTGGTTGGAAGGGAAACTAGTGTTGGTACTCTGGTTGGAAGGGAAACTATTGATGGTACTCTGGTTGGAAGAGAGACTAATGTTGGTACTCTTGTTGGAAGGGGAACTAGTGTTGGTACTACGGAAGGGAAACTAATGTTGGTACTCTGGTTGAAATAGGAACTAGTGTTGGTACTCTGGTCGGAAGGGAAACTAGTGTTGGTACTCTGGATGGTAGAGGAACTGGTGTTGGTAGTCTGGTTGGAAGGGAAACTAGTGTTGGTACTCTGGATGGTAGAGGAACTGGTGTTGGTACTCTGGTTGGAAGGGAAACTAGTGTTGGTACTCTGGATGGTAGAGGAACTGGTGTTGGTAGTCTGGTTGGAAGGGAAACTAGTGTTGGTACTCTGGATGGTAGAGGAACTGGTGTTGGTAGTCTGGTTGGAAGGGAAACTAGTGTTGGTACTTTGGTCGGTAGGGAAACTAGTGTTGGTACTCTGGTTGGAAGGGAAAACTAGTGTTAGTACTCTGGTTGGAATGAAAACTAGTGTTGGTACTCTGGTTGGAAGGGAAACTAGTGTTGGTAATTTGGTCGGTAGGGAAACTAGTGTTGGTACTCTGGTTGGAAGGGAAACTAGTGTTAGTACTCTGGTTGGAATGAAAACTAGTGTTGGTACTCTGGTTGGAAGGGAAACTAGTGTTAGTACTCTTGTTGGAAGAGAAACTAGTTTTGGTACTCTGTTTGGAAGGGAAACTATTGATGGTACTCTGCTTCGTAGGGAAACTAGTGTTGGTACTCTGGTCGGAAGGGAAAATAGTGTTGATACTCTGGTTCGAAGGGAAACTATTGATGGTACTCTGGTTGGTAGGGAAACTAGTATTGGTACTCTGGATGGAAGGGAAACTATTGATGGTACTCTGGTTGCAAGAGGGGCTAATGTTGGTACTCCTCCTGGAAAGGAAATTAATGTTGGTACTCTGGGCGCAAGGGAAACTAGTGTTAGTACTCTGGTTAGAATGAAAACTAGTGTTGGTACTCTGGTTTTAAGGGAAACTGGTGTTAGTACTCTCGTTGGAAGGGAAACTAGTTTTGGTACTCCGGATGGAAGAGAAACTAGTGTTGGCACGCTGGTTGGAAGGTAAACTAGAGTTGGTACTCAGGTTGGAAGGCAAACCAATGTTGGTACTCTGGTCGGAAGGGAAACTGGTGCTGGTACTCTGGTTGGGAGGAAAACTGGTGTTGGTACTTTAGTTGGAAGGGAAACTAGTGTTGGTACTCTGATTGGAAAAGAAACTATTGATGGTACTCTGGCTGGAAGAGGGACTAATGTTGGTACTCTTGTTTGAAAGGAAACCTAATGTTGGTACTCTAGTTGGAAGAGGAATTAGTGTTGGTACTCTGGTTGTAAGGGGAACTAGTGTTGGTACTCTGGTTGGAAGGGAAACTAATGTTGGTACTCTGGTTGAAAGAGGAACTAGTGTTGGCACTCTGGTCGAAAGGAAAACTAGTGTTGGTATTCTGGATGGTAGGGGAACTGGTATTGGTACTTTGGTTGGTACGGAAACTAGTGTTGGTACTCTGGTTGGAAGGGAAACTAGTGTTAGTACTCTGGTTGGAATGAAAACTAGTGTTGGTACTCTGGTTGTAAGGGAAACTAATTTTGGTACTCTGGTCGGAAGGGAAACTAGTGTTGACACTCTGGTTGGAAGAGAAACTAGAGTTGGTACTCTGGTTGGAAGGCAAACCAATGTTGGTACTTTGGTCGGAAGGGAAACTGGTGTTGGTACTCTGGTTGTAAGGAAAACTGCTGTTGGTCCTTTAGTTGGAAGGGAAACTAGTGTTGGTACTCTGGTTGGAAGGGAAGCTAGTGTTGGTACTCTAGTTGGAAGGGAAACTAGTGTTGGTACTCTGGTTGGAAGGGAAACTAGTGTTCGTACTTTGGTTGAAAGGGATACTAGTGTTGGTACTCTGGTTGGAAAGAAAACTAGTGTTGGTACTCTAGTTGGAAGGGAAACTAGTGTTGGTACTCTCGTTGGAAGGGGAACTAGTGTTGGTACTCTCGTTGGAAGGGAAACTAGTGTTGGTACTCTGGTTGGAAGAGAAACTACTGTTGCTACTCTAGTTGGAAGGGGAACTAGTGTTGATACTTTCGTTGGAAGGGGAACTAGTGTTGGTACTCTCGTTGGAAGGGAAAGTAGTGTTGGTACTCCTGTTGGAAGGGAAACTAGTGTTGGTACTCTCGTTGGAAGGGAAAGTAGTGTTTGTACTCCGGTTGGAAGGGAAACTAGTGTTGGTACTCTAGTTGGAAGGGGAACTAGTGTTGGTACTCTCGTTGGAAGGGAAAGTAGTGTTGGTAGTCTGTTTGGAAGATGAACTAGTGTTGGTACTCAGGTTGGAAGGAAAACTAGTGATGGCACTCTGGTTGGAAGGGAAATTAACGTTGGTACTCTGGTTGTAAGGGAAACTAGTGCTGATACTCTGGTTGGAAGGGAAAACCTGTGTTAGTACTTTTGTTGAAAGTGGAACCAGTTTTGGTACTCTGGAAGGGAAACAAATGTTGGTACTGTGGTTGAAAAGGAAACTAGTGTTGGTACTCTGGTCGGAAGGGAAAATAGTGTTGATACTCTGGTTGGAAGGGAAACTAATGTTGGTAATCTGATTGGAAGTGAAACTAGTGTTAGTACTCTGATTGGAAGGGAAACTATTGATGGTACTCTGGTTGGAAAAGGAACTAATGTTGGTACTCTTGTTGGAAAGGAAACTAATATTGGTACTCTGGTTGGAAAGGGAACTAGTGTTGGTACTCTGGATGGAAGAGGAACTAGTGTTGGTACTCTGGTTGGAAGGGAAACTAGTGTTGGTACTCTGGTTGGAAGGGAAACTAGTGTTAGTACTCTGGTTGGAAGCGAAACTAGTGTTAGTACTCTGGTTGGAAGGGAAACTAGTGTTAGTACTCTGGTTGGAAGGGAAACTAGTGTTAGTACTCTGGTTGGAAGGGAAACTAGTGTTAGTACTCTGGTTGGAAGAGGAACTTTTGTTGGTACTATGGCTGGAAGGGAAACTAATGTTGGTACTCTGGTTAGACGGGAAACTAGTGTTGATACTCTGATTGGAAGGGAAACTAGAGCTGGTACTCTGGTTGGAAGGCAAACCAATGTTGGTACTCTGGTAGGAAGGGAAACTAGTGTTAGTACTCTGGTTGGAAGGAGAACTTGTGTTGGTACTCTTGTCAGCATAGTTGTGATCCCTTGTATATGTTTGTGTCACATATCTCTGTATCGTAGTTAGTACCATCTATTTATTTTATACAGATGATCCCCTGCTAGGCCTGAGGGCTAGCATGTGACGTCACACAGTGCCGCTGGTGAGCGTTCCTCACCATACTTCCCTCTCAGTTCCCGGATAGACCTACAGGTGACAGGTAGGCTGGGCCATTCCCCTCACAACTCTGCTAATACCATCATATCTCCACGGAACCCTTCCAACAAATGGTGACTACTCGATACTCTTGCAGGATGCGAAACTAGTGTTGGTACTCTGGTTGGTAGGAAAATCAGTGTTGGTACTCTTGTTGGAAGGGAAACTAGTGATGGTACTCTGGTTGGAAGGGAAACTAGAGTTAGTACTCTAGTTGTAAAGGGAAACTAGTGTTGGTACTCTGGTTGGAAGGGGAAATAGTGTTGGTACTCTAGTTGGAAAAGAAACTAGTGTTGGTACTCTGGCTGGAAAGGAAACTAGTGTTGGTACTCTGATTGGAAGGGAAACTAATGTTAGTACTCTGGTTGGAAGGGAAACTGGTGTTGGTACTCTGGTTGAATGGGAAACTAGTGTTGGTACTCTGGTTGGAAGGAAAACTAGTGTTGGTACTCTGATTGGAAGGGAAACTAATGTTAGTACTCTGGTTGGAAGGGAAACTAGTGTTTGTACTCTGGTTGAACATTAATTAAAATGCTTCATATCAAGAAGTATAAATAATAGAAATCCTCAGGTTGTTCTTCAACTCTATATATCCTTGGTTAGGCCTCATTTAGATTATGCTGCACAGTTTTGGTCACCGTATTACAGAATGGATATAAATGCTCTGGAAAACGTACGAGGGAGGATGACAAAGTTGATCCCATGTATCAGAAATCTTCCCTATGAGGATAGACTGAGGGCCCTGAATCTGCACTCTCTAGAAAGGCGTAGAATTAGTGGGATATGATTGAGGTGTATAAATGGAAAACAGGAATAAATAAATGGGGATGTAAATAGCGTGCTGAAAATTTATATTAAAGTTGGTAGAATTACCGACAATATGTAAAGTAAAAGGACATAAGTGCAACTAATGTGACATTTTATTGTGGCAACGTTTCGCTCTCCAGGAGCTTTATCTCCCGTAGTTATATCTAGCCAAGACAGGACTCATAAGAACATAAGAACATAAAAAAGAAAGAACACTGCAGCAGGCCTACTGGCCCATGCGAGGCAGGTCCAAGTCTCCTACCGGCTTAAGCCAATGCCCTAACCTAGTCAGGTCAGGTCACATTCACTTAAGGAAGGAGCACAGCATCTGACGTAGTAGCCCAAGCTAGCCAGGTCCAATTTATACTTATCCACACCCACTCATGTATTTATCCGACTATTTATACACCTCAATCATATCCCACTAATTCTACGCCTTTCTAGAGAGTGCAGATTCAGGGCCCTCAGTCTATCCTCATAGGGAAGGTTTCTGATACATGGGATCAACTTTGTCATCCTCTCTCGTACGTTTTCCAGAGCATTTATATCCATTCTGTAATACGGTGGCCAAAACTGTGCAGCATAATCTAAATGAGGCCTAACCAAGGATATACAGAGTTGAAGAACAACCTGAGGATTTCTATTATTTATGCTTCTTGATATGAAGCCAAGGATTCTGTTAGCTTTATTACGAACACTTATGCACTGTTGTCTTGGTTTCAGATTACTACTAACCAGAACTCCTAAATCCTTTTCGCAATCGGTAATATTAAGAACTACATTATTTAGTTTATATGTGGCATGCTTATTTTCCTGTCCAATGTTTACAACTCTGCATTTGTCTATATTAAACTGCATCTGCCACTTCTCCGACCACTGCATCAGTCTGTTCAAATCTTGCTGGAGTGCTCTAATGTCCTCTCGTCAGAATGAATTCGACGGCCTATTTTGGTGTCATCGGCAAACTTGCTTGTTGCTATTTATTCCCTCACCTATGTCGTTTATATAGATCGTGAACAACAAGGGGCCCAACACTAACTCCTATGGAACACAACTCGTGATGCTTCCCCACCCTTTATATCTTCCCATTTATGCAAACTCTCTGCTGCCTATCTGTCAACCATGCCTCTATCCAGGAAAAAATTTCTCCACCGATTCCGTGTGCCTTAATTTTCCTCAAGAGTCTGTGATGTGGGACTCTATCATAAGCCTTACATATACACAATATAATATTCATTACCATGATCTATCTTCCCAGATACCTTAGTGAAAAAAAATTAATAAATTCGTAAGGCAGGAACGCCCCTCAGTAAAACCGTGATGAGATTTGTTGATCAATTTATGCTTTTCAAGGTAGCTACGAAATGCCTCGGCAATTATTGATTCCATGAATTTTCCCACTATGGAGGTTAGGCTTACTGGTCTATAGTTCGAACCTAAGGACCTGTCACCTGCTTTGAAAATAGGTATCACATTTGCCATTTTCCACTAATCTGGCACTATGCCAGTTTGTAGTGATATGTTGAAAAGATTAGCCAAAGGTTTGCTAAGCTCCTTTTTACGTTCCTTTAGAACCCTTGCGTACAGTTCATAAGACCCCGGGAATTTGTTAGGTTTTAATTTATCAATTTGTCTAAGGACCCTAATCATGCATAGTTTATTATCGTCCTTTTCAACTTAATTTATTATTTCTGGAATGTCGCTAGTATTCTTAACACTGTAATAAAGTTGGTAGAATTACCGACAGTATGTAAAGTAAAAGGACGTGATGAATGGTTTTGAAAACCGACAAGTTGAAGAATTGAGACACTTATGCAACATATGGGAATCTTTATTGAAGAAACGTTTCGCCACACAATGGCTTCATCAGTCCAATACAAAGTAGAAGTGGGTAAGGAGAGTAGAAGTTTGAGGTAATCAGTCCCTCAACCTGGATTCGATGTGTTCAGTCCATCACTCTTGTAGGAAGTGCAGCACAGGGCCAGAGAGGTGACTTATATACTGCGGTGGGATGAGTTGAAGCAGGAGGAGGCGGGATCATAGTGGGACCTGCCACTAGTGTAAGTAGGTCGTCGTCCAATATAAGTCACCTCTCTGGCCCTGTGCTGCACTTCCTACAAGAGTGATGGACTGAACACATCGAATCCAGGTTGAGGGACTGATTACCTCAAACTTCTACTCTCCTTACCCATTTTCTACTTTGTATTGGACTGATGAAGCCACTGTGTGGCGAAACGTTTCTTCAATAAAGATTCCCATGTGTTGCATAAGTGTCTCAATTCTTCAAAGTAAAAGGACACAAGTGCAACTAATGTGACATTTATTGTGGGGGCAACGTTTCGCTCTCCAGGAGCTTTATCAAGCCATTACAAATAATACATGGACACAGAGGGTATATAAAGGCTCAGATTTGAGGTTGCAATGCTAGTGAGGTAACATTTCGATGTTCACTAGTGGTAGTGGTAGTAGTAGTAGTAGTTTAGTAGTAGTAGTAGTAGTAGTAGTAGTGGTGGTAGTGACAAAGTAATACAATATGGTAGAGAAATTAATTCGTACATGAGTAAAAGGATATAAAAGCTATTACTAGGTAACATAAAATAGGTTGGACAAATATAGACTGGAAAGAGGCAGCTTGTTTTCAGTGTTCACTCTCTGTAATGTGCTTTGTGTAGTATAACAGGAGAGACTATGTGATGGCAGGGTTTACTGTTTTCAGGAGGATTTTTGCTAAGACTTGGAGATGGTGAAGCTGCCGTTGTTTTGTTTAATTGTATTCGAAACAGCGATCATTTGCTGATTCGAGGCACTTGCGTCTGCGGAAATTAGTTTCTTTGATCACTAATTGGGCGCCCTCTGAATTTCTTGGGATGATTGGTGGAATTTCGGTGTTGTACACAGGCGTTGTTCAAGTTATCGTTCCTACATGCGTAAATGTTTTTCATTGAGGCGGGTGTCGAGGTTTCTTGCTGTTTTCACCTACGTAAATCTTGTCACAGCCTCCACAAGGTATAGTGAAAAACCCCTTGCATTAAATGGTTCGTGGTGCTTTGATTTTGCCCTGGTTAGATCCTTTATTGAAGAATGCTAGAAGCGATGGCGACTCTGGTGTTAGCTTGTGAAAGTACTTTTGAGACGTTCAGTGCAACCTGGCTGTTGGGAAGAATTATAACTTTGTTGGGACTGGTGTTGATACGTGGAGAATTAATGATCTGAAGAGCTCTTTTCTTGCAGTCTTTGATGAAAAAAGAAGGAAAATGTAACTCAGTGAATGTTTGGTGAATGTATGTACATTCCTCGTCAAGAAACTCAGGACTACAAATTCGGTATGCTCTTAGGAAAAACCCGAGGACGATGTCCTCGTAATAACTCCAAAACGTTTTGATGTACGGGATCTTCAGGCAAGGCTCAACGCAGTTGAACCGGCGATCCAGTTTACACTAGAAGAACAGTCCAATGACAAGCTACCTTTCCTCGACGTCCTCATTCACAAAGTAGACAACAACCTAAGATTTCAAGTTTATCGGAAACCCACCAATAAAAATGATCTCACTCACTTCTATTCCAGTCAAGATACCAAGACCAAAAGAGGCATCATCATCGGGTTTTTCCTAAGAGCATACCGAATTTGTAGTCCTGAGTTTCTTGACGAGGAATGTACATACATTCACCAAACATTCACTGAGTTACATTTTCCTTCTTTTTTCATCAAAGACTGCAAGAAAAGAGCTCTTCAGATCATTAATTCTCCACGTATCAACACCACTCCCAACAAAGTTATAATTGAAGATTGAGACACTTATGCAGCATATGGGAATCTTTATTCAGGAAACGTTTCGCCACACAGTGGCTTCATCATCCAACACAAAGAGGAAGGCGTAAGGAGAGGAGGAGTATGAGGTAATCAGTCCCTCAACCTGGAGTCGATGTGTTCAGTCCATCAATCTTGTAGAATATACAGCATAGGGCCGTAGACGTGGCTTATATACTGTAGTGAGGTGAGGTTTGAAGCAGGCGGAGGCGGGGTCATAGTTGTACCATCCACTAGTCGAAGTAGGTCTTCGTCCAAAGGTTGAACAAGTGTTGAAGAATTCTTTGTAACAAGATCCCATGATGCTGCAGTGTCTGACAGTTGTGATGAATGGTTTGAAAAACCGACAAGTTGAAGATTGAGACACTTATGCAGCATATGGGAATCTTTATTCAGGAAACGTTTCGCCACACAATGGCTTCATCAGTCCAACAACACTGCAGCATCATGGGATCTTGTTACAAAGAATTCTTCAACACTTGTTCAACCTTTGGACGAAGACCTACTTCGACTGGGTGGATGGTACCAACTATGACCCCGCCTCCGCTGCTTCACCTCACCCACTACAGTATATAAGCCACGTCTACGGCCCTATGCTGTATATTCTACAAGATTGATGGACTGAACACATCGACTCCAGGTTGAGGGACTGATTACCTCATACTCCTCCTCTCCTTACGCCTTCCTCTTTGTGTTGGACTGATGAAGCCACTGTGTGGCGAAACGTTTCTGAATAAGATTCCATATGCTGCATAAGGTCTCAATCTTCAACTTGTCGGTTTTTCAAAACCATTCTCACAAAGTTATATTCTTCCAACAGCAGGTTGCACTGAACGTCTCAAAGTACTTTCGCAAGCTAACACCAGAGTCCCCATCGTTCTAGCACTTCAATAAAGGATCTAACCAGGACAAAATCAAAGCACCACGAACCAGTCAATGCGGGAGTTTACACTATCCCTTGTGGAGGCTTGTGACAAGATTTACGTAGGTGAAACAGCAAGAAACCTCGACACCCGCCTCAATGAACACATTTTACGCATGTAGGAACGATAACTTGAACAACGCCTGTGTACAACACCGAAATTCCACCAATCATCTCATGAAATTCAGAGACGCCCAATTAGTGATCAAAGAAACTAATTTCCGCAGACGCAAGTGCCTCGAATCAGCACTGATCGCTGTTTCGAATATAATTAAACAAAACAACGGCAGCTTCACCATCTCCGAAGTCTTAGCAAGAATCCTCCTTTGTAGATGAATGGTTCAGAGAACCGACATGTTGATAAATTAGACACATGTGCAACTCTTGGGTATCTTTATTGAGGAAACGTTTCGCCACACAGTGGCTTCATCAGTCCATACAAAGGAGAATCTTGAAGAACAGGAGGAGAATGAGGTAATCAGTCCCTCAACCTTGAGTCGATGTGGTCAGTCCATCAATCTTGAATAGAATACGGCATACGTGCTGAGAAGGAGCTTATAAACCGTTGGCAGGAGAGATGCAGCAGTCATAGGTGGTGTCACATTTGTTCAATGTGGAAGTAGGTCGTGCCCAAGAATTAGGCAAGCGAAGAATTCCCAAGTATTAAGATCCCAAGAAGTTGCAGTGTCTGACAGGTTTGTAGATGAATGGTTCAGAGAACAGACATGTTGATAAATTAGACACATTTGTCACTACTACTACTACTACTACTACTACTACCACTACCACTACCACTAGTGAACATCGAAATGTTACCTCACTAGCATTGCACCTCACTCTGAGCCTTTATATACCCTCTGTGTCCATGTATTGTTTGTAATGGCTTGATAAAGCTCCTGGAGAGCGAAACGTTGCCACAATAAAATGTCTCATTAGTTGCACTTGTGTCCTTTTACTTTACATCGTTAACACTGTTGGTGAGCTGATCTGAGTAACTTTTGAGTGGGCCTATCTTGTCTCTGATCTTACTTCTGTATACCTGAAAGAATCCATTTGGGTTAGTTTTCGATTCCCTTGCAACTTTAACCTCATAATTTCTCTCTTTTTTTTTATTCCTTTTTATTTCTCTTTTTAACTGAATATATTGCTTTCTTAACTGTCCCTCTCCTCTTTTGATTTGCCTGTATATGCCTCTATTTTGAGATGTTTTAATCTATTGTTAATCCATTTAGGATCATTTTTGTTTGATTTTATTTCCCTATTCGGAACATAAGTTGTCTGAGCAGCTAAAACTATGCACTGGAAAATATCATATCGGGAACCATCACCACCTGCCTGACCCATAGTCAAGTCATTCCAGTTCAGCCCACCCAGGTTATTTCTCAGTCCTATGAAATCAGCCAAGTGGAAGTCAAGGACAGAGACTTGATTGCCATTATTAGGGTAATTCCATGATATATTAAAAGTGAGTGATTTGTGATCACTTTTCCCACTCTCATCATTAACCTCAAGATTATTAATTAGTGATCCCCTGCTGGCAAGAACCAAATCAAGCAGGTTATTTCCTCTAGTTGGTTCTGACACAAACTGTTTAAAAAAACAATCCTGAATCATATCAAGAAAGTCGCTTAACTTTAAATTTCCTGTCAAACTGCTGTAACTAAACAGATTCAGTGGTTGAGGCTTCAAATTTTATATCTTGTCTAACGCAACAATTTAAATTATCTCTGACATACATCACTACTCCACCACCGTCTCCGTTATAGCAATAATATTTATGCTTCCCGCACTTACAATTAATCTCAGCTCATCTATCTTATTTCTTACATTCCTGTTATTAGTACAGTAAACCTAAAGGGAGCTAGTCACTTGCTGTCCATTACTGTCTCCCTTTGTTTGCTGACCTGATCCATTGTCTTTATTTGTAACTTTATGATGAATAATGTCCTTTAAACATTTACTGTTTTCTAACCTAGTGCTCAGAGGTGGGCACAGTTCCGCTAATCTGCTAACCGCTAATTAACGAAACTAACTTTCTGTTTAGCGGATTAGCGTTTCCGCTAACTTCGGAAACCATTTAACTTCCTCTAAATAAACTTCCACTGACTTCGAGTGCACTAAAAAAAAAATCATATGTTGCTGGTAGTCGGAATTCAATGCCTTTTCAAGGGCGCAAGTGTTTGTTCCTGTCTTTTGTGGGCGGTTTTCCAACAGTCAGTCAGGCACACTACTGGCTGACTACGTGTAAACGTGACTTGTCAACACAGAAGCAGCAGCATCTGAGCAACATAGTCTTACAGTGTCAGGGATCACCGGGGTGCATTGTCACTTCTCGTTACTATCAGGGTAGACGTTTCTGTTCCGCCTGAGGGTGTTGTTGAGGAGTCTGTTGTTGAGAGGCTGATGCTCGTGAAGGTCAACCAGCATCACATCAGAGTGATGAAGGTCCAGCCAGAGTAATACTCAGCCCAGCCATCATCTAATCTTGGCATGATACTCATCCTATTCATTTTTTTACAGTGAATAAAGTGTATGTTGAATTTAAACTGGTTTGATTTAATTTGTTCATTTAACTATTTTTGTGCACCTGTATGACTGTATCTCTGGTGCAGCGATAAGTTGTGTGCACCTGTATGGTTGTATCTCTGGTGCAGCGATAAGTTGTGTGCACCTGTATGGTTGTATCTCTGGTGCAGCGATAAGTTGTGTGCACCTGTATGACTGTATCTCTGGTGCAGCGATAAGTTGTGTGCACCTGTATGGTTGTATCTCTGGTGCAGCGATAAGTTGTGTGCACCTGTATGGTTGTATCTCTGGTGCAGCGATAAGTTGTGTGCACCTGTAGACTGTATCCTTTGGGGCAGCGATAAGTTTTTGTGCACCTGTATGGTTGTATTTTCTGGTGCAGCGATAAGTTGTGTGCAACTGTATGGTGTATCTCTGGTGCAGCGATAAGTTGTGTGCACCTGTATGACTGTATCTCTGGTGCAGTGATAAGTTTTGTGCACCTGTATGGTTGTATCTCTGGTGCAGTGATAAGTTTTTGTGCCCCCTGTATGACTGTATCTCGGTGCAGCGATAATTTGTGTGCACCTGTATGGTTGTATCTCTGGTGCAGCGATAAGTTGTGTGCACCTGTATGACTGTATCTCTGGTGCAGTGATAAGGGTTTTGTGCACCTGTATGGTTGTATCTCTGGAGCAGCGATAAGTTGTGTGCACCTGTATGGTTGTATCTCTGGTGCAGTGATAAGTTGTGTGCACCTGTATGACTGTATCTCTGGTGCAGTGATAAGTTGTGTGCACCTGTATGACTGTATCTCTGGTGCAGTGATAAGTTGTGTGCACCTGTATGGTTGTATCTCTGGTGCAAATGATAAGTTGTGTACACCTGTATGACTGTATCTCTGGTGGGAGTGATAAGTTGTGTGCACCTGTATGACTGTATCTCTGGTGCAGCGATAAGTTGTGTGCACCTGTATGGTTTGTATCTCTGGGGGCAGCGATAAGTTGTGTGCACCTTTTATGGTTGTATCTCTGGTGCAGCGATAAGTTGTGTGCACCTGTATGACTGTATCTCTGGTGCTGCGATAAGTTGTGTGCACCTGTATGGTGTATCTCTGGTTCAGCGATAAGTTGTGTGCCCTGTATGGTTGTATCTCTGGTGCAGCGATAAGTTGTGTGCACCCGTATGACTGTATCTCTGGTGCAGTGATAAGTTGTGTGCACCTGTATGGTTGTATCTCTGGTGCAGTGATTTAAGTTGTTTTGCACCTGTATGACTGTATCTCTGGTGCAGCGATAAGTTTGTTGCACCTGTATGGTTGTATCTCTGGTTGCAACGATAAGTTGTGTGCACCTGTATGACTGTAAACTCTGGTGCAGTGATAAATTTGTGTGCACCTGTATGGTTGTATCTCTGGAGCAGCGATAAGTTGTGTGCACCTGTATGGTTGTATCTCTGGTGCAGCGATAAGTTGTGTGCACCTGTATGACTGTATCTCTGGTGCAGTGATAAGTGTGTGCACCTGTAAAGACTGTATCTTGGTGCAGTGATAAGTTGTGTGCACCTGTATGGTTGTATCTCTGGTGCAGTGATAAGTTGTGTACACCTGTATGACTGTATCTCTGGTGCAGTGATAAGTTGTGTGCACCTGTATGACTGTATCTCTGGTGCAGTGATAAGTTGTGTGCACCTGTATGGTTGTATCTCTGGTGCAGCGATAAGTTGTGTGCACCTGTATGACTGTATCTCTGGTGCAGTGATAAGTTGTGTGCACCTGCATGGTTGTATCTCTGGTGCAGCGATAAGTTGTGTGCACCTGTATGACTGTATCTCTGGTGCAGCGATAAGTTGTGTGCACCTGTATGACTGTATCTCTGGTGCAGTGATAAGTTGTGTGCACCTGTATGACTGTATCTCGGTGCAGCGATTTAAATTGTGTGCACCTGTATGACTGTATCTCTGGTGCAGCGATAAGTTGTGTGCACCTGTATGACTGTATCTTTGGGGCAGCGATAAGTTGTGTGCACCTGTATGACTGTATCTTGGGGCAGTGATAAGTTTTTGTGCACCTGTATGACTGTAATCTCTGGTGCAGTGATAAGTTGTGCGCACCGTATGACTGTATCTCGGTGCAGTGATAAGTTGTGTGCACCTGTATGACTGTATTTTCTGGTGCAGCGATAAGTTGTGTGCACCTGTATGACTGTACTCTGGCAGTGATAAGTTGTGTGCACCTGTATGACTGTATCTCTGGTGCAGTGATAAGTTGTGTGCACCTGTATGACTGTATCTCTGGTGCAGTGATAAGTTGTGTGCACCTGTATGACTGTATCTCTGGTGCAGTGATAAGTTGTGTGCACCTGCATGGTTGTATCTCTGGTTCAGCGATAAGTTGTGTGCACCTGTATGGTTGTATCTCTGGTGCAGCGATAAGTTGTGTGCACCTGTATGGTTGTATCTCTGGTGCAGTGGTAAGTTGTGTGCACCTGTATGGTTGTATCTCTGGTGCAGTGATAAGTTGTGTGCACCTGTATGACTGAATCTCTGGTGCAGCGATAAGCTGTGTGCACCTGTATGGTTGTATCTCTGGTGCAGCGGTAAGTTGCGTGCACCTGTATGGTTGTATCTCTGGTGCAACAATAAATTGTGTGCACCTGTATGACTGTATCTCTGGTGCAGTGATAAGTTGTGTGCACATGTATGACTGTATCTCTGGTGCAGTGATAAGTTGTGTGCACCTGTATGACTGTATCTCTGGTGCAGTGATAAGTTGTGTGCACCTGTATGACTGTATCTCTGGTGCAGTGATAAGTTGTGTACACCTGTATGGCTGTGTCACTGGTGCAGTGATAAGTTGTGTGCACCTGTATGACTGTATCACTGGTGCACAAGCCAAACAATAGTAGCTACGACAACCCAACCCCAGGTGATTTTTTAGTGGCAGGAAACGAAAAAAGAAAATGGAAGGAAATAACAAAAATATTCCACCACCTTGGAGCCTTGTTGGACTGGAGGCGCAGCCAGTGGCCACCCATGGCCCTCCAGAATTACAACTACTGATGCCAATAACAAAATCCCCCCAACAAACACAGAATACAACCTCGTTCATATTTGCTAATATACAGGGCCTTAAGCCATCCACCAACAACAAAATACCTTTTATCAGTGGACTTCTAGTGGAGTCTAATGCAATGTTTGCAGGGCCCTTTACAGAGACTCACACAAAAGATCACTTTGACGTGAAATATGGATAAGTGGTTACAACCTTTTTAGATGCGACAGAAAAACAGGCAACAAGGGGGGGTTGGCCTGTATGTCAAAGAGTCCCTTATCTGCACGGAGTTGCTGAACACCACAAATGAGGTAGTTGAAGTTCTATCAAAAAAGATCGAGAACCAAAACCTAGTCATTGTGGTTGTATATAAGCCACCAGATGCAACCTCCCAACAGTTCAAAGGGAAAAGCTACTGAAAATCGATTACTGTTTGGAAAACCCTTCCCGCTCCATCCCCAAACATCTTACTGCTTGGTGATTTCAACCTAAGGCATACAAAATGGAAGAATGTAGCAAATAATTTATAGCTGAAACAATCCCCGGAGGTGCGCAGATGAAAGGTCACACACACATGACTACTAAGTCTCTGCGAAAAAAAAACACACCTTAAGCCAGCAGATAGTGGAGCCAACAAGACTAGAAAACACACTTGACCTTACTTCACAAATAATGAGGAACCTGTAAGAGACATAAGATATCAAAAACAACTAATTCCGATCACAATCTAAACGAAGTCCAGACGTACATGGCATAGGGGTCCTGAACAGCAGAATGCATGTACCTGTGAAGGTGTCTTCACAAAATACAATTCCAACAACAAACATCAACTGGGACCAGGTTTAAACCATGTCCTAACGAAACATGTTGGGAAGATGTCTTAAATGACATGGATCCAAACCAGTGCCTTGAAAGGATCAACTTCCTGGTAGCCGAAGCATGTTCTAGGCATATTCCCCTAAGAAAGAAGAAGAGCAGGAGTAAACTGGAGAGAAAAAAATGCTCCCTCTACAGAAGACGACGAAGAGTCACTGAGCTCCTCAGGAGTGCTAGAATATCTGATTTCACGAAAGGAGGCGCTGACCAGGAAAGTGGAAACTATCGAACTTAAGCTAAATGACTCTTACAGGAACCAGGAGAGGCAGGAGGAGCTTAAAAAATATTAGTGAAATTGAAAGAAATTCAAAATATTTCTTTTCATATGCCAAAAAAAGGCAAATACCACATCTAGTATCGGGCCCTTACTCAGACAGGATGGGACTTACACAGACGACAACAAGGAAATGATGAAATATTGAAATCCCAGTACGACTCTGTGTTTAGTGAACCACTAATCGGTCCCGAGGATCGACGACCCAAATGATTTCTTTTATGAATGAGCCTCAAAACTCCATAAAATGTATGCCCGATTCCGACATTAAAACCCAACTCCGGGTAGATTTCGAAAAAACCATTGACAACATGCCTATGCACTCAGCCACGGGCCCAGACTCGGGAACTCTGTTTTCATTAAGAACTGCAAGAAACCCCTCTCGCGTGCCCTAAGTACACTATGGAGGAGGAGCTTGGACATGGGTGAAATTCCACAGTCACTTAAAACAACGGATATAGCCCCACTCCCTAAAGGTGGCAGCAAAGCATTAGCTAAGAACTATATACCAATAGCTCTGACGTCCCCATCATAAAAATCTTTTGAAAGAGTGCTAAGAAGCAGGATTGCAAATCACCTGGATTCTCAAAATCTGCACAATCCAGGGCAACATGGGTTCAGGGGAGGTCGCTCCTGCCTCTCACAAATACTGGATCACTTTTGACATGGCCTTGGATGCACTGGAAGAAATCAGAATGCAGATGTAATATACCAGACTTTGCAAAAGCATTTGACAAATGCGATCATGGCGTAATAGCCCATAAAATACGTGCTAAAGGAATAACTGGGAAGTGGGGAGATGGATTTTTTCAACTTCCTAACAAACCGAACACAAAGAGTAGTGGTCAACAGAGTTAAATCGGTAGGCTGCCATAGTGAAGAGTCTGTTCCACAAGGCACAGTACTCGCCCCCATCTTATTCCTTATCCTCATATCAGACATAAACAGAGACATACACCACAGCACCGTATCATCCTTTGCGGACGATACTAGGATCTGCATGAGGCTGTCATCTGCTGAGGACGCGGTTAACCTCCAAGAAGATATAAACAAAGTTTTCCAGTGGGCAACGGTAAACAATATGATGTTCAATGAGGACAAATTCCAACTACTCCGTTATGGAAAACTGGAGGAGATAATAACTAGAACAGAGTATACTACTGAACTCCCGGGCCCTACAACAGAGCGGAAAAAAAAATGTAAGGGACCTGGGAGTAGTAATGTCTGAGGATCTCACTTTCCCAAAGGGTCACAACAAATGCCACGATCGCACGTTTCAAAAAAAATGAAGGATGGTATATGAGAACTTTCAAAACGAGAGAATGCCAAGCCCATGATGATCCTTTTCAAATCACTTGTTCTCTCTAGGCTGGAATACTGCTGTACATTAAAAATCTCCATACAAAGCAGGTGAAATTGCAGATCTAGAGAGTGTACAGAGATCCTTTACTGCACGTACAAGTTCTGTCAAGCACCTTAACTACTGGGGAAAGCTTGAAGCACTTGACTTGTACTCGTTGGAACGCAGGAGGGAGAGATATATCATAATCTAAACTTGGAAAAACTTGGAAGGAATGGTCCCAAATCGGCACACAGGGAAAACAACTCCCTACGAAAGTAAAAGACTGGGCAGGCAATGCAAAATGCCCGCCAATAAAAAGTAGGGGCGCCATTGGTACACTAAGAGAAAACACCATAAGTGTCCGGGGCCCAAAACTGTTCAACAGCCTCCCATCAAGCATTAGGGAATTGCCATAAACCCCTGGCTGCCTTCAAGAGAGAGCTGGACAGATACCTAAAGTCAGTGCCGGATCAGCCGGGCTGTGGCTCGTACGTGGACCCGCGTGCGGGCCCGCAGTAACAGCCTAGTGTGATCAGGCCCTGATCCATCGGGAGGCCTGGTCATGGACCGGGCCGCGGGGGCGTTGATCCCCGGAATAACCTCCAGGGAACCTCCAGGTAACCTGTATGGCTGTATCTCTGGTGCAGTGATAAGTTGTGTACACCTGTATGACTGTATCTCTGGTGCAGTGGGTAAGTTGTGTGCACCTGTATGGTTGTATCTCTGGTGCAGTGATAGTTGTGTGCACCTGTATGACTGTTATCTCTGGTGCAGTGATAAGTTTTTGTGCACCTGTATGACTGTATCTCTGGTGCAGTGATAAGATGTGTGCACCTGTAAAGGTTGAATCTCTGGTGCAGTGATAAGTTGTGTACACCTGTATGACTGTAAAACACTGGTGCAGTGAAAGTTTGGGGGGTGACCCGTATGGTTGTATCTAGGGGAGTGATAAGTTGTGTACACCTGTATGACTGTATCACTGGTGCAGTGATAAGTTGTGTGCACCTGTATGGTTGTATCTCTGGTGCAGTGATAAATTGTGTACACCTGTATGACGTATCATGGGGCAGTGATAATTGTGTGCACCTTTTTTACCCTGGGAAATGGTACCCCGGAAACAGGGTTTCCCCGGGGACCCACTGGTTCCGGGAACACTGGTATTCCGGGGAAACACTAGATCCCTGGGAACGGGTATCCTGGGGGCACTGGTCCCCCGGGAACATAGTATCCGGGGGAACACAGTACCCCTGGGAAATGGTACCCCTGGGAAACATTTACCCCTGGAAAACACTGGTATCCCTGCGAACCGGTACCCCTGGGAACACTGGTTCCCGGGGAACACTGGTATCCCGGGAAAACATTGGTACCCCGGGGGAAACATGGTATCCGGGGGTCACTGGTTCCCTGGGAACCTGGTACCCCGGGGAAAACACTAGTACCCCTGGGAACATAGTATCCCTGGGAACACGGGTACCCTAGGAACACTGGTATCCCTGGGAACACTGTACCCCGGGGAACAGGGTTTTCCCCTGGGGGACCTGGTACCTGGGAACACTGGATCCCTGGGAACACTAGTTTTCCCTGGGAACACTGTACCCCTGGGAACCGGGTCCCCCCCCTTTGGGGACACTGGTTTCCCTGGGAGCAGGGGTATCCCTGGGAACATGGTATCCCGGGGAACACGGGGTATCCCTGGGAACACTGGTATCCCGGGGGGAATACACTTGTCTCTTTGATCGACTTATATTTTCAAAAACTGGTGAATTTTTCGGGGAAAAATTTCAATTAGTTTTGAATGTGTTGGGGGCGCTGGTATTTTTTTTCTTAAGAAATCGGGTTTCAGTTTCCCTGCGCTGGGGTGTGAACGCTCGTCTGTGAAGCTTCGTTCGTAAAACGCTTGTCCGTGAACGCCTCGTCTCATGAAGCCTCGTTGTGAACCCCCTGTTGTTGAACCCCTCGTCTCGTGAACCCCTCGTCTCAT
Source organism: Cherax quadricarinatus (assembly GCF_026875155.1). Classification (NCBI taxonomy): domain Eukaryota; kingdom Metazoa; phylum Arthropoda; class Malacostraca; order Decapoda; family Parastacidae; genus Cherax; species Cherax quadricarinatus. Next base: position 100,734,418 of record NC_069404.1, read on the forward strand.
GAACCCCTCGTTCATAAACGCCTCGTCTCGTGAACCCCTCGTTCGTGAACGCTGTCTGTGAACGCTCGTCTATAAAAACCCCTCGTTTCGAAAAAGCCTCGTTCATGAACGCCTCGTTCTGAACCCCCTTGTCTCGTGAATCCCCTCGTTCGTGAAGCTCGTTCTGAACGCCTCGTTCTGAAGCCTTGTTCGTGAACGCCCGTTTCGGAACGCCTGTCTCGTAAACGCCTCGTCTCGTGAACGCCTCGTTCGTGAACGCTTCTTTCCAAAAACTCCAAACTTTTGCATGATATTTAAGTGCGTTAGAAACTTGTATACTGTATTTTTTTTAAGGTATTTTGAGGAGGGAGGTGAGCTTGTGGTATACGGGGTTACTTTGTCATATGCGCAGGCGGTAACCCATCCGTGATTTAACAACCCTGTAGGAGGTAATTAACCTGGTTGATCCAAGCAAAGATAGAGCAGCTCCACTTCCCTTTGTCAAGAGCATTTTACTAATTCTCTCCCTGAATTTTCTAAGTAACGAAAAAAAGTCCAATACCGTGCTGCAACAACCCCCCAAAATCCCGCACACACGGACACCAACTTTCGTTACTATGTGGGCTTATTTTGTGTCTAAAATGACATGTATATTATCTCTCCCTACCCCCTTTCCCCCTCTTTTTTTTGTTCCTTAAACTTCCCATCTTTCCCCCTTCCCCACCCTTCCCCCCTCCCCAATCCCCACCTCCCCCCCTTTCCCTCCCACCCCCCACCTCCCATCCCCACCCCCCCCCCTCCCCCCCCCCACCTCCCCACTCCCCACCCTATCTCCTCAACGGGTTTTCCGCAGTGGTTTCTGACCCACCCCTGTGATGATTGAACCGTAACGGCCCGAGATGACGAGTCCTTCTACAGGTCACAGTTTGACGACATCATGTACAAACATAACGACACTCCGCTTCCCTACGACACTCCGCTACCTAGAGGACCCGGAGCGACTTCTCTCCGTAAGTAGCACCTTCACCTCCCCTGCGATACCTGTACTCGCAGGGACGAGGACCTACTACTTATCGTAAGTAGCACCTTCCTACGGCACCCTGCTACCTACAGGGGAACAGAAACTACTACTTTTCTTAAGTAGCACCTTCCCTACGATACCTTCCTACGCACAGGCTTGAGAAGCTACTGTTCCCCACAAGTAGCACTTCCCTTACACATCCCTGCTGCCTACAGAAATGAGGAACTATTACTACTGTAACACGTGACCTACAACACCTTACTATCCCCCTAGACTACTAAGGAACTATCACATTTTGTAAGTAGCACCTGCTCTACGACACTTCTCTACCTAGAGAGCTGAGGAACTGCTACTTTCCCTAAGTATCGCTTTCCCTACTACACCCTGCTACCTCGACCTCATCTGCTACTACCAGGAACATCACGTATTAAGAACACTACTGAGTAGAAGAACAGCCACGAAGGTTACTGAGCACAGCACAGCACAGCACAGCACAGCACAGCGCAGGAGAACAAGTATGAAGCAGGAGAGAGCAGCAGATGGATGATACGAGGGAGAAAGAGAGAGGAGGAGGAGAGAGAGAGAGAGAGGGGAGAGAGAGAGAGGAGATGGAGAGAGAGAGAGAGAGAGAGAGAGAGGAGAGAGAGGAGTGAGTGAGGAGAGGGAGGGAGGGAGGGAGGGAGGGAGGGAGAGGGAACTCTTAAGGGGGGTCATACAATGTCTTGGGAAAAAAAAGTTAATTATGTTTGATCCGAGGAAGGTGAAGGGGTTAGGTCCTATTTGCTCCTCCCTCTCTCCTTCCCTCTCCTTCCCTCTCCTTCCCCTCTTCCAGTGTTACATAATCCTTATTCACGTACAGTGGTTTTTCAGTAGTCCAGTGATCCTTCACAGGGGTCCAATGGTCTTTCACAGTGGTCCAATGGTCTTTCAAAGTAGTCCAGTGATCCTTTACAGTGGTCCAGTGGTCTTTCACAGTAGTCCAGTGGTCATTCACAGTTTCAGTGGCTTTTTTTCACAGTGGTTCAGTAGTCTTTCACAATGGTTTAGTGGTGGCTTTTCATAGTGTTCCAGTGATCCTTCACAGTGGTCTTTCATAGTGGTCCAGCGGTTTTTCACAGTGGTCCAGACTCCAGTGGTCGGTAATTCTACCAACTTTAATATAAATTTTCAGCACGCTATTTACATCCCCATTTATTTATTCCTGTTTTCCATTTATACACCTCAATCATATCCCACTAATTCTACGCCTTTCTAGAGAGTGCAGATTCAGGGCCCTCAGTCTATCCTCATAGGGAAGATTTCTGATACATGGGATCAACTTTGTCATCCTCCCTCGTACGTTTTCCAGAGAATTTATATCCATTCTGTAATACGGTGACCAAAACTGTGCAGCATAATCTAAATGAGGCCTAACCAAGGATATACAGAGTTGAAGAACAACCTGAGGATTTCTATTATTTATGCTTCTTGATACGAAGCCAAGGATTCTGTTCGCTTTATTGCGAACACTTATGCACTGTTGTCTTGGTTTCAGATTACTGCTAACCAGAACTCCTAAATCCTTTTCGCAATCCGTAATATTAAGAACTACATTATTTAGTTTATATGTGGCATGCTTATTTTCCTGTCCAATGTTTACAACTCTGCATTTGTCTATATTAAACTGCATCTACCACTTCTCCGACCACTGCATCAGTCTGTTCAAATCTTGCTGGAGTGCTCTAATGTCCTCTCGTCAGAATGAATTCGACGGCCTATTTTGGTGTCATCGGCAAACTTGCTTGTTGCTATTTATTCCCTCACCTATGTCGTTTATATAGATCGTGAACAACAAGGGGCCCAACACTAACTCCTATGGAACACAACTCGTGATGCTTCCCCACTCTGATATCTTCCCATTTATGCAAACTCTCTGCTGCCTATCTGTCAACCATGCCTCTATCCAGGAAAAAATTTCTCCACCGATTCCGTGTGCCTTAATTTTCCTCAAGAGTCTGTGATGTGGGACTCTATCATAAGCCTTACAAATACACAATATAATATTCATTACCATGATCTACCTTCTCAGATACCTTAGTGAAAAAAAATTAATAAATTCGTAAGGCAGGAACGCCCCTCAGTAAAACCGTGATGAGATTTGTTGATCAGTTTATGCTTTTCAAGGTAGCTACGAACTGCCTCGGCAATTATTGATTCCATGAATTTTCCCACTATGGAGGTTAGGCTTACTGGTCTATAGTTCGAACCTAAGGACCTGTCACCTGCTTTGAAAATAGGTATCACATTTGCCATTTTCCACTAATCTGGCACTATGCCAGTTTGTAGTGATATGTTGAAAAGATTAGCCAAAGGTTTGCTAAGCTCCTTTTTACATTCCTTTAGAACCCTTGCGTACAGTTTATAAGACCCCGGGAATTTGTTAGGTTTTAATTTATCAATTTTTCTAAGGACCCTAATCATACATAGTTTATTATCGTCCTGTTCAACTTAATTTATTATTTCTGGAATATCGCTAGTATCCTTAACACTGTTGGTGAGCTGATCTGAGTAACTTTTGAGTGGGCCTATCTTGTCCCTAATCTTACTTCTGTATACCTGAAAGAATCCATTTGGGTTAGTTTTCGATTCCCTTGCAACTTTAACCTCATAATTTCTCTTTTTTTTTTATTCCTTTTTATTTCTCTTTTTAACTGAATATATTGATTTCTTAACTGTCCCTCTCCTCTTTTGATTTGCCTGTATATGCCTCTATTTTGAGATGTTTTAATCTATTGTTAATCCATTTAGGATCATTTTTGTTTGATTTTATTTCCCTATTCGGAACATAAGTTGTCTGAGCAGGTAAAACTATGCACTGGAAAATGTCATATCGGGAACCATCACCACCTACCTGACCCATAGTCAAGTCATTCCAGTTCAGCCCACCCAGGTTATTTCTCAGTCCTATGAAATCAGCCAAGTGGAAGTCAAGGACAGAGACTTGATTGCCATTATTAGGGTAATTCCAGGATAATTTGGGGGTGATTTGTATACTTTTACTCTTCATTAATAAGTTTTTTTTAGTGACCCCCTGGGGGGAAAGGGAAAAATGCAGGTTATTTCCTTAGTGTTTGCCAAAACTTTTAAAAAAAAAAACCCCTGAACAATAAGAAAGCGTTTTCTTTAAAAATTTTGTAAAACTGGGGTAACTAAAAAGTTCAGTGGTTGAGGCTTAATTTTTTTTGTTAACGCCTTTTAAAATTTCCCCCCCCCACACCCCCCCCCCCCAAAAAAAAGCCCGATTAAATTAAATCTCGGTCATTATTATTTTTTAAATTTTCCTGTTATTATTTTACAGTAAACCTAAAAAGGGGCTGTATTGCTGTATTCGGTTCCCTTTGTTTGTGCCCCCTGATTTGTCTTTATTTGTAAAACTTTTTTTTTTTTTGGGTGAAAAGTCTTTAAAACTTTCTGTTCTCCTGTGCAGAGTGGGCACAGTTTGAAATCTGTTAAGCAATTAAACGAAAACAATTTTTTTTTAGGGGAAATTGCGTTTCCGTACTCGGAAAATTTAACTTCCCTTTTTAAAATAAATTACTGATTCGGTGCACAAAAAAAAATCATATGTTGCTGGTAGCGGAATTTTCAATGCCTTTTCGGGCGAAAGGTTTTTTCCTGTTTTTGTGGGCGGTTTTCCACGTAGTGGCAACTCTGGTGAAAGTGTAAACGTGATTTGAAAACCGGCGGGAGCACCGGGAACTATCTTCAGTGTAGGGTCCCGGGGGTTGTTGTAATTCTCTTTTCAGGGTAAGTTTTTTTCCCTGAGGGTTGTTTTTTGGGAGTTGTTGTGAGAGGCTGATGTCGTGAAGGTTTCAACCGAAAAATGGTGATAGGTCACCCGGTAATTGCCCGATCTTAAATCTTGGATGATATCACCTATTTTTTTTTCAGGAATAAGTTTTTTAAAAAAACTGTTTTTTTTAAATTTGTCAAATATTTTTTGTGCACCTGTATGCTGATCTTGGTGCAGGATAAGTTGGTGTGCCCTGTAGGGTTTTTTGGTGCAGCGTTAATTGTGTGCACCGTATGGTTTCTCTGGTGCAGCGATAAGTTGTGTGCCCTGTATGACTGTATCTCTGGTGCAGCGATAAGTTGTGTGCCCCGTAGGGTTGTTCTCGGTGCGGAAAAGTTGGTCCCCTGTAGGGTTGTATCTCTGGTGCAGGATAATTTTGTGCGCACCTGTTGACGTATTCTGGTGCAGTGAAAAGTTTTTGTGCACCTGTATGACGTATCTCTGGTGCAGCGATAAGTTGGTGCACCTGTAGGGACTGTATCTTGGTGCAGTGATAAGTTGTGTGCACCTGAGATGTATTTGGTGCAGTGATAAGTTGTGTGCACCTGTATGACTGTATTTTGGTGCAGTGTAAGTTGTGTGCACTGTATGACTGTACCCTTGGTGCGTGATAAGTTGTGTGCCCCTGATGGTTTTATTTTGGGTTTTTCAGCGATAAGTTGTGTGACCTGTATGGTTGTATCTCTGGTGCAGCGATAGTTGTGTCACCTGTATGGTTGTATCTTGGTGCAGTGGAAAGTTGTGTGCACCGTAGGGTTTGTACTCTGGGGGCGTGAAAATTTGTGTGCCCCTGTATGATGAATCTTGGTGCAGCGATAAGCTGTGTGCCCCTGTATGGTTTATCTCTGGTGCACGGAAAGTTGGTGCACCTGTAGGTTGTATCTTGGTGCAACAATAAATTGTTGCACCCTGTATGCTGTATCTCTGGTGCAGTAAAAGTGTGTGCCATGTAGATGTTCTCGGGTTTTGCATGAAAGTTGTGTGCCCCTGTATGACTGTATCTTTGGTGCAGTGATAAGTTGTGTGACCTGTATGACTGTTTTGGTGCAGTGAAAGTTGTGTACACCTGTAGGCTGTTCACTGGTGCAGTGATAAGTTGTGTGACCGTAGACTGTACATGGTGCACACCCAAAACAATGTAGTTTCGAAAACCCAACCCAGGTGATTTTTTGGGGCAGGAAACGAAAAAGAAAAGGGGGAAAAAAAAAAAATTTTTCCCCCCACCTTGGACCCTTGGTTGGACTGGAGGCCCCAGCCAGGGGCCCACCCATGGCCCTCCAAAATTTAAACATGTCCCAATAAAAAAACCCCCCCAACAAACACAGATAAAACCCTCTTTTTAATTTGCAAATAACGGGGCCCTTAAGATCCCCCCAAAACAACAAAATACCTTTTATCAGTGGACTTCTAGTGGGTCAAATGCAAGTTTGCACCCTTTCACAGGACTCACACAAAAGATCACTTTGACAGTGAAATATGGATAAGGGGTTTTCAACCTTTTTAGGCGACAAAAAAAAAACAGGCAACAAGGGGGGGTTGGGCCCGTATGTCAAAGAGTCCCCTTTTCTGCACGGAGTTTTCTGAACACCACAAATGAGGTAGTTGAAGTTCTTCAAAAAAAAGATCGAAACCAAACCCAGTCATTGTGGTTGTATAAAGCCACCAGATGCAACCCCCCAAAAAGTTAAGGAAAAAGCTACTGAAAATCGATTACTTTTGGAAAAAATTCCAGCTCCCTCCCCAAAACATTTACTGTTGGTTTTTCAACTAAGGCATACAAAATGGAAGAATGTAGCAAATAATGTTATAGCTGAAACATCCCCGGGGTAGCGAGATGAAAGGTCACCCCACATGAGTACTAAGTCTTGCGAAAACACACCTTAAGCCGCAGATAGTGGAGCCAAAAGACTAGAAAACACATTTACCTTATTTCAAAATAATGAGGGGCGATAAAAAGAATAAGAATATCAAAAAAAAAAAATAATTCCCATCACAATAAAACGAAGTCCGACGTACATGCATAGGGGTCCTGAACGCAGAATGCGTACTGTGAAGGTGCTTCACAAAATACAATTCCAACAAAAGAACATCACTGGGACCAGGTAAACCAGTCCTAAAGGGAAATGTTGGGAAAAAAGGGCTTAAATGAATGGATCCAAACCCGTCCTTGAAAGGATATTCCCGGTAGCCCAAGCTGTTTAGGGATATTCCCTAAGAAAAAAAGAAGGCAGGGTAAAGGAGAGAAAAAAAATCCCTTCAGAAGACGACGAAGGTCACTGAGCTCCAGGGTGCTAGAAAATATCGAAACGAAAGGAGGCGCTGCCAGGAAAGTGGAAAAATATCGAAATTAAGAAATGATTTAAGGAACCAGGGAGGCAGGGGAGCTTAAAGATATTAGTGAAATTGAAAGAAAAACAAAATATTTTTTTTCTATGCCAAAAAAAAGGCAAATACCACATTGTTCGGGCCCTTACTCAGAAGGATGGGACTTACCGCGACAAAAAGGGGAAAAGAGTGAATATTGAAATCCCCGACGCTCTGTGTTTAGGAACCCCTAATCGGTCTGGGATCGCCCACCCCCAAAAATTCTTTATGAATGAGCCTCAAAACTCCTTTAAAAGTATGCCCGTTTTGACATTACCCCCAAATCCGATAGTTTCGAAAAAACCATTGACAAAATGCCCATGCACCAGCCACGGGCCCCGACTCGTGGAACTTGTTTTCATTAAGAACTGCAAGAAACCCCTTCGGTGCCCTAAGTACACTATGGAGGGGGAGCTTGGCATGGGGGAAATTCCACAGTCACTTAAAACAACGGATTTTGCCCCCTCCATAAAGGTGGGAAAGATTAGCTAAGAACTAATACCCCTAGCTCTGAGTCCCACATCATAAAAAAACTTGAAAGAGTGCTAAGAACAGGATTGCAAATCACCGGATTTCAAAACTGCACATCCAGGGCAAAAAAGGGTTCAGGGGGGTCGCTCCTGCTCTCACAATACTGGGTCACTATGACATGGCCTTGGGTGCCTGGAAGAAAATCGAATGCAGATGTTTACACAGATTTTCAAAAGCATTTGACAATGCGATCATGCGTAATAGCCCATAAAAAACGGCTAAGGAATAATGGGAAAGTGGGGAGATGGATCTTCAACTTCCTAACAAACCGAACACAAAAAGGGAGTGGTCAACAATTAATCGGAGGCTGCCATGTGAAGGCTCTGTTCCAAAGGCACGTACTCGCCCCATCTTATCCTTTCCTATATAGGGTAAACAGAGAATACACCACAGCACGTATCATTTCCCTTTTGGGGCGATACTAGGGTCTGCATGAGGCTGTCATCTGCTGAGGACGCGGTTAACCTCCAAGAAAATATAAACCAAAGTTTTCCGTGGGAAAAGGTAAACAATTTTTGATGTTCAATGGGACAAATTCCAATACTCCGTTATGGAAAAATGGAGGAGATAATAACTAGAAAAGAGTTACTCTGACTCCCGGGCCCTCAACAGAGCGGAAAAATAATGTAAGGGACTGGGGAGTGTAATGTCGAGGTCTCATTTCAAGGTCACAAAAGTGACGATCGCAGTGCAAAGAAAATGATGGGGTGGATAATGAGAAATTTCAAAACGAGAGATGCCAAGCCCTGATGATCCTTTTAAATCACTTTTTTTCTAGGTGGAATATGCGTACATTAACTTCCATAAAAACAGGTGAAATTGCGATCAGAGAGTGTACGAGTCCTTTACTGCCCTACAGTTTGTCAAGACCTTAATACTGGGGAACGCTTGGAAGCACTTGACTTTACTGTTTGGGAAGCAGGGGAGGGAGAGATATATCATAAACTAAATTGGAAAATCTTGGAAGGAATGGTCCCAAATCTGCACACAGAAATCACTCCCTACGAAAGTAAAAGACTGGGCAGGCAATGCAAAATGCCGCCAATAAAAAGTAGGGGCGCCATTGGTACACTAAGAGAAAACACCATAAGTGTCCGGGGCCCAAAACTGTTCAACAGCCTCCCATCAAGCATTAGGGGAATTGCCAATAAACCCCTGGCTGCCTTCAAGAGAGAGCTGGACAGATACCTAAAGTCAGTGCCGGATCAGCCGGGCTGTGGCTCGTACGTTGGACTGCGTGCGGCCAGCAGTAACAGCCTAGTTGATCAGGCCCTGATCCATCGGGAGGCCTGGTCATGGACCGGGCCGCGGGGGCGTTGATCCCCGGAATAACCTCCAGGTAACCTCCAGGTAACCTGTATGGCTGTATCTCTGGTGCAGTGATAAGTTGTGTACACCTGTATGACTGTATCTCTGGTGCAGTGATAAGTTGTGTGCACCTGTATGGTTGTATCTCTGGTGCAGTGATAAGTTGTGTGCACCTGTATGACTGTATCTCTGGTGCAGTGATAAGTTGTGTGCACCTGTATGACTGTATCTCTGGTGCAGTGATAAGATGTGTGCACCTGTATGGTTGAATCTCTGGTGCAGTGATAAGTTGTGTACACCTGTATGACTGTATCACTGGTGCAGTGATAAGTTGTGTGCACCTGTATGGTTGTATCTATGGTGCAGTGATAAGTTGTGTACACCTGTATGACTGTATCACTGGTGCAGTGATAAGTTGTGTGCACCTGTATGGTTGTATCTCTGGTGCAGTGATAAATTGTGTACACCTGTATGACTGTATCACTGGTGCAGTGATAAGTTGTGTGCACCTGTATGGTTGTATCTCTGGTGCAGTGATAAGTTGTGTACACCTGTATGACTGTATCGCTGGTGCAGTGATAAGTTGTGTGCACCTGTATGGCTGTATCTCTGGTGCAGTGATAAGTTGTGTGCACCTGTATGACTGTATCGCTGGTACAGTGATAAGTTGTGTGCACCTGTATCGCTGTATCTCTGGTGCAGTGATAAGTTGTGTGCACCTGTATGGCTGTATCTCTGGTGCAGTGATAAGTTGTGTGCACCTGTATGGCTGTATCTCTGGTGCAGTGATAAGTTGTGTGCACCTGTATGGCTGTATCTCTGGTGCAGTGATAAGTTGTGTGCACCTGTATGGCTGTATATCTGGTGCAGTGATAAGTTGTGTGCACCTGTATGGTTGTATCTCTGGTGCAGTGATAAGTTGTGTGCACCTGTATGGCTGTATATCTGGTGCAGTGATAAGTTGTGTGCACCTGTATGGCTGTATATCTGGTGCAGTGATAAGTTGTGTGCACCTGTATGGTTGTATCTCTGGTGCAGTGATAAGTTGTGTGCACCTGTATGGCTGTATATCTGGTGCAGTGATAAGTTGTGTGCACCTGTATGGTTGTATCTCTGGTGCAGTGATAAGTTGTGTGCACCTGTATGGTTGTATCTCTGGTGCAGTGATAAGTTGTGTGCACCTGTATGGCTGTATCTCTGGTGCAGTGATAAGTTGTGTGCACCTGTATGACTGTATCTCTGGTGCAGTGATAAGTTGTGTGCACCTGTATGGCTGTATCACTGGTGCAGTGATAAGTTGTGTGCACCTGTATGACTGTATCACTGGTGCAGTGATAAGTTGTGTGCACCTGTATGACTGTATCACTGGTGCAGTGATAAGTTGTGTGCACCTGTATGACTGTATCACTGGTGCAGTGATAAGTTGTGTGCACCTGTATGACTGTATCACTGGTGCAGTGATAAGTTGTGTGCACCTGTATGACTGTATCACTGGTGCAGTGATAAGTTGTGTGCACCTGTATGACTGTATCACTGGTGCAGTGATAAGTTGTGTGCACCTGTATGACTGTATCACTGGTGCAGTGATAAGTTGTGTGCACCTGTATGACTGTATCACTGGTGCAGTGATAAGTTGTGTGCACCTGTATGGCTGTATCACTGGTGCAGTGATAAGTTGTGTGCACCTGTATGGCTGTATCACTGGTGCAGTGATAAGTTGTGTGCACCTGTATGACTGTATCACTGGTGCAGTGATAAGTTGTGTGCACCTGTATGACTGTATCTCTGGTGCAGTGATAAGTTGTGTGCACCTGTATGACTGTATCTCTGGTGCAGTGATAAGTTGTGTGCACCTGCATGACTGTATCACTGGTGCAGTGGTAAGTTGTGTGCACCTGTATGACTGTATCTCTGGTGCAGTGATAAGTTGTGTGCACCTGTATGACTGTATCTCTGGTGCAGTGATAAGTTGTGTGCACCTGTATGGCTGTATCACTGGTGCAGTGATAAGTTGTGTGCACCTGTATGACTGTATCTCTGGTGCAGTGATAAGTTGTGTGCACCTGTATGACTGTATCTCTGGTGCAGTGATAAGTTGTGTGCACCTGTATGACTGTATCACTGGTGCAGTGATAAGTTGTGTGCACCTGTATGACTGTATCACTGGTGCAGTGATAAGTTGTGTGCACCTGTATGACTGTATCACTGGTGCAGTGATAAGTTGTGTGCACCTGTATGACTGTATCACTGGTGCAGTGATAAGTTGTGTGCACCTGTATGACTGTATCACTGGTGCAGTGATAAGTTGTGTGCACCTGTATGACTGTATCACTGGTGCAGTGATAAGTTGTGTGCACCTGTATGACTGTATCACTGGTGCAGTGATAAGTTGTGTGCACCTGTATGACTGTATCACTGGTGCAGTGATAAGTTGGCCTCAAAATTTCCACTTTAAGCACAGTTTTCATCGACTTGTTTGTAGTTTATTGGGTTCAAAATCTAAATAAAGTTAAATGTAAACATGAGCAGAAACAGAATAAAATGAACGAATATAATGAGTAACTGGAACTAATGAAGAGAAAACTCCAATAAAGTAACTCAGTTTGTTCAGGTATTATGTTGGTTCAGTTTGTTCAGGTATTATGTTGGTTCAGTTTGTTCAGGTATTATGTTGGTTCAGTTTGTTCAGGTATTATGTTGGTTCAGTTTGTTCAGGTATTATGTTGGTTCAGTTTGTTCAGGTATTATGTTGGCTCAGTTTGTTCAGGTATTATGTTGGCTCAGTTTGTTCAGGTATTATGTTGGTTCAGTTTGTTCAGGTATTATGTTGGCTCAGTTTGTTCAGGTATTATGTTGGTTCAGTTTGTTCAGGTATTATGTTGGCTCAGTTTGTTCAGGTATTATGTTGGCTCAGTTTGTTCAGGTATTATGTTGGTTCAGTTTGTTCAGGTATTATGTTGGTTCAGTTTGTTCAGGTATTATGTTGGTTCAGTTTGTTCAGGTATTATGTTGGTTCAGTTTGTTCAGGTATTATGTTGGTTCAGTTTGTTCAGGTATTATGTTGGTTCAGTTTGTTCAGGTATTATGTTGGTTCAGTTTGTTCAGGTATTATGTTGGTTCAGTTTGTTCAGGTATTATGTTGGTTCAGTTTGTTCAGGTATTATGTTGGTTCAGTTTGTTCAGGTATTATGTTGGTTCAGTTTGTTCAGGTATTATGTTGGCTCAGTTTGTTCAGGTATTATGTTGGCTCAGTTTGTTCAGGTATTATGTTGGTTCAGTTTGTTCAGGTATTATGTTGGCTCAGTTTGTTCAGGTATTATGTTGGTTCAGTTTGTTCAGGTATTATGTTGGTTCAGTTTGTTCAGGTATTATGTTGGCTCAGTTTGTTCAGGTATTATGTTGGTTCAGTACAACAACAAGTGTCTTTGTTGGTCACTCACGTTACATCACAAAATTCAAAATTATAATATTATTACACTAGTAACACTTAATTATAATATTATTACACTAGTAACACTTAATTATAATATTATTATACTAGTAACACTTAATTATATATTATTACACTAGTAACACTTAATTATAATATTATTATACTAGTAACACTTAATTAAATATTATTACACTAGTAACACTTAATTATAATATTATTATACTAGTAACACTTAATTATAATATTATTACACTAGTAACACTTAATTATAATATTATTATACTAGTAACACTTAATTATAATATTATTACACTAGTAACACTTAATTATAATATTATTACACTAGTAACACTTAATTATAATATTATTACACTAGTAACACTTAATTATAATATTATTATCTAGTAACACTTAATTATAATATTATTTACTAGTAACACTTAATTATAATATTATTATACTAGTAACACTTAATTATAATATTATTACACTAGTAACACTTAATTATAATATTATTATACTAGTAACACTTAATTATAATATTATTATACTAGTAACACTTAATTATAATATTGTTACACTAGTAACACTTAATTATAATATTATCACACTAGTAACACTTAATTATCACATAACCTTGATATTCTATATCTTATTAAGAAGGTCTTCAGTTCTCTTCTAAAAGTTTAAAAGTAAAATACCAAAAAACTAAATAGAATCTGAATTCATGTGAAAAAGTTAGCTGTTAGCATTTAGCGTTAACTTCCACTATTTTTTTTTTTTGGCCATTTAGCAGTTTAACATTAGTGGAGCTAATTTTTTAGTTAGCAGATTAGTGGTTAGCAAAGCTAACTTTTCGATTAGCTGTGCCCACCACTGCTAGTGCTGCAACGTGACTATTTCCCATACACTCCCATACCTTCTATTTTCTATCAGTTTAAAATCCTAGACATGTCAACAATGGCCCTCTTGATTGAGTTGGCAAATGCTACACCCCAGCCCCAGAGAGATGTACCCCATCCCTTCTATACATATCATGTTTCCCATAAAAGTTGTCCCAGTTGTCAGTGAATGGGATTGCAAGTTCCTTGTAGTATCTGTCTAACCAGCAATTTACACCATTTGCCCTAGACAACCATTCATTGCCCACTCCCCTTCTAGGCAAGATGCTACATATGATTGGGACCCCTCCCTTAGACCTAAATAAATTTATAGCTGACCTGTACTTATCTAGCAGCTCTTCTCTCCTACCCTTCCCGATATTATTTCCACCAGCACTGAGACAGATAAAGGGCTTGTTCCCATTACCTGACATGATATTATCCAACCTGCTGACTATGTCACCAACACCAGCTCCAAGAAAACACACTCTCTGTCTCACCTTCTTATTCCTATTACAAAAAGCACAGTCCATGTATCTTACCTGTGAGTCACCAACCACAAGAATGCGCTTACCTCTATTAGCAGGGGAAGTAGTACCATTACCTTCACTGACGGCTCAAGTACACTCATCATGAAGAATAGAGAAGCAATTTCCTACCTTCACATCTTCTCTCTTAACTTTCCTTATTTTGATGCTGCCCTCATTACTAGGAACCACTCGCCACTTGTATCAGGTGCTGGACTGCTCCTCACTGCTGGGAGCCTTTTTGTCCTCACCCCCTTCAGCCACAATGTTGGTAGCCTCATTCTCCTCACCCACTCCAGCCACCTCACACTCTCAAACCCATCGAGGTGAACCTTCAACCTCTAACCTCAGATTTTAAAACCTTGCAGAAGCAAGCCATGGCTTTATAACCCTCCACACTAATCCCCAAAGCAGCTCAGGACTGTATGCCCTCTTGTGACCACTGACCAACTAACCTATTTTTAAAACTACACAAGGTTTTAGATCCAATGACGCTACTTGGGAGTTTGTTTCACTCATCCACAACTCTGTTACCAGTACTTTCCTATATCTTTCCCGAACTTAAATTTTTCCAACTTGAAACCAAAATACTCTGAACGTGCCAAATCCCCGAGGAACTGTGTTGAGAGAGATATGAAGAAAACCATAACAGGAAAAGGGAGCAGCATAAAACCAAAAGTTCCACCCACTTAAAAACTTCCCGCCCCACCAGACAGTTTTTAATGTCACTTCACTGAAAAAGGAGTGTGGGGCCTCAAAGAAACCATAGCACACCCACCTTAATAAATCTTCCTAGTTAGGGGGTTTCTACCACGGAAATCCTTGTCAGAAATTGGCCCCGTACAGCGGAAATCTTTCCCCACAAAAAGCGGGGAAGCTTGAAAAGTCCCCTTACCTACCCCCCCCCTTTTCATTACTCTGCCACCTAATGCCTGAGAAATTTATTTTTTCCTTTTTAAAGTAGAGTGTACCACTTAGAAGACTCCTGCGAAACCCTATTCACAGTAATTTGAAACCAATCCTTAAAAAAAAAAAAAAATAAACGGTGGGGCCTTTCCATTTCCCCTCCCCTCCCCACGTTCCCAACACAAAACCACCCACACACACCACACAACACACACACACACACCCCCCACACACACACACACACCACTCACACACCCCAAAACACACACACACACACCCCATATTACCATATATTGTATTTGACTTTTAAACGAATTTTAAACAATTTTTTTTGATTAGAATAAAAAAAAAACCTGAAAAACTTTTTGGGAATTTTTTTTTTTTATTTTTATTAAAAATTCGCTGCTCGGATGAGGGGGGGGCCTTTTTTTCTACGACGGTCGCATCCACGGTCCCGACGAACATCCACAAAGACACGTCGAACACTCTGGAGAACGGGGGAAAAAGAGTTCCCTTCAGGGGGCCCCTTTTCCGCACATCTCCCTCACTGCCCCACCTGAGGTTCACCGCCCCTGCTGGTGTTTTTAAACTTCACCCCTGAGCACACCAACTCAAGGAGGACTCCACCAAGGTAAACTCACTCCCTTTCTTTATTTTTTTATTACCTTTAGGGGGGGAAGCGCAAAAAACCTTTTTGGGGGTTTTAACGAAATTGGGGGGGGAACAGAGACAGATTTCCCCCCCAAGGGGAAGGGGAAAGATAATTCTTTTTAAGAAATTATTTTTATTTTTAGGGGGGAAAAAGTGCTAACCCCCTTGGGGGTTTCTATAGTTTTGGGGGAAAAGGGGAGTTAATGGGGGGTTTGACCCAAGGAAAGTGGAGGATAAGCCAATTTTTTGGGCCCCAAGACCCCTCACCCAGCATAAAGGGGACACCCCTTTTCATAGGTTACTTGTTTTTGCTAATAACGGCAAAATAAAATTTGTGGCATTGTTTTAAGGGACAAACGTTTCGCCCACCTGGAATTTTATAAACATTTTGCGGGCAAAAACTTTTTCTCAGAAAAACACATCAAATTTCATTTTAAAAATTCTTATTCAAAATATTTGTCTGCAGAGTCCCCGGGGGTATCTTACCCCTTTTTTTAAACCCCCCCTTGTTGCCGGTGAAGGGCTTTTGTTTCCAATTTTATTTGGGAACCCTTTCCCCTTCCCGGGAATTGAACATAAAACCCTCCCCCATTTCCCAGGTGTAAAAAGGCCCCCCTACGGATTTAGCCCCCCCGGGCATGATTATAAAAACTGTTCCGGGAAATTTTCCTGTTCTCGTCTATTTGTTTTAAATTCTCTGTGCTCGGTGTTCCCTTCCTTTAAAGTACGTAGACCCGTGGGGGGGTTTCAAAGAGTCCCTAAACCCCACGTAAGGTAATCAACCTGATCAAAGAAAATTTGGGGTGATAACTCCGGGTGTGTGGACCAAGACCCCTTTCCCCCAACTTAAAGGCCCCCTCCCTCGGGGACTTTTATTCCCCAGTTTGACTGTTTTTAATCCCTTTAAGTTTATTCCAATTCTGTAAGATTTATTAGTATTAACGTTGGTAGAAAACCCAAAATATGTTGGGTAAAAGGACCAAATGCAAACCCCCTTGTGACATTTTATTGTGGCAACGTTTCGCTCTCCAGGAGCTTGATCAAGTGAAAGTTTGACCCTTACGGCCCCCAGGAGGGTTCCTTTTAACTGATGTAGACATTACGCTTCCAGGGGGCTTTATCAAAACTGTGTAGGGCATTACGCTTCCCGGAGGGTTGATCAAACTTTATGTAGACTTACAAAAGGGAAAAAAGGGGGGTATTACAAAGGGATTGAGTGAGGTATTGTAGTTTTGAAGGGACTGGGGACAAAGGTTTCTGAGGTAAAAAGGTACTGAGGGACAAAAGGGACTTAGGTACAAGGTACCCGAGGGGAAAAAGGGAAAATGAGGGACAAGGGACTGAGGTACAAGGTACGAGGGAAAAAGGTACTGAGGTACAAGGGGACTAGGTACAAGGGAGTGAGGTACAAAATTTCTGAGGACAAGGGAATGGGGGTACAAAAGGGATGAGGTACAAGGTAATTGAGTTTCCCAAAGGGACCCGAGGGGACAAGGTTAAATGAGGATACCCAAAGGGAATTTAGGTACAAGGTACTGAGGTATAAGGTATTGAGGTACAAGGGAGTGAGGTACAAGGTAGTGAGGTACAGGGTACTGAGGAGCAAGGTACTGTGGTATAAAGTAGTAAGGTACAAGGTAGTGAGGTACAAGGTACTGAGGTACAAGGTACTGAGGTACAAGGTACTGATTTATAAGGTAGTGAGATGCGAGGTAGTGAGGTACAATTTACTGAGGTATAAGGTAGTGAGGTACAAGGTTCTGAGGTACAAGGTACTGAGGTACAAGGTACTGAGGTACAAGATACTGAGGTACAACGTAGTGAGATACGAGGTAGTGAGGTACCTGGTAGTGAGGTACAAGGTACTGAGATATAAGGTAGTGAGGAACAAGGTAGTGAGGTACAAGGTACTGAGGTAGAAGGTAGTGAGGTACAAGGCAGTGAGGTACAAGGCACTGAGGTATGAGGTAGTAAGGTACAAGGTAGTGAGGTACAAGGTGCTGAGGTACAAGGTACTGAGGTATAAGGTAGTAAGGTACAAGGTAGTGAGGTACAAGGTACTGAGGTAAAAGGTAATGAGGTACAAGGTACTCTGGTACAAGGTAGTAAGGTATAAGGTAGTGAGGTAGTGAGGTAGTGAGGTACAAGGCAGTGAGGTACAAGGCACTGAGGTATGAGGTAGTAAGGTACAAGGTAGTGAGGTACAAGGTGCTGAGGTACAAGGTACTGAGGTATAAGGTAGTAAGGTACAAGGTAGTGAGGTACAAGTTACTGAGGTAAAAGGTAATGAGGTACAAGGTACTCTGGTACAAGGTAGTAAGGTATAAGGTAGTGAGGTACAAGGTAGTGAGGTACAAGGTACTGAGGTATAAGGTAATAATGTACAAGGTAGTGAGGTACAAGGTATTGAGGTACAAGGTAGTGAGGTACAAGGTAGTGAGGTACAAGGTACTGAGGTACAAGGTACTGAGGTACAAGGTACTGAGGTACAAGGTACTGAGGTACAAGGTAGTGAGGTACAAGGTACTGAGGTACAAGGTAGTGAGGTATAAGGTAGTGAGGTACAAGGTACTGAGGTACAAGGTAGTGAGGTACAAGGTACTGAGGTAGAAGGTACTGATGTACAAAGTACTTAGGTACAAGGTACTGAGGTATAAGGTAGTGAGGTACAAGATAGTTAGGTACAAGGTTGTGAGGTACAAGGTAGTGAGGTACAAAGTAGTGAGGTACAAGGTAGTGAGTTACAATGTATTGAGGTACAAGGTACTGAGGTACAAGGTACTGAGGTACAAGGTAGTGAGGTATAAGGTAGTAAGGCACAAGGTAGTGGGGTGGAAGGTACTGAGGTACAAGGTAGTGAGGTACAAGGTACTGAGGTACAAGGTGCTGAGGTTCAAGGTAGTGAGGTACAAGGTAGTAAGGTACAAGGTACTAAGGTACAAGGTAGTGAGGCACAAGGTAGTTAGGTATAATTTAGTGAGGTACAAGGTAGTGAGGCACAAGGTACTGAGGTATAAGGTAGTAAGGTACAAGGTACTGAGGTACAAGGTACTGAGATACAAGGTACTGAGGTACAAGGTAGCAAGGTACAAGGTACTGAGGTATAAGGTAGTGAGGTACAAGGTACTGAAGTACAAGGTAGTGAGGTACAAGTTACTGAGGTACAAGGTTGTGAGGTACAAGGTATTGAGGTATAAGGTAGTAAGGTACAAGGTACTGAGGTACAAGGTACTGAGATACAAGGTACTGAGGTACAAGGTAGCAGAGGTACAAGGTACTGAGGTACAAGGTACTGAGATACAAGGTACTGAGGTACAAGGTAGCAAGGTACAAGGTACTGAGGTACAAGGTACTGAAGGTACAAGGTACTGAGGTACAAGGTACTGAGGGACAAGGTACTGAGGTACAAGGTACTGAGGTATAAGGTAGTGATGTATAAGGTAGTAAGGTACAAGGTAGTGAGGTACAAGGTACTGAGCTATAAGGTAGTGAGGTACAAGGTACTGAGGTACAAGGAGCTGAGGTTCAAGGTAGTGAGGTACAAGGTAGTAAGGTACAAGGTACTAAGGTACAAGGTAGTGAGGCACAAGGTAGTTAGGTATAATTTAGTGAGGTACAAGGTAGTGAGGTACAAGGTAGTGAGGTACAAGGTACTGAGGTACAAGGTACTGAGGTACAAGGTAGTGAGGTACAAGGTAGTGAGGTACAAGGTAGTTAGGTATGAGGTAGTGAAGTACAACGTAGTGAGGTACAAGGTACTGAGGTACAAGGTAATGAGATACAAGGTAGTGAGGTACAAAGTACTGAGGTACAAGGTAGATGAGGTGATAAGGTACTGAGGTACAAGTAGTGAGGTACAAGCTAGAAGGACGGGTACAAGTAGTGGGGTACAAGGCAGTGAGGTAAAAACGTCTGAGGTCAAGGTAATGGATTCAAGTATTGAGTAAAAGGGTACGAGGTACAAGTAGTGAGATACAAGGTAGTGGGTACAAAGTATAGGTAAAGGTAGGAGGTAAAGGGTAGTTATTTTCAAAATGAGGTACAAGGCATAAGGTACAAGACTGAGAAAAAGGTAGTGAGATAAAAGGGATGAGGTACGGGGTACCGGGGTACAAAAACCGAGGTACAAGTTAGTGAGATATGGGTATGAGGTACAATAGTGAGGTACAAGAAGGAGGTACAAGATGTGGGGTACAAGCAGTGGGTGCAAGGTAGGGGGAAAAAGCATTGGGAAAAGGGTAGTGAGATTAAAAGGAGTGGGGTATAAGGAATAAACAAATAGTGGGTACAAGATGTGAGGTACAAGATAGTGGGGGTGAAGGCGTGAGGAAAGGTAGGAGAAGGGGTAGTGAGGTACAAGGTAGTGGGGGTTACAAGGCTAGGAAAAGGTATTGAACTAAAAGGCTTGGAGGAAAAAATTAGTGAGGTAAAACGACCGAGTACAAGGTTGAAGTAAAAAGTAGTGAGAAAATGTAGGAGGTAAAGGTAAGGGTACGGGGGTATGAGGTGAAATTTAGAAGGAAAAAGACTGAGGTACAAGTTCCGAGGTCAAGGAGTGAGGTACAAGGTAGAAAGGGTAAAATTTAAGTGAGGTAAAGATAGTAGGTGCAAGGCATGTGCAAAAGGGTAGTAGGTAAGGGTAGTGGGTAAAAAGGCACCTCACTCTAATACCTTTATACCCTGTTGTCCATTATTGCTTACATCGCTTGGTGAGCTCGTTTTTGAGCGTAACCTTTGCCACAATAAAATAAAATTCCCATTTTACATAAAAATAGGTTGATTGTACACGAAATAAAAAAAAATCAAGTAAGGAAGCCCCTTTGTGGGTGAGGGGGGAAGGGGGATGGGGAAAGAATAAGCGGCGAAGGAAAGGGTTGAGTGAGAGGGAAAAACCCGAGCTTAACCCAGTTGCTAGGTCGATAGTGGATCAGGAGGCCAGGAGACTGGACTAGGCGAGGATGACTGATAAGTTGTGTGGGCAGACGAGCGCCGACAAGGTACCAGCGACAACATCTAGTGTGGGGTTAGGGGTAACAACTGTGCAAGGTACCAGAGACAACATCTAGTGTGGGGTTAGGGGTAACAACTGTACAAGGTAGCAGCGACAACATCTAGTGTGGGGTTAGGAGTAACAACTGTGCAAGGTACCAGCGACAACATCTAGTGTGGGGTTAGGAGTAACAACTGTGCAAGGTAGCAGCGACAACATCTAGTGTGGGGTTAGGAGTAACAACTGTGCAAGGTAGCAGCGACAACATCTAGTGTGGGGTTAGGAGTAACAACTGTGCAAGGTAGCAGCGACAACATCTAGTGTGGGGTTAGGGGTAACAACTGTGCAAGGTACCAGCGACAACATCTAGTGTGGGGTTAGGAGTAACAACTGTGCAAGGTAGCAGCGACAACATCTAGTGTGGGGTTAGGAGTAACAACTGTGCAAGGTAGCAGCGACAACATCTAGTGTGGGGTTAGGGGTAACAACTGTGCAAGGTACCAGCGACAACATCTAGTGTGGGGTTAGGGGTAACAACAGAACACGAAGAAAGGTTTCTCTATCAGCCTCGCATGAAATATGGGCTAGTTATAAGTAGGTTGATGCAGCTGTGACAGGTCTTCTGAGATAAAAAAAAGTCTCTGTGGGCACTGAAGGGAAAACCAGAGGTACTCTGTGGGGATGAGTGCGTTACCACAACTGCCACAGGGTCAAGGTACAATTGAAGGGAAAGTTACGTGTGAGTGAACAAGGGATTGGTAGGGAGTTTTGTTAACTTTTATTTTTATATTTTATTGAGAGCATATCTTATACAGACATAATACAATAATGTTTTTACCACTTAATATATCATTGCTTAGTTAATCTTAAGTTAATTTTAAGCCTGCTCATAATGCTCTGCATACAAGGGGCTTTGGCATGTTACACTGTATTATCTTTGTACTTCACTGTATCATCTTCAAATTAATAAATAAATAAATAAATAAATAAATAAATAAATAAATATATATATATATAGTACAAAACTGTTGAGAACAATAAGTACTTGTGGAGTTCTGAACCTTTGAGATTTTGGAGGAAGAGGCGAATAATAAGGTGGAGTAGATCTTATGAGTTTAGAAATATGTGAAATGGAAAAGGGTGAAGTGATGGTAATAATGGGAGGTGAAGAGGTAAGAACGTCGGCGGTGAGAACTTCATAAGGACTGAGCACAGGGGCGACTGTGAGAGAGGTTTCAGCAAAGTGTTGTGGGCATCGGTTAGCTCTGGAGTAGAA
The DNA here is from genome assembly GCF_026875155.1 of Cherax quadricarinatus. Lineage (NCBI taxonomy): Eukaryota > Metazoa > Arthropoda > Malacostraca > Decapoda > Parastacidae > Cherax > Cherax quadricarinatus. The sequence goes on from NC_069404.1 coordinate 100,756,117, forward strand.
GAGTCGTGGTAACCTTCGCTGGAGACCAAGTTGAGTCACTGCTTTAGTGCATGACACCTCCTCTTTTTCTCTGAAATACCGAATTTTGTTCCCTCGAAAGAAATTGAGCATCGGCAGCAGTATGCGATGTGTGCTTTTTTTCCATTTAAGTCAAGTAGGAGAGTTGGTCGTAGGACGGATTCTTATGATCAGATGCACCAAATATTGGGAGATCAGTAATATTTGGCTGGGTGACCAAGGCACCAATATTGTTTGTATTATGGTGTTGGTCAGAGTCTCCACACATGTAAGTGCTGTCTCGCTGTATAAATCAAGGTCAGTGTATCAACATCACTTGGATAATATCCTCGACCTCAAGCAGGAGGTTTCAGAGGTCAAGTTGCCGTGAATGTTCTAGCCACATTGTAATAAAGTTGGTAGAATTACCGACAATATGTAAAGTAAAAGGACACAAGTGCAACTAATGTGACATTTATTGTGGCAACGTTTCGCTCTCCAGGAGCTTTATCAAGCCATTACAAACAACACACGGACACAGAGGGTATATAAAGGCTCAGAGTGAGGTGCAATACTAGTGAGGTACCATTTCGAAGTTCACTAGTGGTAGTGGTAGTAGTAGTAGTAGTAGTAGCAGTAGTAGTAGTAGTAGTAGTAGTAGTAGTAGTAGTAGTAGTAGTAGTAGTAGTAGTAGTAGTAGTGGTAGTGACAAAAGTAATACAATATGGTAGAGCAATTAATTCGTACATGAGTAAAAGGATATAAAAGCTATTACTTGGGTAACATAAAAATAGGTTGGACAAATATAGACTGGAAAGAGGCAGCTTGTTTCAGTGTTCACTCTCTGTAATGTGCTTTGTGTAGTATAACAGGAGAGACTATGTGATGGCAGGGTTTACTGTTTTCAGGAGGATTCTTGCTAAGACTTCGGAGATGGTGAAGCTGCCGTTGTTTTGTTTAATTGTATTTGAAACAGCGATCAGTGCTGATTCGAGGCACTTGCGTCTGCGGAAATTAGTTTCTTTGATCACTAATTGGGCGTCTCTGAATTTCATGAGATGATTGGTGGAATTTCGGTGTTGTACACAGGCGTTGTTCAAGTTATCGTTCCTACATGCGTAAATGTGTTCATTGAGGCGGGTGTCGAGGTTTCTTGCTGTTTCACCTACGTAAATCTTGTCACAGCCTCCACAGGGTATAGTGTAAACTCCTGCATTGACTGGTTCGTGGTGCTTGGATTTTGTCCTGGTTAGATCCTTTATTGAAGTGCTAGAAGCGATGGCGACTCTGGTGTTAGCTTGTGAAAGTACTTTTGAGACGTTCAGTGCAACCTGGCTGTTGGGAAGAATTATAACTTTGTTGGGAGTGGTGTTGATGCGTGGAGAATTAATGATCTGAAGAGCTCTTTTCTTGCAGTTTTTGATAAAAAAAAAAGGAAAATGTAACACAATTACTACTACTCTACACTACTACTCACAATACTATATATACTACTATGTTTACTCTACTTACTATACTACCACTCCACTAGTAAAACTCGAAAGGTACCCACTAGTATTGCCCCCACTCTGAGCCTTTATAACCTCTTTTCCCGTTTGTTTTTTGTAATGGCTTGATAAAGCTCTGGAAGGAAACGTTGCCACAATAAATGTCACATTTTTGCACTTTTTGCCTTTTACAGCCACTTGTGTAAATTCTTGTTAAATTTAGTGTTGGATAAGGACAGTACCACATTCGGGGAAGAAGGAATGGCTGTGTACTGAATTGGAAATTTAAAATAGACGGAATATGGGAAAGACCCCCCTTGTCTGCACTATGGAGGGCCCCACCAGTACTCATCCCACTCTTAAACGGGGTTGAATTTTTTTAAATATGTTTATTATGCGCCCCTACCCACCCCGTGGCCGGTAAGTCAAAAATTCGAGGTACATAATGGGCCCAGGGACTGGCCTCAAGTTTTGATAGCTGAGCAAAGTTAAGAGGTAATGAATTCAAAATTTTACAAAGGTAATGAACTCAAATTTACAAAGGTAATGAACTCGAAGGATGCATTTTGGGCCACACGTTCATGATGCTTTGCAAATGTCATGCTGGGCCGGGGTTTTTACGATTATTTGCCATAGGTTTAACCCCATCCGTACCGTGGGGCGTGGGGTTAGATTCGTGTTTTTTTAGGATAAAAGCGGAAGGTAGTCATTGTGTCGGATCGTCTAGTTATGTTGGATTGTTTGGACGATGGTTCCAGTGCCCGGGCATTTAAAACCCCAAAAATCAAGTTTAGTCATGGGAGAAGCCGGGTCAAGGTCGGAGTAAAACGAAGGGCACAAATATCAAAGGGTCGGGAATGCAGGGTCAGACGAAAAGGATTTCCCGAAAGCGTCCGTAATTAGGGTCTAGGGGAAGGTCCGTCAGCGCGGAGGGGGTCAACGTGCGTTTTAGGATGATTTTTAAAAAATCAACTTAACAGTTTCCCTTTAGTTCCATTTTCCCCCCCCACCCCCCAATCCCCAAAAAGGTGGCAAAAAATTGATAAAACAAACCTCCAGGGTAATATATATATAATATATATATATATATATATATTATATATATATATATAATATATATATATAAAATATATTAAAGCAAGCGACTAACAACAAGCTAAATGGAAAACCCCAGACCCTAAACGGGAATTACTCACTGATCTGTTAGGTCCGGCCCAATACATTGCTCCCCTAAACAGGAAGAAAGACGCTACACCCGCCCTTGATTCATGGGGGAAAAAAAATGAACCCCCCGTTGACCCCAATTTTCTTATCAAAGAAATGTAATGCCACCTCCGGGGCCCCAGCTTACCGGGGGTCAATTCCCGCCCAAAAGGGAAAAAAAAGGGAAAAAATTGAACCCCTTTCACTGCAAATGCGCAGGACAGTATTTAGTTTAGCTGCACAGCAGGACTTTCTGAGGGAGTCGAAGCCCGCTCAGTACGACCATGACAACGAATCCCTTGAAGTGCGTTAATGATGAACTAGAAAAAGCCTACATCCAACATTCCTTGAAGTGGTTTCAGGTTGGTGCCAACTTACAGTCGCACAGCTTGACACCTGCTTTCTACACTATAGGTGCTGGTGGTACGATTAACATGGTCCTATGACAATGCAATACTAGACTCTCAAATGTGAAATAATAATCAATTTCTGTTGTAGAGTTCACAAGGTTCCTGACTTCCTCCCCCCCCCCATCCTCCTTTCCCATGTTGTTTTGTTTCCAGCTGCCCCCAAGTACGATGTGGGTGGCACTGGTCCAGCTGGCACCTGCTGACCTCCTCACTCTGGTATTGGTAGTCTGAGCTCAGCTGGTTACAAACTTTTCTGCTACTGAGAATTGCAAAGAAAAAAATGGAGATGAATGTTTTTTTCTTTGAGTGACTTTGTTGGGACGGGAAATTGTTAATGAATTTTTGTTATTAGAGCCAAGTGTACACTTTCATTGTACGATATTATCCCATCATATGACTTGATCAAGGAACTGGAGTTATATTCCCCTTAATCAGATAAAACCTGATTGTCCCTTTTCCACTCTTCCCAGTCACCTGACGCGGTGCGTTCGTTGAGGGTTGAGCGCTTCCCTATTAATGTAGTTATTGTATAATCATGGGGAAGCACTAAACTTGTAAGGGCCATTCATTGCTGGGGAACAGAGGGGTAAAGGAGTTTGATGCAAGGGAGCTCAGGATAGCTCCAGTTCTTTGAATCATGACTCCTGCAGGAGCATCAAGACATCGTCCCCTGGAAGGTGAACAATATTACTGCACAACAATTAGAGACCAATAATAAATAATAGCAGAATAACAATTAAAAATAAAACAATAATTAAACATTAAGTATCCTTTTAAATATTTCAGGTTAAGGAGGACTGGAAGTATGTGGCAATGGTGCTGGATCGTCTCTTCCTGTGGATCTTCACCCTGGCAGTGCTGGTAGGCACAGCCGGTATCATCCTCCAGGCTCCTTCACTCTATGATGATCGTGTACCTCTTGATAAAAAACTGTCCGAAGTGTACCGTGCACGCCTCATTGATGACTAAGGTTGTTTTGATTGGGCATAAACAACCCCTCCTATCCCCTCCACCCCACCAGACTCTAGCTTCCGAAGACAGGTGCCTAAAAAAGGATTTTGCAGAGCATCGTCCGTGGATACCATATCCACACAACACGGTGATGGTGGGCAGTCTGGCGGATAGAGTTTCCTGCGTCGTATCCACCTGCCAGAGACTTCTCCATCATCCAGTGATTTGAGCTGAAGCTCTGGTAGCCTCCCAGGAAGGTTCTATGTGTTTGTGTCAGAAATAGCTCTTGTGTCAGATGATGCAGTACTTAAATAAGACAAATGCAGAAAAAGATTGTTATACAATACAGCCATCTGGTGGCACTGGGAGTTGGGTTAACTTTAGGAAAATCACAAGTAGGGCTGTAGACGAGCCAATTTTTGTATATGCCATAACAGTTTTGATATGTGAAATGAAAAATATACAGTGTCTGTAATAATACATATGCTGTGGAAAATATATACAATGTATATGTACAATCACACACACATACAATATACACACAGCTGGAAGGAGGTGCTACGTAGTGTACCACAACCACTGGAAACTTTAGAAAATTTTTTATGAGAAACAAAAGACTGACAACAGGACATCAACATTTTGCACTTCTTCAGTTACATATGTAAAAAATAAACAGAAAACAAGCGCGCTCGCACGCACGCGCACACACACACACACACACACGCACACACACACACACACACATACACACCAACCACACACACCACCACACACACACACACACACACACACACACACACACACACACACACACATACACACACACACACTCACGCACATGCAGAATTCATACACAGTTTTAGAAAGAGGTACGATAAAGCTCTTGGGCACGGGAGAGATGCCTAGTAGCGATCAGCGAAGAGGTGGGGTGGGGGAGCTGTGACTCGGCCCCTGCAACTACTTATAGGTGAGTACTAACACACACACACACACACAACACACACACACACACACACACACAAACACCACCCCACACACACACACACAAACACGCACACACAAACACACACAAAAACACACACACACAAACACTAGGTCAAGCACATAAAGAAACTGGAGAAGTGCAGAGATTTGCAGAAAGACTAGTCCCGGAGCAAAGGGGGTTTGTGACCGATGAGGAGAAGTTAAGGGAACTCATACTGATGACACTGGAGGACAGGGGAATGGGGTGATTTGATAACGACATACAAAAAAACGGAGAGGAAGTGACAAGGTGAACAAGGACAGGATGTTTCCAGAGACGAGAAATAGCAACTAGAGGCTCTCAGCTGGAATTTTGAGGGATGTTAGGAAGTTTTTTCTTCAGTCTTAGAGTTTTTCGGAAAGTGGAAAACCTGGAGAGTGAAGTGGTAAAGACGGGATCCATAAAAAGCTTTAAGAAAAACGTACGACAGGGCTCTTGTAGCCGGGGAAAAGAGTGGCCCTACTCGGCACCTCACTACAACACCTGCAACATCACCACACTACATAACAAACGCTACCAGACAACGCCTGACCGGGGAAAGAGGCGGGACCAGGAGCTGTGAATCGCCCCCTTCAACCCATATAGGTTGTAAATTAAAATGGTATAAATCCCGACAGGTTGTTAGGTAAGACACATATGAAAACAGTTAGGTATCTTTATTTCGAAACGTTTCGCCTACACAGTAAGCTTCTTCAGTCGAGTACAGAAAAGTTGATAGAAGCAGAAGATACTTGAAGACGATGTAATCAGTCCATCACCCTTAAAGTTTTGAGGTGGTCAGTCCCTCAGTCTGGAGAAGAGTATTGTTCCATAGCCTGAAACAATATGGAGTTGAAGTGACAGGAACAATGCTCTTCTCCAGACTGAGGGATTGACCACCTCAAAACTTTAAGGGTGATGGACTGATTACATCGTCTTCAAGTATCTTCTGCTTCTATCAACTTTTCTGTACTCGACTGAAGAAGCCTACTGTGTAGGCGAAACGTTTCGAAATAAAGATACCTAACTGGTGCATATGTGTCTTACCTAACACATATAAGTGTGCACACAAACACACACACACACGAGGAAGGTGACACGTGGAAGATGACACGAGGAAGATAACACGAGGAAGGTGACACGTGGAAGATGACACGAGGAAGGTGACACGTGGAAGATAACACGAGGAAGGTGACACGTGGAAGATGACACGAGGAAGATGACACGAGGAAGATAACACGAGGAAGATAAAACGAGGAAAGGTGACACGAGGAAGATGACACGAGGAAGATAACACGAGGAAGATGACACGAGGAAGATGACACGAGGAAGATAACACGAGGAAGGTGACACGAGGGAAAATGACACGAGGAAGATGACACGAGGAAGATGACACGAGGAAGATAACACGAGGAAGATGACACGAGGAAGATAACACGAGGAAGATAACACGAGGAAGGTGACACGAGGAAGATGACACGAGGAAGATGACACGAGGAAGATGACACGAGGAAGATAACACGAGGAAGGTGACACGTGGAAGATGACACGAGGAGGTGGGCACGTGGAAGATGACACGAGGAAGATGACATGAGGGGAAAATGACACGAGGAAGATAACACAAGGAAGATAACACGAGGAAGATAACACGAGGGAAAGGGGACACGAGGAAGATGACACGAGGAAGGTGACACGTGGAAGATGACACGAGGAAGATGACATGGGAAGATGACACGAGGAAGATAACACGAGGAAGATAAAAACGAGGAAGATAACACGAGGAAGATGACACGAGGAAGATAACACGAGGAAGATGACACGAGGAAGATAACACGAGGAAGATAACACGAGGAAGATAACACGAGGAAGATAACACGAGGAAGGTGACACGAGGAAGAAAGACACGAGGAAGGTGACACGTGGAAGATGACACGAGGAAGATGACACGAGGGAAAATGACACGAGGAAGATGACACGAGGAAGATGACACGAGGAAGATAACACGAGGAAGATTAACACGAGGAAGGTGACACGAGGAAGATGACACGAGGAAGGTGACACGTGGAAGATGACCGAGGAAGTGACACGAGGAAGAAACACGAGGAAGGTGACCCCGAGGAAGATGACACGAGGAAGATGACACGAGGAAGATGACACGAGGAAGAGACCCCGAGGAAGATGACACGAGGAAGATGACACGAGGAAGATAAACACGAGGAAGATGACACGAGGAAGATAAACGAGGAAGGTGACACGTGGAAGATGACACGAGGAAGATACACGAGGAAGATAACACGAGGAAGGTGACACGTGGAAGATGACACGAGGAAGGTGACACGTGGAAGATGACACGAGGAAGATAACACGAGGAAGATAACACGAGGAAGATAACACGAGGAAGATAACACGAGGAAGATGACACGAGGAAGGTGACACGTGGAAGATGACACGAGGAAGGTGACACGTGGGGAAAATGACACGAGGAAGATAACACCGAGGAAGATAACACGAGGAAGATAACACGAGGAAGGGGACCCAGGAAGATGGGCACGAGGAAGGTGACACGTGGAAGATGACACGAGGAAGATGACACGAGGAAGATAACACGAGGAAGGTGACACGAGGAAGATGACACGAGGAAGATGACACGAGGAAGATGACACGAGGAAAATGACACGAGGAAGATGGGCACGAGGAAGATGACACGAGGAAGATGACACGAGGAAGATGACACGAGGAAGATGACACGAGGAAAATAACACGAGGGAAGATGACACGAGGAAGATAACACGAGGAAGGGGACACGTGGAAGATGACACGAGGAAGATGACACGAGGAAGATAACACGAGGAAGGTGACACGTGGAAGATGACACGAGGAAGGTGACACGTGGAAGATGACACGAGGAAGATAACACGTGGAAGATGACACGAGGAAGATGACACGAGGAAGATGACACGAGGAAGATAACACGAAGGAAGATAACACGAGGAAGATGACACGAGGAAGATAACACGAGGAAGATGACACGAGGAAGATAACACGAGGAAGATGACACGAGGAAGATGACACGAGGAAGATAACACGAGGAAGATGACACGAGGAAGATGACACGAGGAAGGTGACACGAGGAAGATAACACGAGGAAGGTGACACAAGGAAGATGGGCACGAGGGAAGATGACACGAGGAAGATGACACGAGGAAGATGACACGAGGAAGATAACACGAGGAAGATGACACGAGGAAGATGACACGAGGAAGATGACAGAGGAAGGTGACACGAGGAAGATAACACGAGGAAGATGACACGAGGAAGATGACCGAGGAAGATGACACGAGGAAGATAACACCCAGGAAGATGACCGAGGAAGATGACACGAGGGAAGATGACACGAGCAAGGTGACACGAGGAAGATAACACGAGGAAGATGACACGAGGAAGATGACACGAGGAGATGAACGTGGAAGATGACCGAGGAAGATTTACACGAGGAAGATGACACGAGCAAGGTGACACGAGGAAGATAACACGAGGAGATGACACGAGGAAGATGACACGAGGAAGATGAACGAGGAAGATAACACGAGGAAGGGTGACACGAGGAAGATGACACGAGGAAGATGACACGAGCAAGGTGACACGAGGAAGATAACACGAGGAAGATGACACGAGGAAGATGACACGAGGAAGATGACACGTGGAAGATGACACGAGGAAGATGACACGAGGAAGATGACACGAGCAAGGTGACACGAGGAAGATAACACGAGGAAGATGACACGAGGAAGATGACACGAGGAAGATGACACGAGGAAGATAACACGAGGAAGATGACACGAGGAAGATGACACGAGGAAGATGACACGAGGAAGGTGACAGTATCAGTCTGCTACACTGACATAAACATCAGAACAAAACATTAAGACTGACATAAACATCAGAACAAAACATTAAGACTGACAAAAAACATCAGAACAAAACATTAAGACTGACATAAACATTTAGAACAAAACTTTTAAGACTGACATAAACATCAGAACAAAACATTAAGACTGACATAAACATCGGAACAAAACATTAAGACTGACACAAACACCAGAACAAAACATTAAGACTGACATAAACATCAGAACAAAACATTAGACTGACATAAACATCAGAACAAAACATTAAGACTGACATAAACTCAGAACAAAACATTAGACTGACATAAACATCAGAACAAAACATTAAGACTGACATAAACATCAGAACAAAACATTAAGACTGACATAAACATCAGAACAAAACATTAAGACTGACATAAACATCAGAACAAAACATTAAGACTGACATAAACATCAGAACAAAACATTAAGACTGACATAAACATCAGAACAAAACATTAAGACTGACATAAACATCAGAACAAAACATTAAGACTGACATAAACATCAGAACAAAACATTAAGACTGACACAAACATCAGAACAAAATTGGAAACGAATAAAAACCAGAAAAGTGAAGTTAAGAAAATAATGGTGATCTTCTGGAATGAAATAACAAAAATTAACAAAAAATAGCAAGGTATTAATGCCAAAAATCACTGGAATATTTAAGAAAATAATTGACAAAGAGTTACATCGAGTGAATATAAGACACAACGAACAAACGTCTATATTACTGTACCTAACAAGAGGAGGTAATAACACACGGTGTGTAAAATGCAAATTAAAAGATAACGTTTTATTATTAAGAAGGAAGTCGTTTTTGTAATATTATATTAAAATTTACAGAAAGTATATTTAAAACGAAGTGCATTCAATTATTTGGGCTTAAAACCATCAATAGCCAAATGGTTATTGAAATAACCAGATATGAAGCAAATATTACTGGATACTGACAAAAAGTGGCAACAGGAGACACGTCACTCTCCAGGGTCTAAAAGCAGTGGCACTAGAAGACACGTCACTCCCCAGGGTCGTAAAGCATTGACACGAGAAGACATGCCACCCCCAGGGTCTTAAAGCAGTGGCACCAGAAGACATGTCACCTCCTAGGTTCTTAAAGAAGTGGCACCAGAAGACACGTCACCCCTCCCAGGGTCGTAAAGCTGTGACACTAGAAGACACGTCACCCCCCGGGGCGTAAAGCAGTGACACTAGAAGACATGTCACCCCCAGGGTCTTAAAGCAGTGGCACCAGAAGACATGTCACCTCCCAGAGTCTTAAAGCAGTGGCACGACAAGACACGTTACCCCCCGGGGCGTAAAGCAGTGACAATAGAAGACATGTCACCCCCAGGGTCTTAAAGCAGTGGCACCAGAAGATATGTCACCCCCAGGGTCTTAAAGCAGTGGCACCAGAAGACACGTCACCACCCAAGGTCGTAAAGCAGTGACACTAGAAGCCATGTCACCTCCCAGGGTCTTAAAGCAGTGGCACGAGAAGACACGTTACCCCCCAGGGTCTTAGAGCAGTGGTACCAGAAGACACGTCACACCCCAGGGTCTTAAAGCAGTGACACTAGAAGACACGTCATTCCCCAGGTCTTAAGCACTGGACACTAGAAGACACTTACACCCCAGGGTCTTAAAGCAGTGCACCAGAAGGACACGTCACACCCCAGGGTCTTAAAGCAGTGACACAAGAAGACACGTCACACCCCAGGGTCTTAAAGCAGTGACACCAGAAGACACGTCACACCCCAGGGTCTTAAAGCAGTGACATAAAAGGGACACGTCCCCCCCAGGGTCTTAAAGCAGTGATACCAGAAACACGTCACACCCCAGGGTCTTAAAGCAGTGACCCCAGAAGACACGTCACCACCCCAGGGTCTTAAAGCAGTGCACCAGAAGACACTCTCACCCCAGGGTCTTAAAGCAGTGACACAGAAGACACGTCACACCCCAGGGTCTTAAAGCAGTGACACAAGAAGACACGTCACACCCCCAGGGTCTTAAAGCAGTGACACCAAAAAGACACGTCACAACCCAGGGTCTTAAAGCAGTGACACTAGAAGACACGTCACACCCCAAGGGTCTTAAAGCAGTGATACCAGAAGACACGTCACACCCCAGGGTCTTAAAGCAGTGACACTAGAAGACACGTCACACCCCAGGGTCTTAAAGCAGTGACACCAGAAGACACGTCACACCCCAGGGTCTTAAAGCAGTGACACTAGAAGACACGTCACACCCCAGGGTCTTAAATCAGTGACACCAGAAGACACGTCACCCCCATGGTCTTAAAGCAGTGACACTAGAAGACACGTCACACCCCAGGGTCTTAAAGCAGTGATCAGAAGACACGTCACACCCCAGGGTCTTAAAGCAGTGACACCAGAAGACACGTCACACCCCAGGTCTTAAAGCAGTGACACTAGAAGACACGTCACACCCCAGGGTCTTAAAGCAGTGGCACCAGAAGACACGTCACCCCCAGGGTCTTAAAGCAGTGACACCAGAAGACACGTCACACCCCAGGGTCTTAAAGCAGTGACACTAGAAGACACGTCACACCCCAGGGTCTTAAAGCAGTGACACCAGAAGACACGTCACCCCCCAGGGTCTTAAAGCAGGGGCACCAGAAGACACGTCACCCCCCAGGGTCTTAAAGCAGTGACACCAGAAGACACGTCACACCCCAGGGTCTTAAAGCAGTGACACTAGAAGACACGTCACACCCCAGGGTCTTAAAGCAGTGACACCAGAAGACACGTCACACCCCAGGGTTTTAAAATGCAGTGACACTAGAAGACACGTCACCCCCAGGGTCTTAAAGCAGGGGACACCAGAAGACACGTCACACCCCAGGGTCCAAAATGCAGTGACACCAGAAGACACGTCACACCCCAGGGTCTTAAAGCAGTGACACTAGAAGACACGTCACACCCCAGGGTCTTAAAGCAGTGACACCAGAAGACACGTCACACCCCAGGGTCCTAATGCAGTGACACCAGAAGACACGTCACCCCCAGGGTCTTAAAGCAGTGACACCAGAAGACACGTCACACCCCAGGGTCTTAAAGCAGTGACACTAGAAGACACGTCACACCCCAGGGTCTTAAAGCAGTGACACCAGAAGACACGTCACACCCCAGGGTCTTAAAGCAGTGACACCAGAAGACACGTCACCCCCAGGGTCTTAAAGCAGTGACACCAGAAGACACGTCACACCCCAGGGTCCTAAAGCAGTGACACCAGAAGACACGTCACACCCCAGGGTCTTAAAGCAGTGACACCAGAAGACACGTCACACCCCAGGGTCTTAAAGCAGTGACACCAGAAGACACGTCACACCCAGGGTCCTAAAGCAGTGACACCAGAAGACACGTCACACCCCAGGGTCTTAAAGCAGTGACACTAGAAGACACGTCACACCCCAGGGTCTTAAAGCAGTGACACTAGAAGACACGTCACACCCCAGGGTCTTAAAGCAGTGACACCAGAAGACACGTCACCCCCCAGGGTCTTAAAGCAGTGACACTAGAAGACACGTCACACCCCAGGGTCTTAAAGCAGTGACACCAGAAGACACGTCACACCCCAGGGTCTTAAAGCAGTGACACCAGAAGACACGTCACACCCCAGGGTCCTAATGCAGTGACACCAGAAGACACGTCACCCCCAGGGTCTTAAAGCAGTGACACCAGAAGACACGTCACACCCCAGGGTCCTAATGCAGTGACACCAGAAGACACGTCACCCCCAGGGTCTTAAAGCAGTGACACCAGAAGACACGTCACACCCCAGGGTCTTAAAGCAGTGACACCAGAAGACACGTCACACCCCAGGGTCCTAATGCAGTGACACCAGAAGACACGTCACCCCCAGGGTCTTAAAGCAGTGACACCAGAAGACACGTCACACCCCAGGGTCTTAAAGCAGTGACACCAGAAGACACGTCACACCCCAGGGCCCTTAAAGCAGTGGACACAGAAGACACGTCACCCCCAGGGTCTTAAAGCAGTGACACTAGAAGACACGTCACACCCCAGGGTCTTAAAGCAGTGACACCAGAAGACACGTCACACCCCAGGGTCTTAAAGCAGTGACACCAGAAGACACGTCACCCCCAGGGTCTTAAAGCAGTGACACCAGAAGACACGTCACACCCAGGGTCCTTTAAATGCAGTGACACAGAAGACACGTCACCCCCAGGGTCTAAGCAGTGACACCAGAAGACACGTCACACCCAGGTCTTAAAGCAGTGACACAGAAGACACGTCCCCCAGGTCCTAATGCAGTGACACCAGAAGAACGTCACCCCCAGGTCTTAAAGCAGTGCGACACCAATAAGAAGAACACGTCACCCCAGGGTCTTAAAGCAGTGACACAGAAGACACGTCACACCCAGGGTCTTAAAGCAGTGACACCAGAAGACACGTCACACCCCAGGGTCTTAAAGCAGTGACACCAGAAGACACGTCACACCCCAGGGTCTAAAGCAGTGACACAGAAGACACGTCACCCCCAGGTCTTAAAGCAGTGACACCAGAAGACACGTCACACCCAGGGTCTAAAGCAGTGACACAGAAGACACGTCACCCCCAGGGTCTTAAAGCAGTGACACCAGAAAGCACGTCACACCCCAGGGTCTAAAGCAGTGACACAGAAGACACGTCACACCCCAGGGTCTAAGCAGTGACACCAAGAAGACACGTCACACCCCAGGGTCTTAAAGCAGTGACACCAGAGACACTCCCACCCCAGGGTCTAAAGCAGTGACACTAGAAGACACGTCACACCCCAGGTCTTAAAGCAGTGACACAGAAGACACGTCACACCCCAGGGTCTTAAGCAGTGACACTAAAGACACGTCACCCCAGGGTCTAACAGAACCAGATGCACCCCCAGGTCTGCAGTGACAAAAAGACACGTCACACCCCAGGTCTAACAAGTGAACCAAAACACTCACCCCAGGTCTAAGCAGTGACACAAAACACGTCAACCCAGGTTAAAGCGTGACCCAAGAAAAAATCAACACCCCGGGTCAAGAGGCACCAAAGAACCACCCCCAGGTCTAAGCATGAAGAAGACACCAAGGAAACACAAGTCAAACCCCAGGTCTTAAGCAGACCCAGAAGACACGTCCCCGGTCTAAAGCAGACAGAAGAACCCCCAGGTTCAAATCACTGCAACGCTATACTTTATGAATTTGATATATAAAAAATATATTACTTTTGTAAATGGTAAATTATAAAGATCGTAAATCGAATGCAATTCATGAGTGCTATGAGTCATTAAATTTTTGGATAGGAAGATTACCTCCACTGTGGATAAGAACTAGTAATTATAGGTGAACCAAGCAAGTGTTTGGTCGTCACGGCAGAGATGCGGGTACACCATCATATGATACAGTTTTTGACTTTGAACTAAACTCCGATAAGTTTTGGTATTATCACCTTGAAAGGGTGATGATAACATTTCCCTGGTGTCCAGTTAGTCAATATATACATAATATCTGAAAGTGCATAATGGAACCATCTGTGAAATATTCTTAGGCAGTTCAGTCTTATACAAAATGTTCAATCTCATGTTACCTTGTCCAGACTCTGTTAATCAAAATATGTTATGTTGGAAATTATGGAGTTTTGGTGTTTGTATACATTACATGGTCAACACGTTTCTGATCTATAAAAAAAAACATAAAATATTAAAAATATTTCACCTTGAAACTTGGAAGAGAGGCTGGCTAATGCCTTGGAAATTAAAATATATGATTTTCTTAACAGAGTGCAAAGCATTAATTCTTAGGATGACATATATAGAGTAATGCACAAGTGACCACATCTGTGGGAGAGATAGTAGAGAGAGAGCGAGAGAGCGTGGGGTTTATTAAGACATCAGACACAGAGGACAGTACATGCAGTGTTGGTCACTACCTCTTCATCTCCTGTACATCATTGCACAAGTGAGCGATGGCATGCAACATGTTACTAACAATGTATGTTTGTTTTCTTCGTGATAAGTAAAGGTTTCTTGTCCATATCTTGTATATCAGCACTTACCAAAATTCCACTTGAAAATCGATCATAAAAATTAAAGTAAAGTCTTGGATTAAATAACAATTATTGTGTTGATAAGAAAAGGTCACGTCCAGACTCTGATAGTGCTGTGTGATACTCAATATTGACTTCCACTAACAAAAATAAAAATTTTGTCATTACAGAACTATAAAATATTTAATGCTTCATCTAAACGGACTGGACTACAAGAAGATTTATTTTATATATACGTTTTATAGTTGTTTAATAATACCAATTACAAGTCATTGGGGGTGTGTGTGGGGGGTTTCCAACATATAGACATCAGCATATGAGAGCTGTTTTTGCAAGGTTGTAGCAGTGTATTACATACCTGACAGTGGGGGGGGGGGGGGGGGGGGGGGGGGGGGGGGGGGGGGGGGGGGGGGGGGGGGTGAACAGTAAAATTATTCGCGATACTGTACAGCCAAATTATTTTGGGGTTTTGAGAATAACTACAGGAGTTGTAGAAGCTGAATATTAAATTTGCTTGATTGCCACAACTTGGCAATGTAGGTTTATTGCACTTTCTTCCACATTGCAGTTACTTGCTCAGATGAGTGCCTAAGGCAAACTGAGACAGCAAAATGTTCACTCAACACCATGACTTTCACTGTACAAACAAAAAATTAGTTTAGATATCACTACAAAAGTATAATTTAGCAGAAGTTGTGACACTCTGGAAAATTTAGTCAAAGATTCTACTTTTACTTGTAACAGATTATGAGCCTCAGGAGGTAATTGAAGGAGTCTTTACTCTTTGCTATTGTTTGTGGCTTCATGTAATCTACCATTTCTCTGGTTCACTAGTTTAACCTAGAGGATTCTAGCACAAACTTTGCCTAAAACCAAATTACAGGGTGGAATAAGCCTAAAAATATAAAGGCCTCTGTGCTCCCTACAAGTCGCATGTGAGAGACGGGGGGGCCAGAGATTTTGTCTGTGACAAAAATAATACCTCACAAGGTGCTTAGCATGAAGTAAGTTTTATCACTTAAATTAGGGAATTATTATCCAAACTCTACCAGCATTAAGCATTGAGATTTTCCTTTGTCTAATATAATTATTAATTAATGGACACGCTATACCAACATATTTTTACTGTACTTGTATTAGCCAATGTAAAATCACCTGCTTTATCTAAGTTTTCGTAACTGCCAAGTGTGGTTGGGGGACGTCCATGTATTATTTAGTTCGAACATCAACAACAACCACAATCACTTCAGACTTGCGACACATATAACAGTAGTGCTACGATATTGGCACTAAACTTTAGTAGTGTATCTCTTCTTATTATGTTCTGATCGAGAGTACACAACATCACTTCTCACGTCACGATACGAATGGCCGAATATTCATCTGCTGGACGGAGAAGTCATCCGCGATCGGGCAGCATCTTCCTATCGAAACAACACAATGCCGAATAAAGGCGGAACTTGGTTGAGTTTAGTAGTTTTACATTGTGCGATACGAGTGGCTGACTAATGCGATGTATCCATCTCTCGCTGCCAATGTGAATTCTCTTGACTGCGGAGACGTGTCGCTTCTGGGGCTGATAGAAAGCACAGATGTTGCAGTAAGGGATGCGAGGCACTCTATCTTTAATAATAAAGGGAGGGGTGTAAAACATGGAGGATGATATTTGTGGAACGTACAGTGATTGTATGTATATATATTTAATATATGGTTGTACGTTCGATAGTATATTATTAGTGTGAACGAGTATTCTGTGGACGTACATTCAGTTAGGAATTTTCATGTTGTGTCTATGTTACTTAGGGTCTCCTCATGGATTTCTCTCTGCGAGAGTAATGGGTGGTCTAGAATGAGAGAGATAGTATATTCATATCATGACACACTAGGTGGTTGTTAGGATAAGAATGGTGTTGATGTACTTAGTAGTGAGTTTTAGTTGGGGCTATAGGGAGTCACTATTTGTGGTGGGTATTTAGGGTTGTTGTGATTGTAGTGTTTTTGGGGTCAAATGTGTTGGAGTATTAGATGTAGGTTTGGGGAATTGTATATGGTTAGGATGTATTATCAGTGTTTGGTTTAGGGAGTTTGTATGAGTATGTTTGAGATGGATAGTTGTAGTCTGGTGTGGGGGGGAATTTAGTTGTTTTGTTTGGGAGTTTGTCGTGTTTGGTTGTAATATGAGTTGTCAAGGTTTGTTGTGTATGATTTTGTTATTCACAGGTTACTATGTGCAGCTTATGTCTAGGTTATGTAGGGATGAGTTCGATCTATGGTGGGCTGAGGATTTGTGATTATCTGAGTTCTGACTGTGCTATAGAATAATTGTAGAATGTTGCGAAGATGTATGAAGAATGTGGGTATAAGTATTGGTGAATGAGATAAGTATGAATGAATTTCTGTCTAAGAATGAATGAAGTCTGTGCTAAATGAATGAAAACTGTGAGATAAGACTTAATGGAGTGCTGTGCTAAGACTGAATAGATAGGTGCTAAGATCGGAATGAAGAAAGCTAAATGAATGAAGACTGTAAATAAGACTGAATGGAGACTGTGCTAGACGAAGAGTGAATTCTGTGCTTAGACTGAATGAAATTTCTGTGCTAAAGACTTGAGTGAGACTGTGCTAATACTGAATTAGACTCTGTTAAGACTGATAAAGACGGTGCTAAGACTGATTGAAACGGTCAAGACTGAATGAGTCTGTCTAAGACTGAATGAAACTGTGCTAAACTGAGATTGAAAGACTGTCTAAGACTATTGAAGACTGTTCTAAAACGGGAATGGAAGACTGAGCTAAGACTGAATGAGACTGGTGCTAAGACTATGGAGACCTGGCTAAGACTGACGTAGACTGTGCTTAGATATCTCTAAATGAAAACTGTGCTAAGACTGAATGAAGACTGTGTCAAGACTGAATGAAGACTGTGCAAGACTGAATGAAGAGTGTGCTAAGACTGAATGAAAACTGTGCTAAGACTGAATGAAGACTGTGCTAAGACTGAACGGAGACTGTGTCAAGACATTGAATGAAGACTGGTGCTAAGACTGATGAAGACTGTGCTAAACTGAATTAAACTGTGCTAAGACTGAACACTAGAACTGTGTCAAGACTGAATGAAAACTGTGCTAAGACTGAATGGAGATTGTGCTAGGACTGAATGGAGACTGTGCTAAGACTCAATGAAGACTGTGTTAAGATTGAATGAAGACTGTGTTAAGACTTAATGGAGACTGTGCTAATACTGAATGAAAACTTGGGATAAGACTTAATGGAGACTGTGCTAAGACTGAATGAAGACTGTACTAAGACTGAATGGAGACTGTGCTAAGACTGAATGAATTCTGTGCTAAGACTGAATGAAGACTGTGCTAAGACTGAATGAAGACTGTGCTAAGACTGATGAAGACTGTGAGCTAGACCTGATGTATTCTGTGCTAAGACTGAAATGGAGACTGTGCTAAACCTGAATGGGACGTCTAAGACTGAAAGAGACAGATCTGAAGACTGGAATGAAGACTTGTACTAAGACTGAATGGAGACTGTGCTAAACCTGAATGAATTCTGTGCTAAGACTGAATGGAGACTGTGCTAAGACTGAATGAAGACTCTGTTAAGACTGAATGAAGACTTCGTTAAGACTGAATGAAGACTGTGCTAAGACTGAATGAAGACTGTGCTAAGACTGAACGTAGACTGTGCTAAGACTGAATGAAGACTGTGCTAAGACTGAACGTAGACTGTGCTAAGACTGAATGAAGACTGTGCTAAGACTGAACGTAGACTGTGCTAAGACTGAATGAAGACTGTGCTAAGACTGAACGTAGACTGTGCTAAGACTGAATGAAGAGTGTGCTAAGACTGAATGAAAACTGTGTCAAGACTGAATGAAGACTGTGCTAAGACTGAATGAAGACTGTGTCAAGACTGAATGAAGACTGTGCTTAGACTAAATGAAAACTGTGCTAAGACTGAATGAAAGAATGTGCTAAGACTGAATGTAGTCTGTGCTAAGACTGAATGGAGACTGTGCTAAGACTGAATGAGGACGGTGCTAAGACTGAATGAAGACAGTGCTAAGACTGAATGAAGACTGTACTAAGACTGAATGGAGACTGTGCTAAGACTGAATGAATTCTGTGCTAAGACTGAATGGAGACTGTGCTAAGACTGAATGAAGACTCTGTTAAGACTGAATGAAGACTTCGTTAAGACTGAATGAAGACTGTGCTAAGACTGAATGAAGACTGTGCTAAGACTGAACGTAGACTGTGCTAAGACTGAATGAAGACTGTGCTAAGACTGAACGTAGACTGTGCTAAGACTGAATGAAGACTGTGCTAAGACTGACGTAGACTGTGCTAAGACTGACATGAAGACTTTGCCCTTACGAGACTGCTAAACGTAGGATCTGTGCTAAGACTGAATGAAGAGTGTGCTAAGACTGAATTAAACTGTTTCAAGACTGAATGAAGACTGTGCTAAGACTGAAAGAATACTGTGTCAAGACTGAATGAAGACTGTGCTTAGACTAAATGAAAACTGTGCTAAGACTGAATGAAGACTGTGCTAAGACTGAATGAAGACTGTGCTAAGACTGAATGTAAACTGTGCTAAGACTGAACGTAGACTGTTTCAAGACTGAATGAAAACTGTGCTAAGACTGAATGAAGACTGTGCTGAGACTGAACGGAGACTGTGTCAAGACTGAATGAAGACTGTGCTAAGACTGAATGAAGACTGTGCCAAGACTGAATGAAGACTGCTAAGACTGAACGGAGACTGTGTCAAGACTGAATGAAGACTGTGCCAAGACTGAATGAAGACTGTGCCAAGACTGAATGAAGACTGTGCTAAGACTGAACGGAGACTGTGTCAAGACTGAATGAAGACTGTGCTAAGACTGAATGAAGACTGTGCTAAGACTGAATGGAAACCGTGCTAAGACTGAATGAAGACGATTGCTAAGACTGAATGAAGATGATGCTAAGACTGAATGAAGAGTTGCTAAGACTGAATGAAGCCGAGCTAGACGAATGAGACGATGCAAAGACTGAATGTAGACGATGCTAAGACTGAATGAAGATGATGCTAAGACTGAATGAAGACGATGCTAAGACTGAATGAAGACGATGCTAAGACTGAATGAAGACGATGCTAAGACTGAATGAAGACGATGCTAAGACTGAATGAAGATGATGCTAAGACTGAATGAAGACGATTCCAAAGACTGATGAAGACGATCTAAGACTGAATGAAGACGAGCTAAACTGAATGAAGATGATGCTAACTGAAAAGAACGAATGCTAAGGACAGAATGAAGACGATGCTAAGGACTGAAGAAGACGATCTAAAGACTGAAAGAAGATGATGCAAGACTGAAAAGGAGACTGTGCAAAGACTGATGGGCTCAGACAAATTAATGGGGTGGCACAATAAATTTGCATAGAATATTCAATCTTAGTAGGGGAAATGCTTCTACAAAAAAATTCAATTCCTTTAAGGAACAATATAATGCGCGGCGCTTGTGAAGGTGACTCTGAGAGTAGGAACAATATAATGCGCGGCGCTTGTGAAGGTGACTCTGAGAGTAGGAACAATATAATGCGCGGCGCTTGTGAAGGTGACTCTGAGAGTAGGAACAATATAATGCGCGGCGCTTGTGAAGGTGACTCTGAGAGTAGGAACAATATAATGCCGGCGGGCGCTTTGAAGGTGACTCTGAGAGTAGGAACAATATAATGCGCGGAGCTTGTGAAGGTGACTCTGAGAGTATCATCCACTACTGTTGAGCCTCGTATGGTACACCAGAAGAATGATAGATTTAAACTAGCTATGTTGTGAGGTCAATAGAATTGCATCTGAGGCTCAGAACGTTTCATCTCGTCACATACATATTTTTTTTTTTTTGCAGTATTGAAGACTGTTTATTAGGCTGTAAATAATATGCACCATGATACAAGGTTCCACTACGGTTGTGCATCAAAAGCGAAACACATGTGGATTGTTTCTATTAGGAGTCCTACTGAGATCCTTATTAGTTAAACACAGTCATTGTGAATGCAATTATAATATACTAATTTATAAATCCCTATGACCAGTATTAAATGTTATCATTTCACTATTTAATTACCCACCAGGAATCCTGTATGTTCCGAAAAATGTTTTAAGGAATTGTTTGATATAGTTTTACTTAAGTCCATAATTCTCATCTATATTATATTTGTTTCCCCTCAATGTATTAACGATGTATATAACCGATGAAATCATTAATTTATGTCAGTTGTTCCTGGTGTAACTCCAGAATCGTATGTTTTAACTACTCTATCTTGAACTGTTTGTGGCTAGGTTATGCTCTTCCTGACAACCTAAAAATTAAACAAATCAGTAACTTTGAGCTGTAAATGATGCTTCAACACAGCAAACTTTCTGTAAGAGAAGGCAGAGTTTTTTCATACACAAAATCAGTGATGACTTGCAACTGAGGACTGAACATTCTTCCTCAAATATTATTTATGTCCTGATTAAAGAACTGATAATTCTTTCTTATGATCAGAAGGGAGGGGAAACAACCTGACTAGTGAGGATCAGTTACACAGCTTCACAGTCAGTCAGGTTTGGTCATCTGGTTGTTCTTGCCTGAGTATTCATCCTTGCATTTAGGAAGACTTGCAGTCTGGCCAGTAAAGATGATTTTTTTTTTTCATTCTGGGGCAGACAGGACTCAAACAGGCTAGTGAAGATAAGTTTATCACCTTGGTGAGAATAAACAAACAGTGCCTTAAAAAAACACAGTGTGTCAGTGTTGAACATCCAGCTACAGCTCAGAAGGACTGAAGGTCAGCTGGACCAGCGTGCGGCCACTGGTGGCCTCCTATCAAACTCTCGCATTCTGTTGGACTGCGCTCTGTAGCCATTTGTTTATAATTTACATTTATAGGAGAATGAAATAATATACATATGCAATGGCTTGTGTTTTTCATAATCCTTCCTTGATCAATGTTTATGTACTGGATATTTATCAACAACTTATGTTACAAGACAAATACAACGTCAACAAAAAGTCCTAAGCCAATGGACATTCAAAAAGAGTAGCAAATATATCACAAAGGGCGAATAGCAGGCAAGGTGAGATTAGATAATAACAATTTAACACTGGCCAAATTAACATATATACATATGCTCTCTCGTGGAAGAGGCCCATAAAAAAGTAAATACAGCGGAGAAAAAATACAGAGGCTAAACTAAAGGTGTCACACCGACATACATAGAATAATCTATCAAGACAAGATGGATGGTTAAAATGGCGAGCATAACTTGCAAAGCATGACATGCAGTCCAATGTGTTGTTAGTCTCCCATGATCAGGAAACAGGACAAGTGTTTCCTGACGCAGAACTTAGTCATAAATCTCCCATAAGGGCTCCTCTTTAAGGAGGGGGAGGGGGGAACTCCTTGTTGTGGAGAGAGCTATTGGTCTTCTCCTCAGCCGAACCTAATTGGTGAAAATTTGTCTGACTGCCTCCAAGTGAGTCGCCTACCCTGCAAACTCTGTTGACCCAAACCGAGCTCTGAGGTCTGGTACCTCAGCCTCACAGTTCGATTCAATTCAATTCAAAGTTTATTCTCTATAAGGATTACAATTCTGAGTTTACAGAGAAATTTGGTTATTGTTTGGTTTACATGTAGTAAAATTGTAATAACAGAGTTTACCACTTAGAACGCTTAGCATGGCATAGGCGTTATTTCCGGGCATACTTAGTTTTATCTTAATTGAAAAATATTACAAATTTATGAGTAGTAGGAAATCGATTGGTGGCTTATAGGACAGATTTTCACAAAAGATTGATGTTCAAAAACTCGCCTGCACGCACGTATAAATGACTAACTTAACTTGGTGTTACAGCATATATCCTGATCTTCAACTTCCTAAGCTTAGCCTTAGCCCCCTTTGGACTTCCCCTCAGAAACCACGTGCGACCGGAGCCTTAATTCCCTGCAATAGTGACGCACGTGGGCATCTGATTATCAATGTAAGGTGACGCACCGGGGGGATTCTGCTGTCAAGTAATGGGAAGGACCATGGGGTTTCTGCTGTTGAAGGTGAACGCACTGGGGTATAGAAGAAGTCAAAGGTGACACACCGGGGATGCTGTTGTCAAAGTTAAGGAGTGTTGCACCGTGGTTGTTTTGATGTCAGTGTAAGGTGACACAATGGGGGGGTGTCTGAGTCAAAGTAAGATGACCCACCGAAGGAACCCTCTCAATACATACATGGATCTCCATGGAATCATCTGCAGAAATTAAAAAAAAAATAGTGCGCAAATGGGAAATCACATAATTATATTTGTTATTTCTTACAGCCTGAATTAATGGTGTGAAACATATTTCGTGGAAAAATTATAAAGTGATAGGCCGTGATTGATGAGACAGAGGAGTGATACAACAAGACCTTGACAATATTCAGAGACATGCCATAAATGGAAAGTGGAAATAAACAATGAGAATTATGAAGAAAGAATGAAGTGCAGTGGGAATGCTCTACTGAAGAAGGGAAGAGGGGGAACTTAATATGATAAACACATAAATTCGTTATGGAATGTAAAAAACAATAGAGAAGAAAGATGCCATGATGGAAGCAATATGGAGAAGACAAGACCTGCTGTGGTGTAGCAGCAGCGAGGCAGTAGTAACACGGCTCAACATTACCTTCCCTAACAGTCTTGGTGATTGCTGTCTCTACAAACAAATAAATTTTAAAACAAAAATATATATGATAATTTTTTAATGGTACCCATAGACACTGATTTAAATAATTTCTAATACTGTATAGTTTAATAAGTAATTGTACCCAACACATCAACACCTAAAACCTCATATACAGCCCACTCATACAAAAAATACCACCAACACACACCAGACACCACTCACCCAACCATACACGACACCATCACACCACTCACACCAACCATACACCCACCAAACACACCACTCACGCTCTCAAACCATACAGCACACCAACACACACTCACCACCAACCATACAGCACACCAACACACCACTCACCCACATACACACACCAACACAACCACTCACCCAACCATACACACACCAGCACAACCACTCACCCAACCATACACACACACAACACACCACTCAACCCAACCATACACACACCAGCACACCACTCACCCAACCATACACATGCACCATCACACCACTTCACTCCGACCATACATCACAGCCAACACAACCACTCACCCAACCATACACACGTACACCAACAACAAACACACTCACCCAACCATACACCACACCAACACACCACTCACCCAACCATACACACACCAACACACACACGCTGGAGGCACCCCAACATACACACACCAGCACACCACTCACCCAACCAACACACACCAACACACCACTCACATCCAACAATACACACACCATCACACCACTCACCCAACCATACACACACCAACACACCACTCACCCAACCATACACACACCAACACACCACTCACCCAACCATACACACACCAACACACCACTCCCCCAACCATACACACAACCAACACACCACACACCCAACCATACACACACCCAACACACCACTCCAACCCAACCACACACACACCAACACACCACTCACCCAACCATACACACAACCAACACACCACTCACCCAAACCATACACTACACCAACACACCACTCACCCAACCATACACACACCAACACACCAACACCAACCCATGCACACACCAACACACACACGCACCCAACCATACACACAGCCGAACACACCACTCACCCAACCATACAAACATATCCAACACACCACTCACCCAACCATACACACACCAACACACCACTCACCCAACCATAATTACACACACCAACACAACACCACTCAACCCAACCAAACACACACCAACACAGGCCACTCACGCCAACATACACCCACCAACACAAACCTCTCACCCAACATTACAACACACACAACCAACACATCAACCATCACCCAACCATCATACACCAACACACCACTACACCCAACCAAACACACACACATACACTCACACACACACACACACACAACACACACCACACACACACACACACACACACACACACACACACACACACACACACACACATACACAACAACACAAGCATGCCTCTGCTCCCTCTACAAATGTTATTACACATTCAGTATATATATCTCATAACCAGTAACCAACCTCACGTGTCCTGGTACACAGTACACAGTACACAGTACACAATACACAGTACACATTACACAGTACACAGTACACAGTACACAATGCACAGTACATAGTACACAGTACACAGTACACAGTACATAGTACCCAACAATCACTTTTTACTTTGCTTCAAGTAGATCAGTACACTTGTAATTCACGTATGTCTTCACCAACAAGTGTATTGTCTTTTGTATTACGATTGTAACGTGAAACTGAACATTCATTTTTAGAGCAGCGGAGTTATGAATGAAAGTGAAGGAGCAGACGTGTTATTAATGAAGGTGAAGGAGAAGACGTGTTTATTATGAAGGTGGAAGGACAGACCGTGTTATTAATAAGGTGAAGGAGCAGACGTGTTTATTAATGAATGTGAAGGAGCAGACTTGTTATTAATGAAAGTGAAGGAGCAGACGTGTTATTAATGAAAGTGAAGGAGCAGACGTGTTATTAATGAAGGTGAAGGAGCAGACGTGTTATTAATGAAGGTGAAGGAGCAGACGTGTTATTAATGAAGAGTTAAGGAGCAAGCGTGTTTTAATGAAGGAAAAAGCAGACGAGTTATTAAGAAGATGAAGGAGCAGACTTGTATTAATGAAAGTGAAGAGCAGACGTGTTATGTAATGAAGGGTGAAGAGCATACGTGTGTTAATAATGAAGGTGAAGGAACAGACTTGTTTATTAATGAAGGTGAAGGAGCAGACTTTGGTTATTAATAAAGGCGAAGGAGCAGACTTGTTATTAATGAAGGTGAAGGAGCAGACTTGTTATTAATGAAGGTGAAGGAGCCAGACTTGTTATTAATGAAGGTTAAGTAGTCAGACGCTGTAATTAATAAGGTGAAGGATCAGACTTGTTTTAATTGAAGGTGAAGGAGCAACGTGTTATTAATGAAGGTGAAGGAGCAGACGTGTTATTAATGAAGGCGAAGGAGCAGACTTGTTATTAATGAAGGCGAAGGAGCAGACTTGTTATTAATGAAGGTGAAGGAGCAGACTTGTTATTTAATGAAGGTGAAGAGCAGACTTGTATTAATAAAGGCGAAGGAGCAGACTTGTTATTAATGAAGGTGAAGGAGCAGACTTGTTATTAATGAAGGTGAAGGAGCAGACTTGTTATTAATGAAGGTGAAGGAGCAGACGTGTTATTAATGAAGGTGAAGGAGCAGACTTGTTATTAATGAAGGTGAAGGAGCAGACGTGTTATTAATGAAGGTGAAGGAGCAGACTTGTTATTAATGAAGGCGAAGGAGCAGACGTGTTATTAATGAAGGTGAAGGAGCAGACTTGTTATTAATGAAGGTGAAGGAGCAGACTTGTTATTAATGAAGGTGAAGGAGCAGACTTGTTATTAATGAAGGTGAAGGAGCAGACGTGTTAATTAATGAAGGTGAAGGAGGCAGACTGTTACTAAAGAAGTGAAGTAGCAGACTTGTTTATTAAATAAGGTGAAGGCATACTTGTTATTAATGAAGGTGAAGGAGCAACGTGGTATTAATTAAGTGAAGGAGGCAGACTTGTTATTAATGAAGGTGAAGAAGCAGACGTGTTATTAATGAAGGTGAAGGAGCAGACTTGTTATTAATGAAGGCGAAGGAGCAGACGTGTAATTAATGAATGTGAAGGACAGACATGTTATTAATGAGGTGATGAGCATACTTTGTTAATATAATTAAGGTGAAGGAGCGACTTGTTATATTAAATGAAGGTGAATGGAGCAACTGTTTATTAGTGGATGAGGTCGAAGAGCAGAACGAGTTATTAATGGAAGGTGAAGGATAAGACTTGTATATAATGAAGGTAGGAAGGAGCAACTTGTTATTAATGAAGGTGAAGAGCAGACGTGTTATTATGACGGTGAAGGAGCAGACTGGTTATTAAAGAAGGTGAATGGAGCAGACATGTTTATTAATGAAGGTGAAAGGAGCAGACATTGTTAATAATGAATGTGAAGGGCAGACTTGTTATTAATGAAGGAGGAAGAATCAGTACGTGTTATCAATGACGGTTGAAGGAGCAGGACTTGTTATTAATGAGGCGAAGGAGCATACTGAGATATTAATGAAGGTGAAGGAGCAGACGTGTTATTTAATGAAGGTGAAGGAGCAGACGTGTTTTATGTAATGAAGGTGAAGGAGCAGACGTGTTATTAATGAAGGTGAAGGAACAGACTTGTTATTAATGAAGGTGAAGGAGCAGACTTGTTATTAATAAAGGCGAAGGAGCAGACTTGTTATTAAATGAAGGGAAGGAGCAGACATTGTTATTAATGAAGGCGAAGGATCAGACTGTTCATAATGAAGGTGAAGGAGCAGACGTGTTTAATAAATGAAAGGGTGAAGATCAGACGTATGTTATTTATAAGCGAAGGAGCAGACATGTTTATTAAACAGTGTGAAGGAAGCAGACTTGTTATTAATGAAGGGTGAAGGAGCAGTACTTGTTATTTAATGAAGGTGAAGGAGCAGACGTGTTATTAATGAAGGTGAAGGAGCAGACTTGTTATTAATGAAGGTGAAGGAGCAGACTTGTTATTAATGAAGGCGAAGGAGCAGACTTGTTATTAATGAAGGTGAAGGAGCAGACTTGTTATTAATGAAGGTGAAGGTGTAGACGTGTTAATAATGAAGGTGAAGGTGTAGACGAGTTAATAATGTAAGTGGAAGGAGCAGACGTGTTAAGTGATGAGGGTGAATGAGGCAGACGTGTTAATACTAATAAGGACGGTGAAGGAGCAGACGTGTTAATAACTGAAGGTGAAGGAGCAGACGTGTTAATAATGAAGGTGAAGGAGCAGACGTGTTAATAATGAAGGTGAAGGAGCAGACGTGTTAATAATGAAGGTGAAGGAGCAGACGTGTTAATAAGAAAGGTGATGGGAGGCAACTTTGTTATTAATGAAGGTGAAGGTGTATAACGTGTTAATAATGAAGGTGAAGTGATGTAGACGTGTAATAAAGACGTGAAGAGGCAGACTGTAAATAATGAAGGTGAAGAGCAGACTTTGGTTATTAATGAAGGTGAAGGTGTAGACGTGTTAATAATGAAGGTGAAGGTGTAGACGTGTAATAATGAAGGGAATGAGCAACGTGTTAATAATGAAGTTGAAGGAGCAGACGGTTAATAAAGCAAGGTAGGAGCAGACGTGTTAATAATGAAGGTGAAGGAGCAGACGTGTTAATAATGAAGGTGAAGGAGCAGACGTGTTAATAATGAAGGTGAAGGAGTTGCAGACGTGTTAATAACGAAGGTGAAGGACAGACGTGTTAATAATGAAGGTGAAGAGCAACGTGTAAAAATGAAGGTGAAGGAGCAGACGTGTTAATAATGAAGGTGAAGGAGCAGACGTGTTAATAATGAAGGTGAAGGAGCAGACGTGTTAATAATGAAGGTGAAGGAGCAGACGTGTTAATAATGAAGGTGAAGGATGTTGTTACTGATCAACAAGTGTAAATGTTAACAAGCTCTGCCTGATAGTAGTGCTCCCATAGTAGTGCTCCCATAGTAGTGCTCTCAAAGTGGCGCTTCCACAGTGGTGCTTCCACAGTGGTTCTCCCACAGTGGTACTTCCACAGTGGTTCTCCCACAGTGGTACTTCCACAGTAGTTCTCCCACAGTGGTACTTCCATAGTATTGCTCCCACAGTGGTACTTCCACAGTGGTACTCCCACAGTAGTGTTAGATTCACATGGTACTCACAGCAGTGATATTCACAGTGTACCTCACAGTGGGTGCTCCCACCGCGGTACTCCACATGGTATCTGCACCCACAGTGGTGTGCGAGCCCAATCACAGTGTGAACAATGTTTTATCTGCATCAAGTGGAAAAGTGGACCTAGTGTACCTCCAAGAATGTGTTGAGTATACTTGAAAGACACTAACATGACACTACATGAACACGTAATATGTACACTAACATGACACTAACAGACACAACATGTGCCTCACCTCCTCAACTCCCTTCTTGAATTTGAAAAAAAAAAAAACAAAAAAAAAAAAAAACAAAAGCAAAAAACAAAATATTGTTCTGCGAGAGAATGCAGCATTCTAATTGTTAAAAATATCATTCATAACTCAAAGTGTAGGAACAGTAATGTACATTTAAATAATTTTGTAATTTAGAATAGAAAAAAAAATAATCTCGTCTAATAAATGACTAATGATCGACCATTTTTTGTGAAGAAAGCTTGAAGTTAAGAACTTATGTGAACAATCCAAAGCTAATTTATGTTTTATACTCTAGTGCAGAGCTAATATGCTCTGTGAAGCGAACCTCGAAATGAATTTAACAAACCGTGTTAATCGAAAATAAAAATCTGCTACGCGAGATCCAATAGTTAATTTACCATTCTGAGACAGAGCAAGCAAGGTTTTTTTGCTGTCTGTATGAGGTGAACAATTCAAAGCATCCCGTAGTGTGCTGTTATTTCAAGAGATGTTGTCAGCACTTACAGACTGACTCAGGTTCTCATGTAACGCAGAACTTAAACACAGAGTATTATTGACCGAGTTGTGTTTGTTGATGGTTGGGCCACATCCTGGGTGGACCACAGCTGGTGTATACCCAGGTCATTAAGCTGGTCTGGGGTAAAATACCCTCCCTCACATTACCCATAAATGCTACAAATGTTACATTACAGTTTTCAATAATGGAAATTCAATACAGTACTGTGAGTTAACGTATCACTTTATTGTTGACGATAGACTGATTGATATTTATGAAGTCAATGGCATTGTTATTATATAAATTACAGTGTATGTTGTTAAAGTCTAAGATCAGATTTGTTATTTTATGAAGAGGAAAATTTAGCATGAGTGACCTTTCAGTAGTAGTCATTGACCTGTTAATAATAATTATTTACTGATGATAAATACTGTATGTAATTAGGGGTTTATTTTATACATATTGCAAAACTTTATAATAATCCTTGCCTTTGTCTTCTTGTACAGAATATAGACCATCTTGTTGATGCTGAATGTTTAGTATGCTGAGGGTTAGCATATCTTAGCCTTATGCAGTGTTGTAATAAAGCTCAGTTTTCTACTCCCAAAATTTGTAAGACGAGTCCAACCTAGTGCTATGTAAAGGTCGGAAAATAATCCTGACGTACATTGTGGAGGTTATCTTAACATATCACTGCAACGCTATACTTATAGAATTTGATATATAAAAAATATATTACTTTTGTAAATGGTAAATTATAAAGATCGTAAATCGAATGCAATTCATGAGTGCTATGAGTCATTAAATTTTTGGATAGGAAGATTACCTCCACTGTGGATAAGAACTAGTAATTATAGGTGAACCAAGCAAGTGTTTGGTCGTCACGGCAGAGATGCGGGTACACCATCATATGATACATTTTTGACTTTGAACTTAAACTCGGATAATGGTTTTGTATTATCACCTGTGAAAGGATGATCACATTTCCCTGGTGTCCAGTTAGTCAATATATACATAATATCTGAAAGTGCATAATGGAACCATCTGTGAAATATTCTTAGGCAGTTCAGTCTTATACAAAATGTTCAATCTCATGTTACCTTGTCCAGACTCTGTTAATCAAAATATGTTATGTTGGAAATTATGGAGTTTTGGTGTTTGTATACATTACATGGTCAACACGTTTCTGATCTATAAAAAAAAACATAAAATATTAAAAATATTTCACCTTGAAACTTGGAAGAGAGGCTGGCTAATGCCTTGGAAATTAAAATATATGAAATTTTATCTTAACTAGAGTGCAAAGCATTACTTCTTAGGATGACAATATAATGAGTAATGCAAAGTGACTCACATCTGTGGGAGAGATAGTGAGAGAGAGAGAGAGAGAGCGTGGGGTTTATTAAGACATCAGACACAGAGGACAGTACATGCAGTGTTGGTCACTACCTCTTCATCTCCTGTACATCATTGCACAAGTGAGCGATGGCATGCAACATGTTACCTAACAATGTATGTTTGTTTTTCTTCGTGATAAGTAAAGTTTTCTTGTCCATATCTTGTTTATCAGCACTTACCAAAATTCCACTTGAAAATCGATTATAAAATTAAAGTATAGTTTTGGATTTAAATAACAATTATTGGTGTTGATAAGAATGGTCACGTCCAGACTCTGATAGGTGACTGTGTGATACTCAATATTGACTTCCACTAACAAAAATAAAAATTTTGTCATTACAGAACTATAAAATATTTAATGCTTCATCTAAACGGACTGGACTACAAGAAGATTTATTTTATATATACGTTTTATAGTTGTTTAATAATACCAATTACAAGTCATTGGGGGTGTGTGTGGGGGGTTTCCAACATATAGACATCAGCATATGAGAGCTGTTTTTGCAAGGTTGTAGCAGTGTATTACATACCTGACAGTGGGGGGGGGGGGGGGGGGGGGGGGGGGGGGGGGGGGGGGGGGGGGGGGGGGGGTGAACAGTAAAATTATTCGCGATACTGTACAGCCCAAATTATTTTGGGGTTTTGAGAATAACTACAGGAGTTGTAGAAGCTGAATATTAAATTTGCTTGATTGCCACAACTTGGCAATGTAGGTTTATTGCACTTCCTTCCACATTGCAGTTACTTGCTCAGATGAGTGCCTAAGCCAAACTGAGACAGCAAAATGTTCACTCAACACCATGACTTTCACTGTACAAACAAAAAATTAGTTTAGATATCACTACAAAAGTATAATTTTTAGCAGAAGTAGGAGACTCTGTAAAATTTTAGTCAAAGATTTCTTACTTTTACTGTAACAGATTATGAGCCTCAGGAGGTAATTGAAGGAGTCTTTACTCTTTGCTATTGTTTGTGGCTTCATGTAATATACCATTTCTCTGGTTCACTAGTTTAACCTAGATGATTCTAAGCACCAACTTTGCCAAAAACCAAATACATGGTGGCGAATAAGCCTAAAAATATAAAGGCCTCTGTGCTCCCCTACAAGTCCGCATGTGAGAGACCGGGGGGGCCAGAGATTTTTCTGTGACAAAAATAATACCGTCACAAGGGGGGCTTAGCATGAATAAGTTTTTATCACTTAAATTAGGGAATTATTATCCAAACTCTACCAGCATTAAGCATAGAGAATTTTTCCTTTGTCTAATATAATTATTAATTTAATGGACACGCTATACCAACATATTTTTACAGTACTTGTATTAGCCAATGTAAAATCCCTGCTTAATCTAAGTTTTCGTAACTGCCAAGTGTGGTTGGGGGACGTCCATGTATTATTTAGTTCGAACATCAACAACAACCACAATCACTTCAGACTTGCGACACATATAACAGTAGTGCTACGATATTGGCACTAAACTTTAGTAGTGTATCTCTTCTTATTATGTTCTGATCGAGAGTACACAACATCACTTCTCACGTCACGATACGAATGGCCGAATATTCATCTGCTGGACGGAGAAGTCATCCGCGATCGGGCAGCATCTTCCTATCGAAACAACACAATGCCGAATAAAGGCGGAACTTGGTTGAGTTTAGTAGTTTTACATTGTGCGATACGAGTGGCTGACTAATGCGATGTATCCATCTCTCGCTGCCAATGTGAATTCTCTTGACTGCGGAGACGTGTCGCTTCTGGGGCTGATAGAAAGCACAGATGTTGCAGTAAGGGATGCGAGGCACTCTATCTTTAATAATAAAGGGAGGGGTGTAAAACATGGAGGATGATATTTGTGGAACGTACAGTGATTGTATGTATATATATTTAATATATGGTTGTACGTTCGATAGTATATTATTAGTGTGAACGAGTATTCTGTGGACGTACATTCAGTTAGGAATTTTCATGTTGTGTCTATGTTACTTAGGGTCTCCTCATGGATTTCTCTCTGCGAGAGTAATGGGTGGTCTAGAATGAGAGAGATAGTATATTCATATCATGACACACTAGGTGGTTGTTAGGATAAGAATGGTGTTGATGTACTTAGTAGTGAGTTTTAGTTGGGGCTATAGGGAGTCACTATTTGTGGTGGGTATTTAGGGTTGTTGTGATTGTAGTGTTTTTGGGGTCAAATGTGTTGGAGTATTAGATGTAGGTTTGGGGAATTGTATATGGTTAGGATGTATTATCAGTGTTTGGTTTAGGGAGTTTGTATGAGTATGTTTGAGATGGATAGTTGTAGTCTGGTGTGGGGGGGAATTTAGTTGTTTTGTTTGGGAGTTTGTCGTGTTTGGTTGTAATATGAGTTGTCAAGGTTTGTTGTGTATGATTTTGTTATTCACAGGTTACTATGTGCAGCTTATGTCTAGGTTATGTAGGGATGAGTTCGATCTATGGTGGGCTGAGGATTTGTGATTATCTGAGTTCTGACTGTGCTATAGAATAATTGTAGAATGTTGCGAAGATGTATGAAGAATGTGGGTATAAGTATTGGTGAATGAGATAAGTATGAATGAATTTCTGTCTAAGAATGAATGAAGTCTGTGCTAAATGAATGAAAACTGTGAGATAAGACTTAATGGAGTGCTGTGCTAAGACTGAATAGATAGGTGCTAAGATCGGAATGAAGAAAGCTAAATGAATGAAGACTGTAAATAAGACTGAATGGAGACTGTGCTAGACGAAGAGTGAATTCTGTGCTTAGACTGAATGAAATTTCTGTGCTAAAGACTTGAGTGAGACTGTGCTAATACTGAATTAGACTCTGTTAAGACTGATAAAGACGGTGCTAAGACTGATTGAAACGGTCAAGACTGAATGAGTCTGTCTAAGACTGAATGAAACTGTGCTAAACTGAGATTGAAAGACTGTCTAAGACTATTGAAGACTGTTCTAAAACGGGAATGGAAGACTGAGCTAAGACTGAATGAGACTGGTGCTAAGACTATGGAGACCTGGCTAAGACTGACGTAGACTGTGCTTAGACTAAATGAAAACTGTGCTAAGACTGAATGAAGACTGTGTCAAGACTGAATGAAGACTGTGCAAGACTGAATGAAGAGTGTGCTAAGACTGAATGAAAACTGTGCTAAGACTGAATGAAGACTGTGCTAAGACTGAACGGAGACTGTGTCAAGACTGAATGAAGACTGTGCTAAGACTGAATGAAGACTGTGCTAAGACTGAATGTAAACTGTGCTAAGACTGAACGCTAGACTGTGTCAAGACTGAATGAAAACTGTGCTAAGACTGAATGGAGATTGTGCTAGGACT
Organism: Cherax quadricarinatus; assembly: GCF_026875155.1. Lineage (NCBI taxonomy): Eukaryota > Metazoa > Arthropoda > Malacostraca > Decapoda > Parastacidae > Cherax > Cherax quadricarinatus. Next base: position 100,790,590 of record NC_069404.1, read on the forward strand.
GAATGGAGACTGTGCTAAGACTCAATGAAGACTGTGTTAAGATTGAATGAAGACTGTGTTAAGACTTAATGGAGACTGTGCTAAGACTGAATGAAAACTGGGATAAGACTAATGGAGAATGTGCTAAGACTGAATGAATACTGTACTAAACTGAATGGAGACTGTGCTAAGACTGGAATGATTCTGTGCTAAGACTGAAAGAAGACTGTGCTAATACTGAATGAAGACTGTGCTAAGACTGATGAAGACTGTGAGCTAGACCTGATGTATTCTGTGCTAAGACTGAAATGGAGACTGTGCTAAACCTGAATGGGACGTCTAAGACTGAAAGAGACAGATCTGAAGACTGGAATGAAGACTTGTACTAAGACTGAATGGAGACTGTGCTAAACCTGAATGAATTCTGTGCTAAGACTGAATGGAGACTGTGCTAAGACTGAATGAAGACTCTGTTAAGACTGAATGAAGACTTCGTTAAGACTGAATGAAGACTGAGTGCTAAGACTGAATGAAGACTGTGCTAAGACTGAACGTAGACTGTGCTAAGACTGAATGAAGACTGTGCTAAGACTGAACGTAGACTGTGCTAAGACTGAATGAAGACTGTGCTAAGACTGAACGTATACGCTGTGCTAAGACTGAATGAAGACTGTGCTAAACTGAAACGAACTGTGCTAAGACTGAATGAGGAGTGTGCTAAGACTGAATGAAAACTGTGTCAAGACTGAATGAAGACTGTGCTAAGACTGAATGAAGACTGTGTCAAGACTGAATGAAGACTGTGCTTAGACTAAATGAAAACTGTGCTAAGACTGAATGAAGACTGTGCTAAGACTGAATGTAGTCTGTGCTAAGACTGAATGGAGACTGTGCTAAGACTGAATGAGGACGGTGCTAAGACTGAATGAAGACAGTGCTAAGACTGAATGAAGACTGTACTAAGACTGAATGGAGACTGTGCTAAGACTGAATGAATTCTGTGCTAAGACTGAATGGAGACTGTGCTAAGACTGAATGAAGACTCTGTTAAGACTGAATGAAGACTTCGTTAAGACTGAATGAAGACTGTGCTAAGACTGAATGAAGACTGTGCTAAGACTGAACGTAGACTGTGCTAAGACTGAATGAAGACTGTGCTAAGACTGAACGTAGACTGTGCTAAGACTGAATGAAGACTGTGCTAAGACTGACGTAGACTGTGCTAAGACTGACATGAAGACTTTGCCCTTACGAGACTGCTAAACGTAGGATCTGTGCTAAGACTGAATGAAGAGTGTGCTAAGACTGAATTAAACTGTTTCAAGACTGAATGAAGACTGTGCTAAGACTGAAAGAATACTGTGGTCACGGACTGAAGAAACTGTGCTTAGACTAAATGAAAACTGTGCTAAGACTGAATGAAGAGACTGTGCTAAGACTGAATGAAGACTGGTGCTAAGAACTGAATGTAAACTGTGCTAAAGACCTGAACGTAACCTGTTTCAATAGACTGAATGAAAACGTGCTAAGACTGAAAGAAGACTGTGCTGAGACTGCACGGAGGACTGTGTCAAGACTGAATGAAGACTGTGCTAAGACTGAAATGAAGACAGTGCCAAGACTGAATGAAGACTGCTAAGACTGAACGGAGACTGTGGGTCAAAGACTGAATGAAGACTGTGCCAAGACTGAATGAAGACTGTGCCAAGACTGAATGAAGACTGTGCTAAGACTGAACGGAGACTGTGTCAAGACTGAATGAAGACTGTGCTAAGACTGAATGAAGACTGTGCTAAGACTGAATGGAAACTGTGCTAAGACTGAATGAAGACGATGCTAAGACTGAATGAAGATGATGCTAAGACTGAATGAAGAGTTGCTAAGACTGAATGAAGCCGAGCTAGACGAATGAGACGATGCAAAGACTGAATGTAGACGATTCAAAGACTGAATGAAGATGAAGCAAAAGACTGAATGAAGACGATGCTAAGACTGAATGAAGACGATGCTAAGACTGAATGAAGACGATGCTAAGACTGAATGAAGACGATGCTAAGACTGAATGAAGTGATGCTAAGACTGAATGAAGACGATTCCAAAGACTGATGAAGACGATCTAAGACTGAATGAAGACGAGCTAAACTGAATGAAGATGATGCTAACTGAAAAGAACGAATGCTAAGGACAGAATGAAGACGATGCTAAGGACTGAAGAAGACGATCTAAAGACTGAAAGAAGATGATGCAAGACTGAAAAGGAGACTGTGCAAAGACTGATGGGCTCGAGACAAATTAATGGGGTTGCACAATAAATTTGCATAGAATATTCAATCTTAGTAGGGGAAATGCTTCTACAAAAAAATTCAATTCCTTTAAGGAACAATATAATGCGCGGCGCTTGTGAAGGTGGACTCTCTGAAGTAGGAACAAATATAATCGCGGTCGCTGTGAAGGTGACTGTCTGAGAGTAGGAACAATATAATGCGCGGCGCTTGTGAAGGTGACTCTGAGAGTAGGAACAATATAATGCGCGGCGCTTGTGAAGGTGACTCTGAGAGTAGGAACATATATAATGCCGGCGGGCGCTTTGAAGGTGATCTGAAGAGTAGGAACAATATAATGCGCGGAGCTTGTGAAGGTGACTCTGAGAGTATCATCCACTACTGTTGAGCCTCGTATGGTACACCAGAAGAATGATAGATTTAAACTAGTCTATGTGTGAGGTCAATAGAATTGCATCTGAGGCTCAGAACGTTTCATCTCGTCACATACATATTTTTTTTTTTTTTTGCAGTATTGAAGACTGTTTATTAGGCTGTAAATAATATGCACCATGATACAAGGTTCCACTACGGTTGTGCATCAAAAGCGAAACACATGTGGATTGTTTTCTATTTAGGAGTCTACTGAGATCCTTATTAGTTAAACACAGTCATTGTGAATGCAATTATAATATACTAATTTATAAATCCCTCATGACCAGTATTAAATGTTTCTCATTTCACAATTTAATTACCCACCAGGAATCCTGTATGTTCCGAAAAATGTTTTAAGGAATTGTTTGATATAGTTTTACTTAAGTCCATAATTCTCATCTATATTATATTTGTTTCCCCTCAATGTATTAACGATGTATATAACCGATGAAATCATTAATTTATGTCAGTTGTTTTCCAGGTGTAACTCACCAGAAATCGTATGTTTTAACTACTCTAATCTTGAACTGGTTAGTGGCTAGGTTATGCTTTCCTGACAACCTAAAAATTAAACAATCAATGTAACTTTTTGAGCTGTAAATGATGCTTCAACACAGCAAACTTTCTGTAAGAGAAGGCAGAGTTTTTTCATACACAAAATCAGTGATGACTTGCAACTGAGGACTGAACATTCTTCCTCAAATATTATTTATGTCCCGAATTAAAGAACTGCTAAATCTTTCTTCTTATGATCAGAAGGGAGGGGAAACAACCTGACTAGTGAGGATCAGTTACACAGCTTCACAGTCAGTCAGGTTTGGTCATCTGGTTGTTCTTGCCTGAGATTCATCCTTGCATTTAGTAAGACTTGCAGTCTGAGCCATAAAGATGATTTTTTTTTTTCATTCTGGGGCAGACAGGACTCAAACAGGCTAGTGAAGATAAGTTTATCACCTTGGTGAGAATAAACAAACAGTGCCTGAAAAAAACACAGTGTGTCAGTGTGAAACTCCAGCTACAGCTCAGAAGACTGAAGGTCAGCTGGACCAGCGTGCGGCCACTGGTGGCCTCCTATCAAACTCTCGCATTCTGTTGGACTGCGCTCTGTAGCCATTTGTTTATAATTTACATTTATAGGAGAATGAAATAATATACATATGCAATGGCTTGTGTTTTTCATAATCCTTCCTTGATCAATGTTTATGTACTGGATATTTATCAACAACTTATGTTACAAGACAAATACAACGTCAACAAAAAGTCCTAAGCCAATGGACATTCAAAAAGAGTAGCAAATATATCACAAAGGGCGAATAGCAGGCAAGGTGAGATTAGATAATAACAATTTAACACTGGCCAAATTAACATATATACATATGCTCTCTCGTGGAAGAGGCCCATAAAAAAGTAAATACAGTGCGGAGAAAAAATACAGAGGCTAAACTAAAGGTGTCACACCGACATACATAGAATAATCTATCAAGACAAGATGGATGGTTAAAATGGCGAGCATAACTTGCAAAGCATGACATGCAGTCCAATGTGTTGTTAGTCTCCCATGATCAGGAAACAGGACAAGTGTTTCCTGACGCAGAACTTAGTCATAAATCTCCCATAAGGGCTCCTCTTTAAGGAGGGGGAGGGGGGAACTCCTTGTTGTGGTAGAGAGGCTATTGGTCTTCTTCCTCAGACCGAACCTAATTGTGAAAATTTGTCTGGACTGCCTCCAAGTGAGTCGCCTACCCTGGCAAACTCTGTTGACACCGAGCTCTGAGGTCGGTACCTCAGCCTCACAAGTTCAATTCAATTCAATTCAAAGTTTATTCTCTATAAGGATTACAATGCTGAGTTTACAGAAATTTGGTTATTGTTTGGTTTACATGTAGTAAAATTGTAATAACAGAGTTTACCACTTAGAACGCTTAGCATGGCATAGGCGTTATTTCCGGGCATACTTAGTTTTATCTTAATTGAAAAATATTACAAATTTATGAGTAGTAGGAAATCGATTGGTGGCTTATAGGACAGATTTTCACAAAAGATTGATGTTCAAAAACTCGCCTGCACGCACGTATAAATGACTAACTTAACTTGGTGTTACAGCATATATCCTGATCTTCAACTTCCTAAGCTTAGCCTTAGCCCCCTTTGGACTTCCCCTCAGAAACCACGTGCGACCGGAGCCTTAATTCCCTGCAATA
>NC_069404.1:100795965-100872403 GCF_026875155.1 Cherax quadricarinatus
AACCCCAGGTGATTTTTTAGTGGCAGGAAACGAAAAAAAGAAAATGGAAGGAAATAACAAAAATATTCCACCACCTTGGAGCCTTGTTGGACTGGAGTCGCAGCCAGTGGCCACCCATGGCCCTCCAGAATTACAACTACTGATGCCAATAACAAAATCCCCCCAACAAACACAGAATACAACCTCGTTTATATTTGCTAATTACAGGGCCTTAAGCCATCCACCAACAAACAAAATACCTTTATCAGTGGACTTCTAGTGGAGTCTAATGCAATGTTTGCAGCCTTCACAGAGACTCACACAAAAGATCACTTTGACAGTGAAATATGGATAAGTGGTTACAACCTTTTAGATGCGACAGAAAAAACAGGCAACAAGGGGGGGTTGGCCTGTATGTCAAGAGTCCCTTATCTGCACGGAGTTGCGAACACCACAAATGGGTATTTTGAAGTTCTATCAATAAAGATCGAGAAACCAAACCTAGTCATTGTGGTTGTATTTAAGCCACCAGATGCAACCTCCCAAAAGTTCAAGGAACAGCTACTGAAATCGATTACTGTTTGGAAAACCTTCCAGCTCCATCCCCAAACATCTTACTCCCTTGGTGATTTCAACCTAAGGCATCCCAAAATGGAAGAATGTAGCAAATAATGTTATAGCTGAAACAATCCCGGGGTAGCGCAAGAAAGGTCACACAAAACATGAGCTACTAAGTCTCTGCGAAAAAAACACACCTTAAGCCAGCAGAAAAGTGGAGCCAACAAGACTAGAAAACACACTTGACCTTATCTTCACAAATAATGAGGACCTGAAAGAGACATAAGAATATCAAAAACAACTAATTCCGATCACAATCTAATCGAAGTCCAGACGTACATGCATAGGGGTCCTTGAACAGCAGAATGCTGTACCTGTGAAGGTGTCTTCAAAAAAATACAATTCCAACAACAAAAACATCAACTGGGACCAGGTAAACCATGTCCTAAACGAAACATTTTGGGGAAGATGTCTTAAATGACATGGATCCAAACCAGTGCCTTGAAAGGATCAACTTCCTGGTAGCCGAAGCATGTTCTAGGCATATTCCCCTAAGAAAAGAAGAAGAGCAGGAGTAAACTGGAGAAAAAAAAATGCTCCCTTACAGAAGACGACGAAGAGTCACTGAGCTCCTCAGGAGTGCTAGAATATCTGATACACGAAAGGAGGCGCTGCCCAGGAAAGTGGAAACTATGAACTTAAGCTAAATGACTCTTACAGGAACCAGGGAGGCAGGAGGAGCTAAAGATATTAGTGAAATTGAAAGAAATTCAAAATATTTTTTTTTCATATGCCAAAACAAGGCAAATACCACATCTAGTATCGGGCCCTTACTCAGACAGGATGGGACTTTTACACAGACGACAACAAGGAATGATTTGAAAAAATTGAAATCCCAGTACGACTCTGTGTTTAGTGAACCACTAATCGGGCTGAGGATCGAAAGACCCAAATGATTTCTTCATGAATGAGCCTCAAAACTCCATAAATGTATGCCCGATTTTTCCGACATTACCTAACTCCGATAGATTTCGAAAAAACCATTGACAATTGCCTATGCACTCAGCCACGGGCCAGACTCGTGGAACTCTGTTTTTCATTAAGAACTGCAAGAAACCCCTCTCGCGTTTCCCTAAGTACACTATGGAGGGGAGCTTGGACATGGGTGAAATTCCACAGTCACTTAAAAACAACGGATATAGCCCCACTCCATAAAGGTGGCAGCAAAGCATTAGCTAAGAACTATATTTCCAATAGCTCTGACGTCCCACATTCATAAAAATCTTTGAAAGAGTGCTAAGAAGCAGGATTGCAAATCACCTGGATTCTCAAAATCTGCACAATCCAGGGCAACATGGGTTCAGGGCAGGTCGCTCCTGCCCCTCACAACTAAATGGATCACTATGACATGGCCTTGGATGCATGGAAGAAAATCAGAATGCAGATGTATAATACACGACTTTGCAAAAGCAATTTGACAAATGCGATCATTTGGGGTAATTGCCCATAAAATACGTGCTAAAGGAATAACTGGGAAAGTGGGGGGATGGATCTTCAACTTCCCAACAAACCGAACACAAAGGTAGTGGTCAACAGAGTTAAATCGGAGGCTGCCATAGTGAAGAGCTCTGTTCCACAAGGGACAGTACTCGCCCCCCTCTTATTCCTTATCCTCATATCAGACATTTAAAAAGGAATACACCACAGCACCGTATCATCCTTTGCGGACGATATAGGACTGCATGAGGCTGTCATCTGCTGAGGACGCGGTTAACCTCCAAGAAGATATAAACAAAGTTTTCCAGTGGGCAAGGGTAAACAATATGATGTTTTAATGAGGACAATTCCCAACTACTCCGTTTTTGGAAAACTGGAGGAGATAATAACTAGAACGAGTATACTACTGACTCCGGGCCCTACAAAGGGAAAAATAATGTAAGGGACCTGGGAGTAGTAATGTCTGAGGATCTCACTTTCAAGGATCACAACAGTGCCACGTTTGCACGTGCAAAGAAAATGATAGGATGGATAATGAGAACTTTCAAAACGAGAAAATGCCAAGCCCATGATGATCCTTTTCAAATCACTTGTTCTCTCTAGGTGGAATACTGTGTACATTAAACATCTCATACAAAGCAGGTGAAATTGCAGATTAGAGAGTGTACAGAGATCTTTACTGCACGTACAAGTTCTGTCAAGCACCTTAACTACTGGGAACGCTTGGAAGCACTTGACTTGTACTCGTTGGAACGCAGGAGGGAGAGATATATCATAATCTAAACTTGGGAAAATCTTGGAAGGAATGGTCCCAAATCGCACCAAAAAATCACTCCCCACGAAAGTAAAAGACTGGGGAAAGGGAATGCAAAAAGCCGCCCTAAAAGTAGGGGCGCCTTGGTTTAAAAAAACCACGGAGGCCTTCATAGGGGCCGCGGGGCTTTTTTTTCCTCCAGTAACTCCAAAAAATTTAAAAGGTGTACCGGTAAAATTGGGATAAAATTTTAAAACCGTTTATGTTTCGGGCAGGTGTTGTCCCCTTTTAGTTTGAATCTTGGTGCAGGGGAAAATTTTGCATGTATATTACTCTTGCAAAAAGTTTGTGCACCTGTATGAATTATCTCTGGTATGAAAAGTGGGAATGTATTTAACTTTTCCTATAAGGGTAATGTTACGTATCAGGGGCTGTGAAAGTTGTTGCACCGTAGGTTTATCTATTCAGGGATAAGGTTACACCAAGACGTATCACTTGCGGGAAAAGTTTTGATTAGGTTGTATTCTGGGGCGTTAAATTTGGAAGAAAGACGTTTTATGGGGGCAGGGAAATTTTTTAAATGAGGTTTTTATCTCGGTAGGGGAAAAAGGGAACCCCGTATTGACGGATCCGGGTGCATATAAAGGTGTATGTAGGGGGACCTGGGAGTGATGTTGGTCACCTTAGACTGTATCGCGTCAGGAAAGTTGGTGGATGAGCTTTCCGGTGCAGTGTATTTTCACTTGGGTTTCTCTGGGTGATTAGTTTTCACCAAAAAGGCTTGATCTTGTGATGTAAAGGGTTACTTAGGGCTAAATTCTGGGGCATATATTGGGCACCTAAAATGGCTTTATCTGGGCAGGAAAGTTGTTTCACCGGGGTTTTTGATTCTTGGGGGAAATAAATTTGCCCCGTATCTGATAGGTAAAAAGTTGGGGGCAATGATGGCTTTTAAATTGTAGGGGGGCCCTTGGGTTTTACTTGGTCAATAAGTTTGGCCCAGGGTTTTAAATCGGTCATAAAGGGGCATTAGGTTGTTACCCCTGGTGCTAAAAAGGTGGCACCTGTATGGGTTTCTCGGGCGTGAAAAGTTGTGTGCCCGTATGGTGTATCTTGGGAGTAAAAAAAGGGGCCCGAGGGTTATCCCGGTTCCAGGTAAATTTTTACCTTTAGGGCTTTTCCTGGTGGTGATAATTTTGTTGCACTGTATGATGTTTCGGGTGCGTGAAATTTTGTGTGCCCCTGATGTTTATCCTGGGCGTGTAAGGTTGTGTGCACCTGATGACTGTTCCTGGTGCAGTGATAAGTTGGTCCCCCTATACTGTTTTCCTGGTGCAGTGAAAAGTTGTGTGCCCTGTTGTGTTTTGGGTGCAGTGAAAATTTGTGTCCCCCTGTATGACTTTTTCATGGGTGCAGTGATAATTTGTGTGCACCTGTATGTGTTACTGTGCATGATAAGTTTGTCACCTTTGACTTTTCACGGGTGCATGAAAAAGTTGTGTGCACCTTTTTGGTGTATCCTGGGCAGATAAGTTGTGTGCACTGTATGGTGACCCTGGTGCAGTGATAAGTTTTGTAACCGATGACTGTATCACGGGTGCAGTGTAAGTTGTGGGGCACCTGTAGTGTATCTTGGTGCGTGATGTTGTGTCACCTGTATGACGTTTCCCCTGTGCAGTGTTAAGTTGGGGCCCTGAGGGTGTATCCTGGTGCAGGGGAATTGTGTCACCTGTATGACTGATCTTGGGGGCGTGAAAAGTTGTGTGCCCTTATGTGTATCTCTGGTGCAGTGTAATTTTGGTCACCGTATGGCTTACCCTGGTGCAGTGATAAGTTGGTGCCCCCTGAGACTGTCCCCGGGTCAGTGATAAGTTGTGTGCCCTGTAGTGTATCTTGGTGCAGTGAAAAAATTTGTGTCACCTGAAGACTGTACCCGGTGCGTGAAAAATTGTGTGCCCTGTATGACTGATCCTGGTGCAGTGATAAGTTTTTGTGCACCTGTATGACGTATCCCCGGGTGAGTGATAAGTTGTGTGCACCTGTATGCTGTTCCGGGGTCATGATAATTTGTGTGACCGTTTGCTGTTCATGGTGCAGTGATAATTTGTGTGCACCTGTAGCTGTTTTTGGGGTTTTGCAGTGTTTGTTGTGTGCACCTGTATGTGTATCCTGGTGCGTGATAAGTTGTGTGCCCCTGTAGCTGTATCTGGTGCAGTGAAAAGTTGGTAAAAATTTCCCTTTAAAAGCAAGTTTTAAATTTGTTGTTGTTTTTGGGGTTCTTTAAAAAAAGTTTGTAAACTGGCAAAACAAAATTGAAGAAAAAATTTGGTCCCGGAACAAATGAAAGGAAAATCAATTAAAAAACTCGTTTTTCAGTATTAGGGGGTTAGTTTTTTAGGTTTATTTGGGTTTCATTTTGCAGGATTAGTTGGTTCAGTTTTTAATTTTTAATTTGGTTGTTTTTTCAGGTATTTTGGGGTTTTTTTTTTCAGGTATTATGTTGGGTTTTGTTCGGGTATTTTGTTGGTCAGTTTGGGTTTATTTGGGTTTATTTGTTCAGGTATTATTTGGTCAGTTTGTTGGTAATTTGGTTCTTTGTCGTATATGTTGGCCGTTTGTTCAGGTATTATGTTGGTCAGTTTGTTCGGGTATTATTTTGGGTTTCTTTTGCCGGTTTTTATGGGTTATTGTTAAAATTTATTTGCTTTTTTCGGATTTTTTGGTTATTGTTCATATTTTTTGTTTTCAGTTTGTTAGGTATTATTTATTTTTCAGTTTGTTCGGGTTTTTTTGGGTTCATTTTGTTCGGTATTTGTTGGTTCAGTTTGTTCAGGTTATGTTGGTTCAGTTTGTTCAGGTATTATGTGGTTCGTTTGTTCAGGTATTATTTTGGGTTAGTTTTTCGGTATTATGTTGGCTCGTTTGTTCAGGTATTATGTTGCCAGTTTGTTCAGGTATTAGTTGGTTCAGTTTTTTTCAGGTATTTTTTGGCTCAGTTTGTTCGGAAATTATGGGGGTTTCAGTTTGTTCAGGTTTATTTTGGTTCAGTTTTTTCAGGTATTATGTTGGCTCATTTTTGTTCAGGTATTATTTTGGTTCTTTTTCCCGGTTTTTTGGTTCAGTTTTTAAAAATTTTTTAATTTTTCCAAAGTTTAATTTTTTAAATTTTCATTCATTTTAAAATTTTTATTGCATTTAATTTTTTTTTTCACGTAAAAAATTTTATTTTTTCTATTCCTTTTTAAATTTTTCCTAGTCATTTTAAAATATTTTTATTAGAAACATTTTTAATAATTTCAGTAACAAATTTTTTTTTTACTAGTAACACTTAAATTTTAATATTTTACATGAAAACACTTAATTAAATATTTTACACTATAACACTTAATTATAAATTATTACCTAGTAACACTTTTTTATAATTTTTTTCAGTAACATTTAAATTATAATATTTTACTGTAAACTTATTATAATATTTTAATAGTAAATTTTAATTATAATATTTTTACCTAGTAACCTTAATTAAAATTATTTTTATCAGTAAACTTAATTATAATATTTTTTAACTAGAAACCCTTTAATTATAATATTTACACTAGAAAACTTTTTATTTTATTATCACACTGTAACATTTTAATTATCACAAAACCCTTGATATTCTATTCTTATTAAGAAGGTCTTCAGTTTCTTCTAAAAGTTTAAAAGTAAAATACCAAAAAACAAATAAAATCTGAATTCATGTAAAAAATTTAGTGTTAGCATTTAGCGTTAACTTCCACTATTTTTTTTTTTTGGCCATTTAGCAGTTTAAAAATTAGTGGAGCTAATTTTTTAGTTAGAGTTTGGGTTTGCAAAAAAACTTTTCGTTAGCGGGCCCCATGTGTGTCAAGTGAAATTTTCCCATCACTCCCTACCTCTATTTTTTATCATTTAAATCCTGAAATTTAAACAAGGCCCTCTTGATTGGTTGGCAAACACCCCCAGCCCCCGGAATGTACCCCATCCTTCTATAAATCATGTTCCCATAAAAGTTGTCCCAGTTGTCAGGATGGGATTGCAAGTTCCTTGTAGTTCTGCTAAAACCCGAAATTTTCACCATTTTTCCTAGACAAAACCATTCATTGCCCATCCCTTCTGGCAAAATGCACATAGATTGGGACCCCTCCCCTTTTGACCTAAATAAATTTTTGTGCCTGTACTTATCTAGCAGCCTTCTTCCACCCTTCCCCAAAAAAATTTTCCCCCGCACTGAGACAGATAAAGGGTTGTTCCCATTACTGACTGTTTATCCAACCCGCTGATTGTCACCAACCCAGTCCAAGAAAAACACTCTCTGTTCACCCTTTTTATTCCTTTACAAAAAGACAGTCCTGTTCTTACCCGGAGTCAAACCACAAGAAAAGGCTTACCTCTTTGCAGGGGAAAATAGTACCCTTCCTTTTTGACGGCTCAAGTACCTCATCATAAGATAGGAACAATTTCCCCACCTTCCACTTTCTCTTATTTCCTTATTTTGATGCTGCCCTCATTACAGGAACCCCTCCCACTTGTAAGGTGCTGGGCTGCTCCTCACTGCTGGGGGCCTTTTTTTCCTCCCCCTCAGCCACAAAGTTGGTAGCCCATTTCCTCCCCACTCCAGCCACCTCACACCTCAACCCATCGAGGTGAACCTTTAACCCCTAACCTCAGATTTTAAAAAATTGCGAACAAGCCCTGGCTTTATAAAACCCCCACACAAAACCCCAAAGCACTCAGGACTGTATGCCCTCTTGGACCATACCAAATACCTTTTTAAAATAAACCCAAGGTTTTAGATCCAATGCGTACTTGGGGTTTGTTTTACTCATCCAAAACCCGTTACCTACTTTTCCCATATCTTTCCCGAAATTAAAAATTTTTTCCAATTGAAAACCAAAAAAACTCTGAAGTGCCCAAAAACCCCCCGGGGAAATTGTTGAGAGGATATGAAAGTAACCATAACAGGCCCGTAGCGCTAAAAACCCAAAAAGTTCCCCCCCACTCATACTTACCGACCCCCAACAGTTTAATGTCATCACACTGAACAAGGAGTTGGGGCCCTATGCACCATAGCGCAGACTTAAAAATCTTTCCCGTTATGGGTGCACCATGGGAATCCTTTCAGTACTTGGGTAGTCAGCGCAAACTTTTCCCACGAAAGGTGGATGCTTAAGGAAGTCTCCTTACTACCCTATCAGTACTCTGCCACCTAGTGCCTGGAATGATGTTTTTTTTTTTAAATAGAGCTGTACCACTTGGACTCCCGCGACATCCAGAAGTTGCAAACCTCACTTAAAGATAAAAAAAAAAAAAATCGGTGGCCTTTCCCCTTCCCTCCTCCCCCCTTACACACACCCAACACACACACACAACACACACAACACACACACACACACCCACACACCCCACACACACAACACCACACACACACCACACACCCCCAATTACCACTTTTGTATTTGTACTTTCGAAGTTTAAACAATTTAAATTTTTATGTAGAATAAAACAAAACCTAGAACATTTTGAAATTTTTTTTATTATTTAAATTCTGCTGCTGCAGGATGACGGAGGGCCATTTTTACGCGGTCGCATCCACGGTGCGCGAACACCCCGAAGACAGCGTACATCTGGGGAACTCGGGCAAGAGTCCACCCTTTAGAGGCACCCTTCCAGCCACTCTCCCTCACTGCTCACCGGGTTCACCCCACCTGCGGTGTGTAATTCATCGTGAGCACACCAACAAAGAGGATCCACAGGTACTCACTGCCTCTTTTTGTTATTACCCTTTTGGGGGGAAGCGCTAAACCTTTTGGGGGTTTACAGCACTTGGGGGGAACGAGGCGACCCGTCCAAGGAAGGGGGAAAAAAAATTTTATTATATTATTTTTATTTTAGGGAGGAATGCAAGCCCTTTGGGGTCTATTGTTGGGGAATGGGAGTTTATCGGGGTTTGATCCCCAAAGGAGTGGAGGGTACCCAAATTTCTTACCAAAAGCCCCCACCCTCAAGGACATCCTTCATAGGGTTACTTGTTAGCTAATAAACGGCAAAATGAAAAATTTTTGGCATTGTTAAAAACGACGTTTTGCCCACCCGGAAATTTTTAAACACTTGCGGCGAAACGTTTTCTCGTAAAACACATCAATTTCTATTTAAACTTTTCACTATTTGTCTGCAGAGTCTCCCGGGATATTTTATCCGCTTGTTTTAACCTCCCCCTTTTTGCGGTGAAGGGGTCTTGATCCAAGTTATGGAACCTGCCCCCTTCCCCAATTTAACCCGAATGCCTTCCCATTTCCCGGTGCTTTTTGGCCCCTACGGATTTAGCCCCCCGCATGATTTTAAAAAAAACTGTTCCAGGAAATTTTCTGTTCTGTCAGACTTGTCTTTTTCTCTGTGCTCGGGTTACCTTCTAAAAAGCGCTAGACCCCTAGGGGGGGTTTAAAGAGTCCCGAACCCCGGAAGGAATCACTCTGATCAAAGAGAATGAGGGTGATAACTCGGGTTGTGGGCCAAAAGCCCTTAACCAACATCAAGGGCCCTCCCTCGAACTTTTTTTCTCCCCGTTTGACTGTTTTTTTAAACTCCTTTAAATTTTTTGCAAGTTTTTGAAGATTTTTTCAGTATTAAGTTTTGGGAGAATACCCCAAAAAATGTTGGGGAAGAAAGGACACAAGTGCAACCTTGTGCATTTTATTGTGCAACGTTTTGCTCCCAGGAGCTTTCAAACGATGTAGACATTTCGCTCCCGGAGCTTCATCAAGCTGTGTAGACATTAGCTTCCGGAGCTTTCAAATTTTCAGGTGGGGTACAGGTATGGGTAAAAGGTTGGGGTTTTAAGGTTTGTGAGGTAAAGGGTTGGGGTACGGGGGGGTTTGGGGATAAAGGTAGGGGGTACAAGGTACGAGTCAAGGTAGGGGGAAAAGGTTTTAGGTAAAGGGGGAAAAGGTACAAAAGGAAAGGGTAAAGGTACTGGGTACGGAGGGGGGCAAATGGGTGGTATAGGAAAATTTACAAGGTATGGGGGGGAAGGAAAAGAGGACAATTTTTTGGGGGGAAAAGGTATTAGGAAAGAAAGGTAAAAGGTTGGGGTTTTTCGGGGTATGGGAAGGAAAAAGGGGGGAAAGGTAAAGGGGGGGGTTTTTAAAGGTAAAATTTGGGAAAGGGTTTTTTTTAAAAGGATGGGGGGTTTACAGGGTAGGGATACAATTTTTACGGTTGGGGAAAGGGTTTAAAAAAAATTTGAGGTAAAAGGTATATTGGAGGGAAAGGTAAGGGTGGGGTAAGGGAAACAAGGGGAGGTACAAGGAAAGATAAAAGGTATGGGTAAACTGAGGGTAAAGGGGAGGGGTAAAAGGTATGAGGTACAAGGTCTGAGGTCAAGGTATAGGTAAAAGGGGAAGGTAAATTTGAGGGGTCAAAGGGGATGAAAAAGGTAAAGGAAAAGGAGGTCAAGGGTTTTTGGTAAAGGGATTTGGGTCCAGGTAAAGGTTTTTTAAAGGTAATAAAGGGGTTACTAGGTAAAAGGTGGATACTTTGATAAAATAGGAAAAGGGGGGAAAGGAGGTTTTAAAGGGGGAAAAAAGGGTTGGGGAAAAAAAAGAAGGAAGGGGAAAAATTTTTTATAGGGTCGGTAAAGGGGTTAAAAAGGTACAAGGAAAAAGGGGTATGAGGAAAGTTTGGGTAAAAGGTAGGGGGAAAAGGGTTTTAGGAGGGGAAAATTTATGGGCTTTACAAAATTCAAAGGGGTGGAAATTTTTTTTTAAAGGTGGGGGGTACAAGGTTAAAAAAGTAAAAAGGGGAAGGGTAAAAGGTCGAGGTACAAGGTAGGAGGAAAAAAAGGGAAAAAGGTAAAAAGGGTTAAAAAAGGGTTAAAAGGGCGGTAAAAGGTATGGGTACAAGGTCTGGTAAAGGTATGGGTCAGGGAGGGGAAAAGGGAATAGGGGGGAGAGGTAAAAGGTATGGGGTCAAGGTTGAGGTAAAAAATGAGGAAAGGTCGGGGGAAAGGTTTGGGAAAATAGGGTAAAGGTACAAAATTTGGGGGTAAAGTTTAAAGGGTAAAAAAAATTTAGGTTTCAAGGTATGAGTAAAAGGTACGGGGAAAAGGTACTGGGGGTTTTCCGGTATGGGGAAGGGGTTTTTTTAAAAGGGAAAGGGTCTGGGGGGTAAGGTACAAGGTAAGGTACAAGGGTATGGGGGGGAAAAGGGAGGTAAAGGTTAGGGTCAAGTTTTTTGGTGGTTTAAAGGTATGAGGTAAAAAGTACTGGGGTAAAGGTATGGGAAAGGGGAAATAGGGTACAAGGTATGGGAAAAGGTTGGGTAAGGTTTAAGGTAAAAAGGTATGGGGGAAAGGTACTGAGGTTAAAGGTAGGAGGTAAAGGAGGTACAAGGTACTGAGGTACAAATGGGGTTAAAGGGGGGACTTGGGGGAAAAAGGTACTGGGAAAAGTACGGGAAAGGTATAGGTAAATAGGGGTAAAAGGTTTAGGAAAAGGTAAGGTACGAAGGGGGGATGGGGTTCAGGGTATTTTAAAGGTAGGAGGTAAAATGGTAGGGGAAAGGTAGGGGGTAAAAGGTTAGGACAAGGTATTTGGGGGAAAGGGGGAAAAGGGGGGAAAGGTAGGGAAAGGTAGGGTTAAAAGGAAAGGTAGGGAGGAAAAAAAGGTTTGGGTAAAGGGGGAAGGACAAGGTACGGGGAAAAAAGAAAGGGTAAAGGTGGGGTAAAGGTTTTGGGTTTTGGAAAAAAGGTAAGGAAAAAGGGGGGAAAAAGGGAGGGATCAAAGGATAGGTAAATTTGGGAAAAGGGGTTTTGGAGGTAAAAGGAAAGGTTAGGGTTTGGGGAAAAGGAGGGTAAAGGTATGAGGTAAAAGGTAAAAATAAAAGGGGGTAAAGGATGGGTACAAGGTACTGAGGAAAAAGGGGGATTAGGTTTTGGGAAAAAAGGGAAAAGGAAAATTTATTTAAAGGTTTTGGGAAAAATTTATTTTTGGGGGACAATTGATAGGTAAAAGAGTTTGGGAAAGGTACTGAAAAGGGTTTGGGGGGGGAGGGAAAAAGGGGGGATAGGAAAAGGGTATGGGTTTAAAGGGGGGAAAAAGGAGGGGTACAAAACAATTTTTAAGGTAAAAAGGGGAAATTTGGGGGGGTTTAGGGGAAAAGGGGGTTTAAATTAGGAAAAAAGGTAAAGGTTAGGAAAGGTTGGGGGGTTTGGGGGGAAAAGGTTGGGGAAAGGTATAAAATTTGGGGGGGGAAATCAAGGGGGGGGGGTTTAAAAAAGGGGAAAGGGGGGGGAAAAAGGGGGAAAGAAGGTTATGGGAAAAGACGGGGTAAAGGTACGAGGTCAAGGAAAAAGGGGTACAATTTTGGTTACGGGAAAGGGTTTGGGGGGTAAGGGTTGGGAAAGGGAGGAAAGGGGGGAATTTTGGGGTACAAGGGGAAAAAAGGTTGGGGAAAGGGGGGAGGTGGGGTTAAAGGGGGGGTTTATGAGGAAAAAAATTGGGGTCCTTTTTTGGTGAAGGTACAAGGTTGAGGTAAAAGGTTAGGGGAAAGGTATAGGAAAGGGTTAAAAATTTTGAAGGTACAATTTTAAGGAAAGGGTTTTAAGGCAGGTACAAGGTCTAGGAAAAAAAAGGGGGGTTTGTAAAGGAGGTACGGGAAATTTACAATTTTTAAAAAAAAAAATGGGAAAAAAGGGTTTATTTTTTAAAAAATTTTTAAAATAATGGGTAAATTTTTCCCAAAGGGTTTTTGGGTTTTTTTTTAAATTTTTGAAATTTTATTAAAAAAATATTTTTTTAAAAAATTAAAAAAAGGTATGATAAAGGGGGTAAAAGGGTATGAGGTTCAAGGTATGGGTAAAAGGGTTAGGGCGGTACGGGGTTTAAAGGAAGGGGGTTGGGTAAAGTTGAGGTAAAATTAAAGGTACGGGTTTAAATGGGAAAGGTAAAAAGGGTTAAGGAAAGGGGGGGTTAAAAGGTACGGGGGGGGAAACGGGGAAAAAAAGGGTAAAAGTACGGGTAGGGGGGAAAAGGTATATAAAGGTAAGGGAAGGGAAAAAGGGAAAGGACAAAAGGAAAGGATAAGGTATGATTTAAAAGGGGGGCCAAGGGGTATGGGACTAGGGGAAAATTTTAAGAAGGTTACTGAGGTAAAGGTATGATTACAAGGGTGGGATTTGGGGGGGAAAATTTTAAGGTGTGGGGAAAGGTACAAAGGTAGGGGGAAAATTAGGGGGTAAAGGTGGAAAAATTGGAAAATAAATAAAGGTAAAGGTTGAGGTAAGGTTGGGTTTGGGGGGTTTTTAAAATTAGGTAAAGAGGGGAAAGTAAAAGGGAAGGAAAAGGGGGAAAAAGGATGGGACAAGGTTTTGAGGAAAAGAGGGTAAAAAAGGTTCCTTAGGACAAGGTTTAAAGTTGGGGGTAAAAGGGTTTAAAAGGCAAAAGGTTTGAGGAAAAAGGGGGTTTGGGGGTAAAAAGGTAGGGGACGGGGGAAAAAGGTTAAAAGGTTTGGGGGAAAGGGGGTTTTAGTGAAAAGGTAGGGGGACAAAAAAAGGGGAAAAAGGAGGTACGGTATGAGGTAAAAGGTATGAGGTAAAGGTATAGGTAAAGTTTAAAATTGGGGTACAGGTATGGGACAAGTAGTGGGTAAGGTATGAGGTCAAGGTCTAGGTACAAATTGAGGTAAAGGTACTGAGGTACAAGGTATGAGGTAAAGGTATGGGACAAGGTAAGGTACAAAGGGAAAATTTTGAGGAAAAAAGGGTTGGGGTTTTAAAGGTATAGGTAAAAAGTTGGGGTTATGAGGTACAAGGACTGGGGTAAAAGGGGGTAAAGGTTAGGTAAAGGGTATGAGGACAGGTTTGAGGTAAAAGGTATGGGAAAAGGTTGAGGAAATTTTTAAAAAGGTTAGGTAAAAGGTTGAGGAAAATTTATGAGGTAAAAGGTATGGGGTAAAAGGGTACTGGGGTTTAAAGGGGGGGTTAATTTAACAAGGTATGGTTTAAAAGAAAAGGGTTGAGGTAAAAGGTAGGGGAAAAGGATAAAAAGGTATAGGGACAAGGTAAGGGTAAAAAGGAAAGGAAAAGGGTAAAAGGGAGGAAAAGGTGTGAGGTACAAGGTTTTATGGGTCAAGGAAAGGGCAAGGTTTGGGGGGGGAGGAAAAGGGGAAATTGGGAAAAATGAGGAAAAAAGGGGAAAAGGGGTTACAAGGTACTGGGGGTTTTTAAAAAGGGGGGGTTTTTTTAAAAGGTATGAGGTCGGTTGGGGTACAATTTATGAGGAAAAAGGTTGAGGTAAAAGGGTATGGTGGTAAAAGGGGTACGAGGTACAAGGTTTTAAAAAAAATGTGGTTTACAAGGAAAGGGGGGAAAGGTTTAAAAGGGTATGGGGGTAAAAGGTATGAGGTAAAAGGTTGAGGTAAAAATTTACTGAGGTAAAAGGTCTAAGGTACAATTTTTAAAGGTACGAGGTACAAGGTACTGAGGTAAAGGTATGGGTACAAGGATGAGTAAAGGTTGGGTAAAGGTTTAAAAACAAGGTTGGGTACAAGGTACTAGGAAAGGGTTTAAAGGTAAGGTTACTGAGGAAAAAGGTAGGGGGTTAAAGGAGGAGGACAAGGTACTGAGGTAAAGGTATGGGGTACAAGGGGGTACTGGAAAAAGGTGGACGGGTGGGGGTTTTAACGGTACGGGGAGGTAAAAGGGGTCTGGGTACAAGGTATAGGTAAAAGGTATGAGGTAAAAGGTAAGGGGTACAAGGGTTGAGGTAAAAAGGTATGGGGTACGGGTACTGAGGTAAAGGTAGAGTACAATTTTGGGTTTTAAACGATGGGTACAGTTGAGGTAAAGGGGTTTGGGGTACAAGGTTTTGGGGGGGTACAAGGTATGGGGTTCAAGGTTTTCGGGGTAAAAAGGTTAGGTCAAGGTATGGGGGAAAAGGTACTAGGTAAAAAGGTATGGGGTTTAAAGGTACTGGTACAGGATAGGTAAAGGTTTTGGGGTACAAGGGGGGAAAGGAAAAAGGTTGATAAAGGATGGGTACGGTCTGGGGTACAAGGTACAGAGGTACAAAGTACTGAGTACAAGGTTAGTGAGGTTAAGGTAGTGAGGTACAAGGTACTGAGGTACAAGGTACTGAGGTACAAGGTACTGAGGTACAAGGTACTGAGGTACAAGGTACTGAGGTACAAGGTACTGAGGACAAGGTTACTAGGTAAAGGTTCTGAGCGTACAAGGTACTGAGGTACAAGGGTACTGAGGTTACAAGGTACTGAGGTTACAAGGTTCTCAGGTTACAAGGTACTCAGGTAGCTAAAGGTACTCAGGTACAAGGTAACTCAGGTACAAGGTATCAGGTTACAAGGTACTCAGGTAACCAGGTATGTGAGGTTACTAGGTACTGAGGTAAAAGGTACTGACATAAAGGGAGTGAGGTACAAGGTACTGAGGTACAAGGTACTGAGGTACAAAGTACTGACGTACGAGTACTGACGTAAAGGGAGTGAGGTACAGGGTACTGAGATACAAAGTACTGACGTACAAGGTACAAGGTACTGAGGTACAAGGTACTGAGGTACAAGGTAGTGAGAGGTACAAGCAAGGTTGTGTGGTACAAGGTAGTGAGGTACAAGGTAGTGAGGTACAAGGTACTGAGGTACAAGGTACTGAGGTACAAGGTACTGAGGTACAAGGTACTGAGGTACAAGGTAGTGAGGTACAAGTCTGAAGGTAATGGTAGTGAGGTACAGGTATGAGGTACAGGTACTGAGATACAAGGGTAGTGAGGTACAATGGTACTGAGATACAAGGTAGTGAGGTACAGGTAATGAGTACAAGGGTCTGTGGGGTAAAAGTTACTGTGGTACAAGTTACTGAGGTAACAGGGTACTGAGATACAAGGTACTGTGGTCACAGGTACTGAGAGTAAAGATACAAGTTAATAGGTCCAAGGTAGTGTGGTACAAGGTACTGAGGTACAAGGGTAGTGAGGTACAAGGTACTTGAGGTACATGGGTACTGAGGTACAAGGTACTGAGATACAACTTTGTAAGGGTACAAATGGGTACTGAGGTACAAGGTACTGAGGTCAATGTATTGTGGTACATGGTACTGAGGTTACTCAAGGTTCTGAGGTACATAGTACTGAGTACAAGGTAGTGTGGTACAAGGCACTGAGGTACTAGGTTCTGAGGTCTCAAGGATACTGAGTACAAGGTAAGTGAGGTACTAGGTATGAGGAACAAAAGTAATGAGGTAGAGGTACTGAGGTACAGGTACGACCGGTACAAGGTACTGCGGTAAAATGTAGTGAGGTACAAGGTAATGAGGTACAAGTAATGAGTACAAGGTACTGAGTTACAAGTAGTGAGCGTACAAGGTACTGAGTACAAGGTAGTGTGCGTACAAAGGTATGAGGCACTAGGTACTGACGTACAAGTATGAGGTAATAAGGGTAGTGAGGTGTCTGGGTTACTGAGGTACAGGTATCGAGTACAAGGTAGTGTAGGTAAAAGGTACTGAGGTACATGGTACTGAGGTACAAGGTACTGAGGAACAAGGTAGTGATGGTATTAGGTAGTTGAAGTACAAGGTTACTTAGGTACAATAGTAGTGATGGTACATGGTACTGAGGTACAAGGTAGTGAGGTATAGGTAGTGAGGTACAAGGTAATGGGTACAAAGTAGAGAGGTTACAAGGTTATGGGTACAAGGTAGTGAGGTTATAAGGTAGTGTGGTACAAGGTACTGAGGTACAAAGTATGTGAGGTTACAAGGTACGAGGTACAAGGTAGAGTAAGGTTAAAAGATTACTGAGGTACAAGGTTCTGTGGATTTAGGTATGATGTGCAAGGTTCTGTGGTACAGGGTATCTGAGGGTACAAGGTACTGAGGTACAATGTACTGAGGTAAAAGGTAGTGAGGTACAAGGTAGTGAGCTACAAGGTACTGAGGTACAAGGTACTCAGGTACAAGGTAGTGAGTTACAATGTATTGAGATACAAGGTACTGAGGTACAAGGTACTGTGGGACAAGGTAGTGAGGTTTATTAAGTTAGTTACGGGTACAAGGTAGTGTTGGTACAAGGTTAATGAGGTACAAGGTAGTGAGAGGTTATATAGGTTAGTGAAGTACAAAGTAGTGAGGTACAAGGTACTGAGGTACAAGGTAGTGAGGTACAAGGTACTGAGGTACAAAGAAGTGAGGTACAAGGTACTGAGGTACAAGGTACTGAGGTACAAGGTAGTAAGGTACAAGGTACTGAGGTACAAGGTTTCTGAGGATCAAGGATACTGAGGTGCAACGGTTTGAGGTACAGGTATGAGGTACAAGGTGTACTGAGGTACAATTGTACGGAGGTAAAAGGTAGTGAGTATAATAAGAGTAGTGAGATACAAGGTACTGAGGAACAAGGTTTATTTTGAGGTATAAGGTTTAGTGTTGGATAAGGTAGTAAAGGTACATGGTTGTGAGGTACAAGGTTGAGGTATTACGGTAGTGACGGTTACAATGGTAGTTAGGTACAAGTAGTTGAGGTACGGGTTTACTGAGGAGCAATGTTAACTGGGTATATGTAGTAGGTACAAAGGTACTGAGTGTAAAAGGTACTGAGGTACATGGTTTCGGTGGTACAAAGTACTGAGGCACAAGGTATGATGTATAAGGTAGTTTGATGCGAGGTATTGTGGAATAAGTCGTGAGGTACTGGTACAGTGGTACAAGTTAGTGAGGTACAATTTACTGAGGTACGAGTTAGTGAGGTACACTAAAGTTTCTGATGTACTAGGTATTGAGGTACATGGTACTGTGGTGCAAGATTCTAAGGTTCTATATGTAGTGTGATTCGACGGGTAGTGTGGTGACAAAGGGTAGTGAGGTACAAGGTATGAGGTACAAGGTACTAAGTTATAAGGTAGTAAGGTACAAGGTTGATGAGGTACAAGGTTACTGGGAGGTACAAGGTACTGAAGGTATAAGGTAGTAAGGTACAGGTAGTGAGGTACAGGTATGAGGTACAAGGTACTAAGTATAAGGTAGAAAGGTACAAGGTAGGTACTGAGGTACAAGGTTAATGAGGTTATCAAGGTACTGATAGGCATAAGGTTGTAGGTAAAAGGTAGTGAGGTACAAGGTCAAGGTACTGAGGTATAAGGTAGTGTTGGGGGGGACACAAGATACTATGGTGCAGGTCGTGAGGTAACAAGGTACTGAGGTATAGGTAATGAGGCACTCAAGGTACTCTGGTAGAAGGTAGTGAGGTACAGGTAGTGAGGCACAGTTACGTGATAGTACAAGTTACTGAGGTTAAAGGTAATAAGTACAAGGTTGTGAGGTAAAGGTATTTGAGTACCTAAGGTACTGAGGTAACAGGTACTGAGGTACAATGGGTACTGAGGTACAAGGTACTGAGGTTACAAGGTACTGAGTGTGTATGGTAGTGAGTACATGGTAGTGTGTACAAGGTACTGAGGAATACAAGGTACTGAGGTACAAAGGGTTCTGAGGTACAAGGTACTGAGGTACAAGGTACTGAGCGTACAAGGTATGAGGTTAAAAGTTAGTGAGGTACAAGGTAGTGAGGTACAAGGTGCTGAGGTACAAGGAACTGAGGTTATAAGGTATTGAGGTACATGGGTGTGAGGTTAAAAAACAAAGGTAGTGAGGTACAGGGTACCGGAGGGAGCAAGGTACTGTGGTATATAAAGTAGTAAGGTACAAGGTAGTGAGGTAAAGGTACTGAGGTCAAGGTACTGAGGTACAGGGGTACTGATTTATAAGGTAGGATGAGGATGCGAGGTAGTGAGGTTACAATTTACTGAGGTATAAGGTAGTGAGGTACAGGTTCTGAGGTACAAGGCACTGAGGTACAAGGTATGAGGTACAAGATCTCTGAGGTACAAACGGGAGTGAGATTGAGGTAGTGAGGGACCTGGTTGTGAGGTACAAGGTACTGAGATTTAAGGTAGTGAGGAAATGGTAGTGAGGTACGGGTAGTGAGGTACAAGGTAGTGAGGTTTCAAAGGCAGTGATTGGTTCTAGGCCACTGAGGTTGAGGTTAGTAGGGTAATTGTTAGTGAAGGTACAGGTGCTGTGGTACAAGGTACTGAGGTATAAGGGAGTAAGATTACAACGGTAGTGAGGTACAAGGTACTGAGACGGTAACAAGGTAATACATGTAGCGGTACAAGGTACTCTGGAAAGGTTAGTAAGTATAAGGTAGTGAGCGTAACAGGTAGTGAGGTACAAGGTGACTGAGGTATAAGGTATATGTACAAGGATAGAGTGGTACAGGTATTGAGGTACAAGGTTGTGAGGTACTAGGTAGTGAGGACAAGGTACTGAGGGTACAAGGTACTGAGTTACAAAGTGCATAGGTTAACGGTAATGAGGATAAGTAGATAGTTGAGGTACAGTTAGTGAGGTACAAGGTTGTGAGGTACAAGGTAGTTGGTATAAGGTTAGTGAGGTACAAGGGTATGAGTACAAGGATAGTGCGGTACAAGGTACTGAGGTACAAGGTACTGAATTGTACATTTACTTAGGTACATAGGTACTGAGGAGAAGGTAGTGTGGTACTGATAGTATGGTACAGGTGTGAGGTACAAGTGTATTGAGGTCCAAAGTAGTGAGGTAAAAGGTAGTGTGTACAATGTATTTGAGGTACAAGGTTACTGAGTTACAAGGTTCTGAGGTACAAGGTTAGTGAGGTTTAAGGTAGTAAGGCACAAGGTAGTAGCGAGGTGGAAGGTACTGAGTACAAAGGTAGTGAGGGTACAGGTACTGAGGTACAAGTGCTGGGTTCAAGGTAGTGAGGTACAAGGTGAGTAAAGGTACAAGGAACTAAGGTACAATGTAGATGAGGCACAAGGTAGTTAGGTATAATTTAGTGTGGTACAAGGTAGTGAAGTAAAAGGTACTGAGGTTAAGGTAGTACAGGTACAGGTACTGAGGATACAAGGTAATGAGATACAAGGATACTAAGGTTAAAGGTAGCAAGGTACAAGGTATGAGGTATAAGGTAGTGAGGTACAAGGTACTGTCGTACAAGGTTGTGTGGTACAAGTTACTGAAAGACAAGGTTAAGTGAGGTCCAAGGTACTGACGGTATTAGGTTGTAAGGGAACAAGGTACTGTGGTACAAGGTACTGAGATACAACGGGTTACTGAGGTACAAGGTTATGCAAGGTACAAGGTACTGAGGTACAAGGTACTGAGATACAATGCGTACTGGGTACAAGGTAGTGAGGATTACAAGGTTACTGAGGCACAAAGGGTACTGAGGTTAAAAGGTCGTGGAGAGTACAGGTAATGTGTGTAAAAGGTAATAGCGTACAAGGTACTGAGGTATAAGGTAGTGATGTATAGGTAGTAAGGGTACAAGGTAGTGAGGTACACGGTACTGAGCCCCCATCTACCCCCCGAAACTATAAGGTAGTGAGGGTCAAGTACTGAGGTTCAAGTGCCTGAGGTTCAAGGTAGTGAGGTACAAGGTAGTAAGGTAAAAGGTGACTAAGGTACAAGGTAGTGAGGCACAAGGTAGTTAGGTATAATTTAGTGGGTACATGGTATGAGGTTACAAGGTAGTGAGGTACAAGGTACTGAGGACAAGGTATTGAGGTAACAGAAGGTAGTGAGGTACAAAACAGTGAGGTACAAGGTAGTTAGGATATTAAGGTAGTGAGGTACAACGTTAGTGAGGTACAAGGGTTACTGAAGTCAGCGTAATGAGATACAGGTAGTGAGGTAACAAACGTTCTGAGGTTTACAGGCTAACTGTAGAATTCAATGATTGATTAGTACAAGCGACTGAGGTACAAAGTAGTGAGATACAAGGTTTGTGAGGTACAACCGGTACTGATGTACAAGGGTAGTGAGGTACAAGGTACTGAGGTACATGGTAGTGAGAGATAAAATGGTAGTGAAGGTACAATGTACTGAGGTACATGTAGTGAGTACAAGGTACTGTGGTACAAGGTTATAGTGAGATACTAGGTAGTGAGGTACTAAGGTATTGAGGTACAAGGTTAGTGAGGTACAAGGGTAGTGCGTTCAAGATGACCATGAGGTACAAGGCAGTAAGGTCAACGTACTGAGTATCAAGGATATGTGAGTTACAAGGTCAGTGAGGTACGAGTTACCGAGGGTACGAGGTCACCGAGGTACGTGAGCTGGTACCGAGGTAACAGTTTATGAGATACAAGGTAGTGAGGGAACAAAGGTAGGTGCAGGTAAAGGAGTGGGTACAAAGATAGTTGAGGTTAACAAGGCGTGAGGTGCAAGGTAGTGAGGTACAAGGCATTGAGGTACAAAGGTAGTGAGATACATAGGTGTGAGGTACAAGGAATGAGATACAAGATAGTGAGGTACAAGATAGTGAGGTGCAAGGCAGTGAGGTACAAGGTAGTGAGGTACAGGGTAGTGAGGTACAAGGTAGTGAGATAAATGTAGTGAGGTACAAGGTAGAGTGGTACAGGGTAGTGAGGTGCAAGTTAGTAAGGTACAAGGTACTGAGGTACAAGGTACTTAGGAAAAAGGTATTGAACTACAAGGCTGTGAGGTAAAAGTTAGTGAGGTACAACGTACCGAGGTACAAGGTAGTGAGGTACAAGGTAGTGAGGTACAAAGTAGTGAGATAAATGTAGTGAGGTACAATGTAGAGAGGTACAGGGTAGTGAGGTGCAAGGTAGTAAGGTACAAGGTACTGAGGTACAAGTTACCGAGGTCAAGGTAGTGAGGTACAAGGTACTGAGGTACAAGGTACTGAGGTACAAAGTAGTGAGTTACAAGGCAGTGAGGTACAAGGCAGTGAGGTACAAGGCACCTCACTCTAATACCTACATATACCCTCTGTGTCCATGTATTGCTTACATCAGCTTGGTGAAGCTCGTCTTGAGCGTAACCTTGCCACAATAAAATATCACATTACCCTACTTTACATAACAATATGGTTGATTGTACACGAAGATAAAAAAAAACAGAGTATAGGTAAGACCCTTGTGGGGTGAGGTGGGAAGTGGGGATAGGGAAAGAATAAGCTGGCGAGAGGAAAGGTTGAGTGAGAGGGAGAGAACCAGAGCTTAACCCAGTTGCTAGGTCGATAGTGGATCAGGAGGCCAGGAGACTGGACTAGGCGAGGATGACTGATAAGTTGTGTGGGCAGACTAGCGCCGACAAGGTACCAGCGACAACATCTAGTGTGGGGTTAGGGGTAACAACTGTGCAAGGTAGCAGCGACAACATCTAGTGTGGGGTTAAGAGGTAAAACTGTGCAAGGTACAGCGACAACATCTAGTGTGGGGTTGGGGAGTAACAACTGTGCAGGTACCAGCGACAACATCTAGTGGTGGGGTTGGGGTAACAACTGTGCAAGGTACCAGCGACAACATCTAGTGTGGGGTTAGGGGTAACAACTGTGCAAGGTACCAGCGACAACATCTAGTGTGGGGTTAGGGGTAACAACTGTGCAAGGTAGCAGGGGACAACATCTAGTGTGGGGGTTAGGGGTAACAACTGGCAAGGTAGCGCGACAACATCTAGGGGTGGGGTTAGGGGTTAACAACTGTGCAAGGTAGCAGCGACAACATCTAGTGTGGGGTTAGGGGTAACAACTGTGCAAGGTAGCAGCGACAAACATCTAGTGGGGTTGGGGGTTTAACAACGTGCAAGAGTAGCAGCGACAACATCTAGTGTGGGGTTAGGGGTTAACAACTGTGCAAGGTAGCAGGAAAACATCTAGTGTGGGGTTAGGGTGTAACAACTGTGCAAGGTAGCAGCGAAAACATCTAGTGTGGGGTTAGGGGTGAAAACAACTGTGCAAGGTACCAGCGACAACATCTAGTGTGGGGTTAGGGGCAACAACTGTGCAAGGTAGCAGTGACAACATCTAGTGTGGGGTTAGGAGTAAGAACTGTGCAAGGTACCAGCTACAACATCTAGTGTGGGGTTAGGGGTAACAACTGTGCAAGGTACCAGCGAAAAATTTCTAGTGTGGGGTTATGGTAACAAACTGTGCAAGGTACCAGCGACAACATCTAGTGTGGGGTTATGGGTAACAACTGTGCAAGGTACCAGCGACAACATCTAGTGTGGGGTTAGGGGCAACAACTGTGCAAGGTACCAGCGACAACATCTAGTGTTGGGTTAGGGGTTAACAACTGTGCAAGGTAGCAGCGACATCATCTAGTGTGGGGTTAGGGGTAACAACTGTGCAAGGTACCAGCGACAACATCTAGTGTGGGGTTAGGGGTTAACAACTGTGCAAGGCAGCAGCGACAACATCTAGTGTGGGGTTAGGGGTAACAAATGTGCAAGGTAGCAGCGACAACATCTAGTGTGGGGTTAGGGGTAACAACTGTGCAAGGTAGCAGCGAAAAAACATCTAGTGTGGGGTTAGGGGTAAAACTGTGCAAGGTAGCAGCGACAACATCTAGTGTGGGGTTAGGGGTAAAAAACTGTGCAAGGTACCAGGACAACATCTAGTGTGGGGGTTAGGAGTAACAACTGTGCAAGGTACCAGCGACAACATCTAGTGGGGGGTTTTAGGGGTAACAACTGTGCAGGTAGCAGCGACAACATCTAGTGTGGGGTTAGGGGTTAACACTGTGAAAGGTAGCGCGACAACATCTAGTGTGGGTTAGGGGTAACAATGTGCAAGGTAGCAGCGAAAACATCTAGTGTGGGGTTAGGGTAACAACTGTGCAAGGTACCAGCGACAACATCTAGTGTGGGGTTAGGAGAAAACAACTGTGCAAGGTACCAGCGACAACATCTAGTGTGGGGTTAGGGGTAAAACTGTGCAAGGTAGCAGCGACAACATCTAGTGTGGGGTTAGGGGAAAACAACTGTGCAAGGTACCAGCGACAACATCTAGTGTGGGGTTAGGAGTAACAACTGTGAAAGGGGTACCAGCGACAACATCTAGTGTGGGGTTAGGGGTTAACAATGTGCAAGGTAGCGGGCGACAACATCTAGTGTGGGGTTAGGGGGTTAACAACTGTGCAAGGTAGCAGCGACAACATCTAGGGGTGGGGTTAGGGGTAAAAACTGTGAAAAGGTAGCAGCGACAAACATCTAGTGTGGGGTTAGGGGTAACAACTGTGCAAGGTAGCAGCGACACATCTAGTGTGGGGTTAGGGGTAACAACTGTGCAAGGTAGCAGCGACAACATCTAGTGTGGGGTTAGGGGTAACAACTGTGCAAGGTAGCAGCGACAACATCTAGTGTGGGGTTAGGGTAACAACTGTGCAAAGGTAGCAGCGACAACATCTAGTGTTGGGTTAGGGTAACAACTGTGAAAGGGTACAGCGACAACATCTAGTGTGGGGTTAGGGGTAACAACTGTGCAAGGTAGCAGCGACAACATCTAGTGTGGGGTTAGGGGTAACAACTGTGCAAGGTAGCAGCGACAACATCTAGTGTGGGGTTAGGGGTAAAATGTGCAAGGTAGCAGCGACAACATCTAGTGTGGGGTTAGGGGTAACAACTGTGCAAGGTACCAGCGACAACATCAGTGTGGGGTTGGAGTAACAACTGTGCAAGGTAGCAGTGACAACATTAGTGTGGGGTTAGGGTAACAACTGTGCAAGGTACCAGCGACAACATCTAGTGTGGGGTTAGGGGTAACAACTGTGCAAGGTAGCAGCGACAACATCTAGTGTGGGGTTAGGGGTAACAACTGTGCAAGGTAGCAGCGAAAAACATTCTAGTGTGGGGTTAGGGGTAACAACTGTGCAAGGTACCAGCGACAACATCTAGTGTGGGGTTAGGAGTAACAACTGTGCAAGGTACCAGCGACAACATCTGTGTGGGGTTAGGGGAACAACTGTGCAAGGTAGCAGCGACAACATCTAGTGGGGGGGTTGGGGGTAACAACTGTGCAAGGTAGCAGCGAAACATCTAGTGTGGGGTTAGGGGTAAAACTGTGAAAGGTAGCAGCGACAACATCTAGTGTGGGGTTAGGAGTAACAACTGTGCAAGGTACCAGCGACAACATCTAGTGTGGGGTTAGGGGTAACAACTGTGCAAGGTAGCAGCGACAACATCTAGTGTGGGGTTTAGGGGGTAAAAAACTGTGCAAGGTAGCAGCGACAACATCTAGTGTGGGGTTAGGGGTAACAACTGTGCAAGGTACCAGCGACAACATTAGTGTGGGGTTGGGGAGTAACAACTGTGCAAGGTACCAGCGACAAACATCTGGGTGTGGGGTTAGGGGTAACAACTGTGCAAGGTAGCAGCGACAACATCTAGTGTGGGGTTAGGGGTTAACAACTGTGCAAGGTAGCAGCGACAACATCTAGTGTGGGGTTAGGGGTAACAACTGTGCAAGGTCCCAGGGGGAAACATCTAGTGGGGGGTTGGGAAAGTAACAACTGTGCAAGGTACCAGCGACAACATCTAGTGTGGGGTTAGGGGTAACAACTGTGCAAGGTACCAGCGACAACATCTAGTGTGGGGTTAGGGGTAACAACTGTGCAAGGTACCAGCGACAACATCTAGTGTGGGGTTAGGGGTAACAACTGTGCAAGGTAGCAGCGACAACTCTAGTGTGGGGTTAAGGGGTAACAACTGTGCAAGGTTAGCAGCGCAACATCTAGTGTGGGGTTAGGGGTTAACAACTGTGAAAGGGGTAGCAGCGACAACATCTGTGTGGGGTTAGGGGTAACAACTGTGCAAGGTAGCAGCGACAACATCTAGTGTGGGGTTAGGGGTAACAATGTGCAAGGTAGCAGCGACAACATCTAGTGGGGGTTGGGGGTTTTTAACAACTGTGCAAGGTAGCAGCGACAACATCTAGTGTGGGGTTTGGGGTAACAACTGTGCGGGTAGCAGCGACAAAAATCTAGTGTGGGGTTAGGGGTAACAACTGTGCAAGGTTACCAGCGACAACATCTAGTGTGGGGTTAGGGGCAACAACTTTTGCAGGTAGCAGTGACAACATCTAGTGTGGGGTTAGGAG
Source organism: Cherax quadricarinatus (assembly GCF_026875155.1). NCBI lineage: Eukaryota > Metazoa > Arthropoda > Malacostraca > Decapoda > Parastacidae > Cherax > Cherax quadricarinatus. The sequence continues at coordinate 100,821,721 of NC_069404.1, forward strand.
TAAGAACTGTGCAAGGTACCGCTAAACATCTAGTGTGGGGTTAGGGGAAAACAACTGTGCAAGGTACCAGCGACAACATCTAGTGTGGGGTTATGGGTAACAACTGTGCAAGGTACCAGCGACAACATCTAGTGTGGGGTTATGGGTAACAACTGTGCAAGGTACCAGCGACAACATCTAGTGTGGGGTTAGGGGCAACAACTGTGCAAGGTACCAGCGACAACATCTAGTGTTGGGTTAGGGGTTAACAACTGTGCAAGGTAGCAGCGACATCATCTAGTGTGGGGTTAGGGGTAACAACTGTGCAAGGTACCAGCGACAACATCTAGTGTGGGGTTAGGGGTTAACAACTGTGCAAGGTAGCAGCGACAACTTTCTAGTGTGGGGTTAGGGGTAACAACTGTGCAAGGTAGCAGCGAAACATCTAGTGTGGGGGTTAGGGGTAACAACTGTGCAAGGTAGCAGCGACAACATCTAGTGTGGGGTTGGGGTGGTAAAAACTGTGCAAGGTAGCAGCGACAACATCTAGTGTGGGGTTAGGGTAACAACTGTGCAAGGTACCGCGACAAATCTAGTGTGGGGTTAGGAGTAACAACCTGTGCAAGGTACCAGCGACAACATCTAGTGTGGGGTTAGGGGTAACAACTGTGCAAGGTAGCAGCGACAACATCATTTGTGGGGTTAGGGGTTAACAACTGTGCAAGTAGCGCGACAACATTAGTGTGGGTTAGGGGTAACAACTTTTGCAAGGTAAGCAGCGACAAACACTAGTGTGGGGTTAGGGGTAACAACTGTGCAAGGTAGCAGCGACAACATCTAGTGTGGGGTTAGGGGTAAACAACTGTGCAAGGGTACCAGCGCCCAACATCTAGTGTGGGTTAGGAGTAAACAACTGTGCAAGGTACCAGCGACAACATCTAGTGTGGGGTTAGGGGTAACAACTGTGCAAGGTAGCAGCGACAACATCTAGTGTGGGGTTAGGGGTTAACAACTGTGCAAGGTAGCAGCGACAACATCTAGTGTGGGGTTAGGGGTAACAACTGTGCAAGGTAGCAGCGACAACATCTAGTGTGGGGTTAGGGGTAACAACTGTGCAAGGTAGCAGCGACAACATTAGTGTGGGGTTGGGGGGTAACAACTGTGAAAGGGTAGCAGCGACAACATCTAGTGTGGGGTTAGGGGTAAACAACTGTGCAAGGTAGCAGCGACAACATCTAGTGTGGGGTTAGGGGTAAAACGGGTGCAAGGTAGCAGCGACAACATCTAGTGTGGGGTTAGGGGTAACAACTGTGCAAGGTACCAGCAAACAACATCTAGTGTGGGGTTAGGGGTAACAAACTGTGCAAGGTACCAGCGACAAAATCTAGTGTGGGGTTGGGGGGTTTAAAAAACTGTGCAAGGTAGCAGCGACAACATTTTAGTGGGGGGTTAGGGGTAACAACTGTGCAAGGTAGCAGCGACAACATCTAGTGTGGGGTTAGGGGTAACAACTGTGCAAGGTACCAGCGACAACATCTGTGTGGGGTTAGGAGTAACAACTGTGCAAGGTAGCAGTGACAACATCTAGTGTGGGGTTAGGGGTAACAACTGTGCAAGGTACCGCGACAAATCTAGTGTGGGGTTAGGGTTAACAACTGTGCAAGGTAGCAGCGACAACATCTAGTGTGGGGTTAGGGGTAACAACTGTGCAAGGTAGCAGCGACAAACATCTAGTGTGGGGTTAGGGTAACAACTTGCAAGGTCCCCAGCGCAACATCTAGTGTGGGGTTAGGAGTTAACAACTGTGCAGGGTACCAGCGACAACTTTCTAGTGTGGGGTTAGGGGTAAAAAACTGTGCAAGGTAGCAGCGACAACATCTAGTGTGGGTTAGGGGTGTAACAATTTGTGCAAGGTAGCAGCGAACAACATCTATGTGGGGTTAGGGGTAAAAACTGTGCAAGGTAGCAGCGACAAACATCTAGTGGTGGGGTTAGGAGTAACAACTGTGCAAGGGTACAGCGACAACATCTAGTGTGGGGTTAGGGGTAACAACTGTGCAAGGTAGCAGCGACAACATCTAGTGTGGGGTTAGGGGTAACAACTGTGAAAGGGTACCAAGCGACAACATCTATGTGGGGTTAGGGGTAACAACTGTGAAAGGGTACCAGCGACAACATTAGTGTGGGGTTAGGAGTAACAACTGTGCAAGGTACCAGCGACAACATCTAGTGTGGGGTTAGGGGTAACAACTGTGCAAGGTAGCAGCGACAACATCTAGTGTGGGGTTAGGGGTAACAACTGTGCAAGGTAGCAGCGACAACATCTAGTGTGGGGTTAGGGGTAACAACTGTGCAAGGTACCAGCGACAACATCTAGTGTGGGGTTAGGAGTAACAACTGTGCAAGGTACCAGCGCCCAAATCTAGTGTGGGGTTAGGGGTAACAACTGTGCAAGGTAGCAGCGACAACATCAAAAGTGTGGGGTTAGGGGTAACAACTGTGCAAGGTAGCAGCGACAACATCTAGTGTGGGGTTAGGGGTAACAACTGTGCAAGGTACCAGCGACAACATCTAGTGTGGGGTTAGGAGTAACAACTGTGCAAGGTACCAGCGACAACATCTAGTGGGGGTTAGGGGTAACAACTGTGCAAGGTAGCAGCGAACATCTAGTGTGGGGTTAGGGGTAACAACAGACACGAAGAAAGGTTTCTCTATCAGCCTCGCATGAAATATGGGCTAGTTTTAAGTAGGTTGATGCAGCTGTGACAGGTCTTCTGAGATAAAAAAAAGTCTCTGTGGGCATGAAGGGAAAACCAGAGGTACTCTGTGGGGAATGAGTGCGTTACCACAACTGCCCAAAAGGGTCAAGGTTACAGTTGAAGGGAAAGTTACGTGTGAGTGAAAAAGGGGATTGGTAGGGAGTTTTGTTAACTTTTATTTTTATATTTTATTGAGAGCATATCTTATACAGACATAATACAATAATGTTTTACCACTTAATATATCATTGCTTAGTTAATCTTAAGTTAATTTTAAGCCTGCTTATAATGCTCTGCATACAAGGGGCTTTGGCATGTTACACTGTATTATCTTTGTACTTCACTGTATCATGTTCAAATTAATAAATAAATAAATAAATAAATAAATACATATATATAGTACAAAACTGTTGAGAACAATAAGTACTGGTGGAGTTCTGAACCTTTGAGATTTTGGAGGAAGAGGCGAATAATAAGGTGGAGTAGATCTTATGAGTTTAGAAATATGTGAAATGGAAAAGGGTGAAGTGATGGTAATAATGGGAGGTGAAGAGGTAAGAACGTCGGCGGTGAGAACTTCATAAGGACTGAGCACAGGGGCGGCTGTGAGAGAGGTTTCAGCAAAGTGTTGTGGGCATCGATTAGCTCTGGAGTAGAAGAGTCGTGGTAACCTTCGCTGGAGACCAAGTTGAGTCACTGCTTTAGTGCATGACAGCTCCTCTTTTTCTCTGAAATACCGAATTTTGTTCCCTCGAAAGAAATTGAGCATCGGCAGCAGTATGCGATGTGTGCTTTTTTTCCATTTAAGTCAAGTAGGAGAGTTGGTCGTAGGACGGATTCTTATGATCAGATGCACCAAATATTGGGAGATCAGTAATATTTGGCTGGGTGACCAAGGCACCAATATTGTTTGTATTATGGTGTTGGTCAGAGTCTCCACACATGTAAGTGCTGTCTCGCTGTATAAATCAAGGTCAGTGTATCAACATCACTTGGATAATATCCTCGACCTCAAGCAGGAGGTTTCAGAGGTCAAGTTGCCGTGAATGTTCTAGCCACATTGTAATAAAGTTGGTAGAATTACCGACAATATGTAAAGTAAAAGGACGCAAGTGCAACTAATGTGACATTTATTGTGGCAACGTTTCGCTCTCCAGGAGCTTTATCAAGCCATTACAAACAACACACGGACACAGAGGGTATATAAAGGCTCAGAGTGAGGTGCAATACTAGTGAGGTACCATTTCGATGTTCACTAGTGGTAGTGGTAGTAGTAGTAGTAGTAGTAGTAGTAGTAGTAGTGGTAGTGACAAAAGTAATACAATATGGTAGAGCAATTAATTCATACATGAGTAAAAGGATATAAAAGCTATTACTTGGGTAACATAAAAATAGGTTGGACAAATATAAACTGGAATGAGGCAGGTTGTTTCAGTGTTCACTCTCTGTGCTTTGTGTAGTATAACAGGAGAGACTATGTGATGGCAGGGTTTACTGTTTTCAGGAGGATTCTTGCTAAGACTTCGGAGATGGTGAAGCTGCCGTTGTTTTGTTTAATTGTATTTGAAACAGCGATCAGTGCTGATTCGAGGCACTTGCGTCTGCGGAAATTAGTTTCTTTGATCACTAATTGGGCGTCTCTGAATTTCATGAGATGATTGGTGGAATTTCGGTGTTGTACACAGGCGTTGTTCAAGTTATCGTTCCTACATGCGTAAATGTGTTCATTGAGGCGGGTGTCGAGGTTTCTTGCTGTTTCACCTACGTAAATCTTGTCACAGCCTCCACAGGGTATAGTGTGAACTCCCTCCTGCATTGACTGGTTCGTGGTGCTTTGATTTTGTCCTGGTTAGATCCTTTATTGAAGTGCTAGAAGCGATGGCGACTCTGGTGTTAGCTTGTGAAAGTACTTTTGAGACGTTCAGTGCAACCTGGCTGTTGGGAAGAATTATAACTTTGTTGGGAGTGGTGTTGATGCGTGGAGAATTAATGATCTGAAGAACTCTTTTCTTGCAGTCTTCGATGAAAAAAGAAGGAAAATGTAACTCAGTGAATGTTTGGTGAATGTATGTACATTCCTCGTCAAGAAACTCAGGACTACAAATTCGGTATGCTCTTAGGAAAAACCCGATGATGATGCCTCTTTTGGTCTTGGTATCTTGACTGGAATAGAAGTGTGTGAGATCATTTTTATTGGTGGGTTTCCGATAAACTTGAAATCTTAGGTTGTTGTCTACTTTGTGAATGAGGACGTCGAGGAAAGGTAGCCTGTCATTGGACTCTTCTTCTAGTGTAAACTGGATCGCCGGTTCAACTGCGTTGAGCCTTGCCTGAAGATCCCGTACATCAAAACGTTTTGGAGTTATTACGAGGACATCGTCCACGTAACGTAACCAAGTGACGCTTGAAGGGATGATGTTGGCGAAGTGTTCGGACTCTAGGTGTTCCATGTATAAGTTGGCTAGGACGGCACTTATGGGGGACCCCATTCCCATGCCGTAGGTTTGTTTATAGAGCTTGTTATTGAAAGAAAAACAGTTGAAATTAACACAGAGTTCAATCAAGTCAACAAAATCTCCGGGAGGTAGAGGAAGATTAAGGTCCTGATTGACTTTACGTCGTAGAACCTCGATTGCTTTTTTGGTAGGTACTTTTGTGAAGAGGGAAGTCACATCCAAACTGCTTAGTTTCTTGTTACGGATGGAGAGGTTACGGATCAACACCACTCCCAACAAAGTTGTAATTCTTCCCAACAGCCAGGTTGCACTGAACGTCTCAAAAGTACTTTCACAAGCTAACACCAGAGTCGCCATCGCTTCTAGCACTTCAATAAAGGATCTAACCAGAACAAAATCCAAGCACCACGAACCACTCAATGCAGGAGTTTACACTATACCCTGTGGAGGCTGTGACAAGATTTACGTAGGTGAAACAGCAAGAAACCTCGACACCCGCCTCAATGAATACATTTACGCATGTAGGAACGATAACTTGAACAACGCCTGTGTACAACACCGAAATTCCACCAATCATCTCATGAAATTCAGAGACGCCCAATTAGTGATCAAAGAAACTAATTTCCGCAGACGCAAGTGCCTCGAATCAGCACTGATCGCTGTTTCAAATACAATTAAACAAAACAACGGCAGCTTCACCATCTCCGAAGTCTTAGCAAGAATCCTCCTGAAAACAGTAAACCCTGCCATCACATAGTCTCTCCTGTTATACTACACAAAGCACATTACAGAGAGTGAACACTGAAACAAGCTGCCTCTTTCCACTCTATATTTGTCCAACCTATTTTTATGTTACCTAAGTAATAGCTTTTATATCCTTTTACTCATGTACGAATTAATTGCTCTACCATATTGTATTACTTTTGTCACTACCACTATTACTACTACTACTACTACTACTACCACTACCACTAGTGAACATCGAAATGGTACCTCACTAGTATTGCACCTCACTCTGAGCCTTTATATACCCTCTGTGTCCGTGTGTTGTTTGTAATGGCTTGATAAAGCTCCTGGAGAGCGAAACGTTGCCACAATAAATGTCACATTAGTTGCACTTGTGTCCTTTTACTAGCCACATTGTGTAAATTCTTGCTTAATTATAGTGTGTAGGATAAGGACAGTACCACAGTTCGAGTGAAGAAGGAATGGCTGTGTACTGAGATTGGGAAACTGTAAATAGACGGAATATGGGAAAGACCACCCTTGTCTGCACTATGGACGGCACCAGTACTCATCCCACTCTTGACGGCATGGTTAGTTAGTTTAATATGTTTATTATGCGCCCCATACCCATCCTGTGGCCGGTAGTCAAAAGATTACAGAGGTACATAATGGGTCCAGGGACTGGGCCTCAAAGTTTTGATAGCTGAGCAAGTTACAGAGGTAATGAATTCACAATTTACAAAGGTAATGAACTCGAAGGATGCAGTTTGGCCACCACGTCTCATGAGTGCTTTGCTAATGTCATGCTAGGCCTGGAGTTTTACGATTCATTTGCCATAGGTTCTAACCCCATCCGTACCGTGGGGCGTGGGGTTAGATTCGTGTTTCTTAGGATAAAAGCGAGAAGGTATGTCACTTAGTGTCAGGATCGTCTAGTATATGTTGAGATTGTTTGGACGATGGATTCCAGCTGCCGTGACATTTAAACGATTCCCCCAAAAATCAATGTTGAGTCATGGGAGAAGCCAGGATCAAGGTCGGAGTAAAGCGAAGGTCACAAGTATCAAAGGGCTCGGGGAATGCAGGGTCAGACGACAAAGGATTTCCCGAAAGCGGTACCTGTAATAGGGTCTGAGGAGAGTCTGTCAGCGCGGAGGGTAGTCAACCGTGCGTGTAGGATGATTATTAACCATACAACATTAACAGTTTCCTTCAGTTTCCTATTTCCCTTCCCACCACCAATCCCAACAAGGTAAGGCTTAACTACTGACTAAAACAAACCACTCCAGGACTAATATATATATATATATATATATATATATATATATATATATATATATATATATATATATATATATATATATATATATATATATATAATATATATATATATGCAAGCGACTAACAACAAGCTAAATGGCAACCACAGACCCTAAACGGTAATTACTCACTGATGCTGCTTAGGTCCGAGCCGAATACATTGCTCCACTAAACAAGGAAGAAAGACGCTACACCAGCCACTTGATTCATGGGAAACCAACAATGAACCTCCCGTCTGACCTCAATTTTCTTATCAAAGAAACGTAATGCCACCTCCGGGCCACAGCTCTACCGGCGTGCTCAACTTCCAGCCAAAGGAAAAACAAGGAAAAGATTGAACGCCTTGCACTGCAAATGCGCAGGACAGTATCCAGTTTAGTCTGCACATGTCATGGACTTTCTGAGGGAGTCGAAGCCCGCTCAGTACGACCATGACAACGAATCCCTTGAAGTGCGTTAATGATGAACTAGAAAAAGCCTACATCCAACATTCCTTGAAGTGGTTTCAGGTTGGTGCCAACTTACAGTTGCACAGCTTGACACCTGCTTTCTACACTATAGGTGCTGGTGGTACGATTAACATGGTCCTATGACAATGCAATACTAGACTCTCAAATGTGAAATACTAATCAATTTCTGTTGTAGAGTTCACAAGGTTCCTGACTTCCCTCCCCCCCCCCTCCTCCCTTTCCCAGTTGTTTTGTTTCCAGCTGCCCCCAAGTACGATGTGGGTGGCACTGGTCCAGCTGGCACCTGCTGACCTCCTCACTCTGGTATTGGTAGTCTGAGCGCAGCTGGTTACAAACTTTTCTGCTACTGAGAATTGCAAAGAAAAAAATGGAGATGAATGTTTTTTTCTTTGAGTGACTTTGTTGGGACGGGAAATTGTTAATGAATTTTTGTTATTAGAGCCAAGTGTACACTTTCACTGTACGATATTATCCCATCATATGACTTGATCCAAGGAACTGGGGTTATATTCCCCTTAATCAGATAAAACATGATTGTCCCTTTTCCACTCTTCCCAGTCACCTGACGCGGTGCGTCCGTTGAGGGTTTAGCGCTTCCCTATTAATGTAGTTATTGTATAATCATGGGGAAGCACTAAACTTGTAAGGGCCATTCATTGCTGGGGAACAGAGGGTAAAGGAGTTTGATGCAAGGGAGCTCAGGATAGCTCCAGTTCTTTGAATCATGACTCCTGCAGGAGCATCAAGACATCGTCCCCTGGAAGGTGAACAATATTACTGCACAACAATTAGAGACCAATAATAAATAATAGCAGAATAACAATTAAAATAAAACAATAATTAAACATTAAGTATCCTTTTAAATATTTCAGGTTAAGGAGGACTGGAAGTATGTGGCAATGGTGCTGGATCGTCTCTTCCTGTGGATCTTCACCCTGGCAGTGCTGGTAGGCACAGCCGGTATCATCCTCCAGGCTCCTTCACTCTATGATGATCGTGTACCTCTTGATAAAAAACTGTCCGAAGTGTACCGTGCACGCCTCATTGATGACTAAGGTTGTTTTGATTGGGCATAAACAACCCCTCCTAATCCCCTCCACCCCACCAGACTCTAGCTTCCGAAGACAGGTGCCTAAAAAAGGATTTTGCAGAGCATCGTCCGTGGATACCATATCCACACAACACGGTGATGGTGGGCAGTCTGGCGGATAGAGTTTCCTGCGTCGTATCCACCTTCCAGAGACTTCTCCATCATCCAGTGATTTGAGCTGAAGCTCTGGTAGCCTCCCAGGAAGGTTCTATGTGTTTGTGTCAGAAATAGCTCTTGTGTCAGATGATGCAGTACTTAAATAAGACAAATGCAGAAAAAGATTGTTATACAATACAGCCATCTGGTGGCACTGGGAGTTGGGTTAACTTTAGGAAAATCACAAGTAGGGCTGTAGACGAGCCAATTTTTGTATATGCCATAACAGTTTTGATATGTGAAATGAAAAATATACAGTGTCTGTAATAATACATATGCTGTGGAAAATATATACAATGTATATGTACAATCACACACACACACACAATATACACACAGCTGGAAGGAGGTGCTACGTAGTGTACCACAACCACTGGAAACTTTAGCAAATTTTATGAGAAACAAAAGACTGACAACAGGACATCAACATTTTGCACTTCTTCAGTTACATATGTGAAAATAAACAGAAACAAGCGCGCTCGCACGCACGCACACACACACACACACGCACACACACACACACACACACACACACACACACACACACACACACACACACACACACACACACACACACACACACACACATACACACACAAACACACACACACACACACACACACACACACACACACACACACACATACACACACACACACTCACGCACATGCAGAATTCATACACAGCTTTAGAAAGAGGTACGATAAAGCTCTTGGAGCAGGGAGAGAGTGGACCTAGTAGCGATCAGCGAAGAGGTGGGGTCGGGAGCTGTGACTCGGCCCCTGCAACTACATATAGGTGAGTACATACACACACACACACACACACACACACACACACACACACACACACACACACACACACACACACACACACACACACACACAAACACACACACACAAACACACACACACAAACACACACACACAAACACTAGGTCAAGCACATCAAGAAACTGGAGAAAGTGCAGAGATTTGCAGAAAGACTAGTCCCGGAGCTAAGGGGTATGTCCGATGAGGAGAAGTTAAGGGAACTCATACTGATGACACTGGAGGACAGGGGAACTAGGGATGATTTGATAACGACATACAAAATACGGAGAGGAAGTGACAAGGTGAACAAGGACAGGATGTTTCAGAGACGAGAAATAGCAACTAGAGGCTCTCAGCTGGAAGTTGAGGGATGTTAGGAAGTATTTCTTCAGTCTTAGAGTTGTCGGAAAGTGGAACAACCTGGAGAGTGAAGTGGTAAAGACGGGATCCATACACAGCTTTAAGAAAACGTACGACAGGGCTCTTGTAGCCGAGGAAGAGTGGACCTACTCGGCACCTCACTACAACACCTGCAACACCACAACACTACATAAGCAACGCTACCAGACAATGCCTGACCAGGGAAGAGGCGGGACCAGGAGCTGTGAATCGACCCCTTCAACCACATATAGGTGTGAACATTAAAATGGTATAAAATACCGACAGGTTGTTAGGTAAGACACATATGCAACAGTTAGGTATCTTCATTTCGAAACGTTTCGCCTACACAGTAGGCTTCCTCAGTCGAGTACAGAAAAGTTGATAGAAGCAGAAGAGACTTGAAGACGATGTAATCAGTCCATCACCCTTGAAGTTTTGAGGTGGTCAGTCCCTCAGTCTGGAGAAGAGTATTGTTCCATAGCCTGAAACAATATGGAGTTGAAGTGACAGGAACAATACTCTTCTCCAGACTGAGGGACTGACCACCTCAAAACTTCAAGGGTGATGGACTGATTACATCGTCTTCAAGTATCTTCTGCTTCTATCAACTTTTCTGTACTCGACGGAAGAAGTCTACTGTGCAGGCGAAACGTTTCGAAATAAAGATACCTAACTGTTGCATATGTGTCTTACCTAACACATATAGGTGTGCACACAAACACACACACACACACGAGGAAGGTGACACGTGGAAGATAACACGAGGAAGGTGACACGTGGAAGATAACACGAGGAAGGTGACACGTGGAAGATGACATGAGGAAGGTGACACGTGGAAGATGACACGAGGAAGATGACACAAGGAAGATGACACAAGGAAGATAACACGAGGAAGGTGACACGAGGAAGATGACACGAGGAAGATGACACGAGGAAGATAACACGAGGAAGGTGACACGTGGAAGATGACACGAGGAAGATGACACGAGGAAGATGACACGAGGAAGGTGACACGTGGAAGATGACATGAGGAAGGTGACACGTGGAAGATGACACGAGGAAGATGACACAAGGAAGATAACACGAGGAAGGTGACACGTGGAAGATGACACGAGAAGGTGACACGTGGAAGATGACACGAGGAAGGTGGACACGTGGAAGATGACACGAGGAAGGTGACACGTGGAAGATGACACGAGGAAGATGACACGAGGAAGATGACACAAGGAAGATAACACGAGGAAGGTGACACGAGGAAGATGACACGAGGAAGATGACACGAGGAAGATAACACGATGGAAGGTGACACGTGGAAGATGACACGAGAAGATGACACGAGGAAGATAACACGAGGAAGGTGACACGTGGAAGATGACACGAGGAAGATGACACGAGGGAGATAACACGAGGAAGTGACACGAGGAAGATGACACGAGGAAGATGACACGAGGAAGATAACACGAGGAAGGTGACACGTGGAAGATGACACGAGGAAGATGACACGAGGAAGATAACACGAGGAAGGTGACACGTGGAAGATGACACGAGGAAGATGACACGAGAAGATGACACGAGAAGATAACACGAGGAAGGTGACACGAGGAAGATGACACGAGGAAGATGACACGAGGAAGATAACACGAGGAAGTGACACGTGGAAGATGACACGAGGAAGATGACACGAGGAAGATAACACGAGGAAGGTGACACGTGGAAGATGACACGAGGAAGATGACACGAGGAAGATAACAAGAGGAAGGTGACACGTGGAAGATGACACGAGAAAGATGACACGAGGAAGATAACACGAGGAAGGTGACACGTGGAAGATGACACGAGGAAGATGACACGAGGAAGATAACACGAGGAAGGTGACACGTGGAAGATGACATGAGGAAGGTGGACACTGGAAGATGACACGAGGAAGATGACACAAGGAAGATAACACGAGGAAGGTGACACATGGAAGATGACACGAGGAAGGTGACACGTGGAAGATGACACGAGGAAGATGACACGTGGAAGATAACACGAGGAAGGTGACACGTGGAAGATGACACGAGGAAGATGACACGAGGAAGATGACACAAGGAAGATAACACGAGGAAGGTGACACGAGGAAGATGACACGAGGAAGATGACACGAGGAAGATAACACGAGGAAGGTGACACGTGGAAGATGACACGAGGAAGATGACACGAGGAAGATGACACGAGGAAGATGACACGAGGAAGAAAACACGAGGAAGATGACACGAGGAAGATGACACGAGGAAGATGACACAAGGAAGATAACACGAGGAAGGTGACACGTGGAAGATGACACGAGGAAGGTGACACGTGGAAGATGACACGAGGAAGATGACACGAGGAAGATAACACGAGGAAGGTGACACGAGGAAGATGACACGAGGAAGATGACACGAGGAAGATGACACGAGGAAGATGACACGAGGAAGATAACACGAGGAAGATGACACGAGGAAGATGACACGAGGAAGATAACACGAGGAAGGTGACACGTGGAAGATGACACGAGGAAGATGACACGAGGAAGATGACACGAGGAAGATGACACGAGGAAGATAACACGAGGAAGATGACACGAGGAAGATGACACGAGGAAGATGACACGAGGAAGATAACACGAGGAAGATGACACGAGGAAGATGACACGAGGAAGATGACACGAGGAAGATAACACGAGGAAGATGACACGAGGAAGATGACACGAGGAAGATAACACGAGGAAGATGACACGAGGAAGATGACACGAGGAAGATGACACGAGGAAGATGACACGAGGAAGATGACACGAGGAAGATGACACGAGGAAGATGACACGAGGAAGATGACACGAGGAAGATAACACGAGGAAGATAACACGAGGAAGATAACACGAGGAAGATAACACGAGGAAGATAACACGAGGAAGATAACACGAGGAAGATAACACGAGGAAGACAACACGAGGAAGATAACACGAGGAAGATAACACGAGGAAGATAACACGAGGAAGATAACACGTGGAAGATGACACGAGGAAATAAACACGAGGAAGATAACACGAGGAAGATGACACGAGGAAGATAACACGAGGAAGATAAACACGAGGAAGATAACACGAGGAAGATAACACGAGGAAGATAACACGTGGAAGATGACACGAGGAAGATAACACGAGGAGATAACACGAGGAAGATAACACGAGAAGATAACACGAGGAAGATGACACGAGGAAGATAACACGAGGAAGATAACACGAGGAAGATGACACGAGGAAGATAACACGAGGAAGATAACACGAGGAAGATAACACGAGGAAGATGACACGAGGAAGATGACACGAGGAAGATAACACGAGGAAGATGACACGTGGAAGATGACACGAGGAAGATAACACGTGGAAGATGACACGAGGAAGATAACACGAGGAAGATAACACGAGGAAGATAACACGAGGAAGATAACACGAGGAAGATGACACGAGGAAGATGACACGAGGAAGATAACACGAGGAAGATGACACGTGGAAGATGACACGAGGAAGATAACACGAGGAAGATGACACGAGGAAGATAACACGAGGAAGATGACACGAGGAAGATAACACGAGAAGATAACACGAGGAGATGACACGAGGAAGATGACACGAGGAAGATAACACGAGGAAGATGACACGAGGAAGATAACACGAGGAAGATAACACGAGGAAGATAACACGTGGAAGATAACACGAGGAAGATAACACGAGGAAGATAACACGAGGAATATGACACGAGGAAGATAACACGAGGAAGATAACACGAGGAAGATGACACGAGGAAGATAACACGTGGAAGATAACACGAGGAAGATAACACGAGGAAGATAACACGTGGAAGATAACACGTGGAAATAACACGATGGAAGATAACACGAGGAAGATAACACGAGGAAGATAACACGAGAAAGATAACACGAGGAAGGTAACACGAGGAAGATAACACGAGGAAGATAACACGTGGAAGATAACACGTGGAAGATAACACGAGGAAGATAACACGAGGAAGATAACACGAGGAAGATAACACGTGGAAGATAACACGAGGAAGATAACACAAGGAAGATGACACGAGGAAGATGACACGAGGAAGATAACACGAGGAAGATAACACGAGGAAGATAACACGTGGAAGATAACACGAGGAAGATAACACGTGGAAGATAACACGAGGAAGATAACACAAGGAAGATGACACGAGGAAGATAACACGAGGAAGATGACACGTGAAAGATGACACGAGGAAGATAACACGAGGAAGATGACACGAGGAAGATGACACGAGGAAGATAACACGAGGAAGATAACACGAGGAAGATGACACGAGGAAGATGACACGAGGAAGATGACACGAGGAAGATGACACGAGGAAGATAACACGAGGAAGATGACACGAGGAAGATAACACGAGGAAGGTGACACGTGGAAGATGACACGAGAAAGATGACACGAGGAAGATAACACGAGGAAGGTGACACGTGGAAGATGACACGAGGAAGATGACACGAGGAAGATAACACGAGGAAGGTGACACGTGGAAGATGACATGAGGAAGGTGACACGTGGAAGATGACACGAGGAAGATGACACAAGGAAGATAACACGAGGAAGGTGACACATGGAAGATGACACGAGGAAGGTGACACGTGGAAGATGACACGAGGAAGATGACACGAGGAAGATAACACGAGGAAGGTGACACGTGGAAGATGACACGAGGAAGATGACACGAGGAAGATGACACAAGGAAGATAACACGAGGAAGGTGACACGAGGAAGATGACACGAGGAAGATGACACGAGGAAGATAACACGAGGAAGGTGACACGTGGAAGATGACACGAGGAAGATGACACGAGGAAGATGACACGAGGAAGATGACACGAGGAAGATAACACGAGGAAGATGACACGAGGAAGATGACACGAGGAAGATGACACAAGGAAGATAACACGAGGAAGTGACACGTGGAAGATGACACGAGGAAGGTGACACGTGGAAGATGACACGAGAAGATGACACGAGGAAGATAACACGAGGAAGGTGACACGAGGAAGATGACACGAGGAAGATGACACAGGAAGATGACACGAGGAAGATGACACGAGGAAGATAACACGAGGAAGATGACACGAGGAAGATGACACGAGGAAGATAACACGAGGAAGGTGACACGTGGAAGATGACACGAGGAAGATGACACGAGAAGATGACACGAGGAAGATGACACGAGGAAGATAAACACGAGGAAGATGACACGAGGAAGATGACACGAGGAAGATGACACGAGGAAGATAACACGAGGAAGATGACACGAGGAAGATGACACGAGGAAGATGACACGAGGAAGATAACACGAGGAAGATGACACGAGAAGATGACACGAGGAAGATAACACGAGGAAGATGACACGAGGAAGATGACACGAGGAAGATGACACGAGGAAGATGACACGAGGAAGATGACACGAGGAAGATGACACGAGGAAGATGACACGAGGAAGATAACACGAGGAAGATAACACGAGGAAGATAACACGAGGAAGATAACACGAGGAAGATAACACGAGGAAGATAAACACGAGGAAGATAACACGAGGAAGACAACACGAGGAAGATAACACGAGGAAGATAACACGAGGAAGATAACACGAGGAAGATAACACGTGGAAGATGACACGAGGAAGATAACACGAGGAAGATAACACGAGGAAGATGACACGAGGAAGATAACACGAGGAAGATAACACGAGGAAGATAACACGAGGAAGATAACACGAGGAAGATAACACGTGGAAGATGACACGAGGAAGATAACACGAGGAAGATAACACGAGAAGATAACACGAGGAAGATAACACGAGGAAGATGACACGAGGAAGATAACACGAGGAAGATAACACGAGGAAGATGACACGAGGAAGATAACACGAGGAAGATAACACGAGGAAGATAACACGAGGAAGATGACACGAGGAAGATGACACGAGGAAGATAACACGAGGAAGATGACACGTGGAAGATGACACGAGGAAGATAACACGTGAAGATGACACGAGGAAGATAACACGAGGAAGATAACACGAGGAAGATAACACGAGGAAGATAACACGAGGAAGATGACACGAGGAAGATAACACGAGGAAGATGACACGTGAAGATGACACGAGGAAGATAACACGAGGAAGATGACACGAGGAAGATAACACGAGGAAGATGACACGAGGAAGATAACACGAGGAAGATAACACGAGGAAGATGACACGAGGAAGATGACACGAGAAGATAACACGAGGAAGATGACACGAGGAAGATAACACGAGGAAGATACACGAGGAAGATAACACGTGGAAGAATAACACGAGGAAGATAACACGAGGAAGATAACACGAGGAGATGACACGAGGAAGATAACACGAGGAAGATAACACGAGGAAGATGACACGAGGAAGATAACACGTGGAAGATAACACGAGGAAGATAACACGAGGAAGATAACACGTGGAAGATAACACGTGGAAGATAACACGAGGAAGATAACACGAGGAAGATAACACGAGGAAGATAACACGAGAAAGATAACACGAGGAAGGTAACACGAGGAAGATAACACGAGGAAGATAACACGTGGAAGATAACACGTGGAAGATAACACGAGGAAGATAACACGAGGAAGATAAGAACATAAGAACATAAGAAAAGGAGGAACACTGCAGGAGGCCTGCTGGCCCATACTAGGCAGGTCCTTTACAATTCATCCCACTAACAAAACATTTGCCCAACCCAATTTTCAATGCCACCCAAGAAATAAGCTCTGATGTGAAAGTCCCACTCAAATCCAACCCCTCCCACTCATGTACTTATCCAACCTAGATTTGAAACTACCCAAAGTCCCAGCCTCAATAACCCAACTAGGTAGACTGTTCCACTCATCAACTACCCTATTTCCAAACCAATACTTTCCTATGTCCTTTCTAAATCTAAACTTACCTAATTTAAATCCATTACTGCGCGTTCTCTTTTGGAGAGACATCCTCAAGACCTTATTAATATCCCCTTTATTTATACCTATCTTCCACTTATACACTTCGATCAGGTCTCCCCTCATTCTTCGTCTAACAAGTGAATGTAACTTAAGAGTCTTCAATCTTTCTTGATAAGGAAGATTTCTGATGCTATGTATTAATTTAGTCATCCTACGCTGAATGTTTTCTAACGAATTTATGTCCATTTTGTAATACGGAGACCAGAACTGAGCTGCATAATCTAGGTGAGGCCTTACTAATGATGTATAAAGCTGCAGTATGACCTCTGGACTTCTGTTGCTTACACTTCTTGATATAAATCCCAGTAATCTATTTGCCTTATTACGTACGCTTAGGCATTGCTGTCTTGGTTTAAGGTTGCTGCTCACCATAACCCCCAAGTCCTTCTCGCAATCTGTATGGCTAAGTTCTACATCATTTAATTTATAAGTACTAGTGTTATGGGCACTCCCAAGCCTCAGAACCTTGCATTTATCTACATTGAACTGCATCTGCCACTTTTCTGACCAAGAATAGAGTTTGTTTAAAATCCTCCTGAAGTTCCCTAACATCTACGTTTGAATCAATTATCCTACCTATCTTTGTGTCATCGGCGAATTTGCTCATATCACTAGTAATTCCCTCATCAAGATCATTGATATATATTATAAACAACAACGGGCCCAAGACTGATCCCTGTGAACGCCACTTGTTACAGATCCCCACTCGGATTTAACCCCATTTATGGACACTCTCTGCTTCCTGTCAGTGAGCCATGACTCGATCCACGAGAGCACTTTTCCCCCAATGCCATGAGCTGCCACTTTCTTTAACAGTCTATGGTGCGGAACTCTATCAAAAGCCTTACTAAAATCTAAGTAAATAATATCAAATTCTTTATTGTGGTCAACACCTCAAAGCTTTACTGAAGAAAGTTAATAAATTAGTTAGACAAGACCGGCCTCTTGTGAATCCATGCTGAGTATCATTAATCAAGCTATGCTTATCGAGATGGCTTCTTATAATCTCAGCTATAATTGACTCTAGTAATTTGCCTACAATTGAGGTCAGGCTTATTGGGCGGTAATTTGACGTAACGACTTGTCCCCTGTTTTAAAAATAGGAGTTACATTAGCCATCTTCCACATATCAGACACTACACTTGTTTGAAGAGATAAATTAAAAATATTAGTTATGGTTCACAGAGTTCCATTTTTGCATTCCTTAAGAACCTTGAAAAAACCTCATCAGGACCTGGCGACTTATTTTGCTTCAGTCTGTCTATCTGCCTCACAACCATCTCACTAGTGACTGTGATGTTACATAATTTATCTTCTTCTAGCCCACTGTAAAAATTAATTTCTGAATATTGTTAGTGTCTTCCTGTGTAAAAACTGAGAGAAAATAATTATTTAAAATCAAGCACATTTCATTCTCTTTGTCAGTAAGGTGCCCATAGTTATTTTTAAGGGGACCTATCTTATCTCTAACTTTGTTCTATAGACCTGGAAAAAACTTTTTGGGTTAGTTTTAGAATCCTAGCAACTTTAATTTCATAGTCCCTTTTAGCTTTTCTTATCCCCTTTTTAATGTCCCTCTTAAATGTCAATATACTGATTCATAAGATGACCCTCACCTCTTTTGATACGCCTATAAATTCCTTTCTTTTGCCCTATGTAGATATTTGAGCCTATTATTCATCCATTTTGGGTCATTTCTATTTGATCTAATTCTTTATATGGGATAAACGCTCTTTGAGCAGCATGTATAGTGTTCAGAAAACTGTCATATTGATAGCTCTCTTCGTTACCCCAGTCAACAGATGAAATGTGTTCTCTAAGCCCATCGTAATCTGCTAAGCGAAAATCTGGACTGTTACTGAGTTTTCGCTACTAACGTACTTCCATTCAATGCTAAATGTAATTGATTTGTGGTCGCTAGCACCCAGTTCCTCTGAAATTTCTAAATTATTAACAAGGGATTCATTGTTTGCCATAACTAAGTCAAGCAGGTTATTTCCCCTTGTAGGTTCTGTCACAAACTGCTTCAAAAAAACAATCCTGAAATACTTCTAAGAAGTCGTATGATTCTAAATTCCCAGTCAAGAAATTCCAATCAACATGACTAAAGTTAAAGTCTCCTAGAATTACTACATTATCGTGCCTTGTGGCCTTAACAATTCCTCCCATAGTAGTTTCCCTTGGTCCCTATCTAAGTTTGGGGGACGGTATATCACTCCTAAAATCATGTTTTTCATGCCCCTCTGAAAAATTCTATCCAAACAGACTCTGTATGTGTTACTTCAGACTTAATACCCGTTTTTATGCAACAGTTCAAGCGATCTCGGACATACAATGCCACCCCCCCCCCCCCCCCCAATACTTCTATCTTCTTGGAACAATTTAAAACCCTGAATATGACATTCCGCAGGCATGTCCCGACTTTTTGAATTAAACCACGTCTCAGTTAAGGCAAATACATCAATGTTACCTACACTAGCAACTAATCTCAACTCGTCCATCTTATTCCTAGCACTACGGCAATTAGCATAATAAACATTGAAAGACTCTCCTTTCTCTTTACCCTTCCTGCTCATTTCTATTTTTCTACTAAACCTATTACTGTCCTTATCACCCAAGGTCCCTGGCTTTTCAATATCTATCTCGTTCTTATTATTACATAGTTCCCCTAGAACTCGTAATATTACTACACTGGGACATCACTGCTTTCCTGCCAAAACCCATACCACTAACTATTCCTAGTTTAAAGTCCTAACTGCTCCCTCCACTGCAGTTGCCAGTGCTCCCACCCACACCTAGATAAGTGAACCCCACCCTAGCAAACATGTCATTTCTGCCATAGAAGAGGTCCCAGTTGTCAATGAATGTTACTGCATTTTCCTTACAGCATTTGTCCAGCCAGCAATTGACACCAATTGCCCTGGACAACCATTCACTTCCAACTCCCCTCCTTGGCAAAATACCACATATGAGAGGGTTCCCACCCTACTTACTAATTATTTCTATTGCTGACCTTATACCTGCTAATCAGGTCCTCACTCCTACGTCTGCCAACATCGTTGCCTCCAGCACTGAGACAGATAATAGGATTGCTCCCATTACCTTTCATGATGTCATCCAGACGGCTAACAATATCCTCCATCCCAGCCCCAGGAAAGCAAACTCTCTGTCTCCTACTCCTGTCCTTCAAGCAGAACGCCCTATCCATATACCTAACTTGGCTATCCCCAACAACAACAATATTCTTACCTTCCTAATGTCTTTCGTCGTCTCGTTCCCCATAGTCGACTCACATTCGTCGGGTAGCACTGAGAATGTATTGGATGTTTCCACAACAGTTTCCACGGACAGTCTCTTTCTTCTTCATCGTTTTCTACCTTTCCATTCATCTTCTTGATCGTCAACTTCTTTCCCTGCTGTCCAGCCACTGACCAGTTTCCCTTCTTGACCTGAGGACTCAAAACAGGAGGACTGCTACGAATCTTCTTGTTTTCCTCGGTCAGTCGCCGAATTTCCATATTCGCCAACCTCAATTCTTCCTTAAGCTGTTGGTAAAGTTGCTCGATGGAGGGCATCTTGCTTCAATTCTAGAGAGCGCGCAAACAGGTCTTCACAGAGCCAAGTACACGTCAACACTGCGCAAAAGCCAACTCAATCAGGAGCTACTGCGCAGCACGTCCGCACGGCCCAATAGCGATGCGAACACTGAGGAAGATAACACGAGGAAGATAACACGTGGAAGATAACACGAGGAAGATAACACAAGGAAGATGACACGAGGAAGATGACACGAGGAAGATAACACGAGGAAGATAACACGAGGAAGATAACACGTGGAAGATAACACGAGGAAGATAACACGTGGAAGATAACACGAGGAAGATAACACAAGGAAGATGACACGAGGAAGATAACACGAGGAAGATGACACGTGAAAGATGACACGAGGAAGATAACACGAGGAAGATGACACGAGGAAGATGACACGAGGAAGATAACACGAGGAAGATAACACGAGGAAGATGACACGAGAAGATGACACGAGGAAGATGACACGAGGAAGATGACACGAGGAAGATAACACGAGGAAGATGACACGAGGAAGATAACACGAGGAAGATGACACGAGGAAGATGAACTGTGATAAAACACTGACAGTATCAGTCTGCTACACTGACAAACTTTATAACAGATCATTGACAAACATTAAGACTGACACAAACATCAGAACAAAACAATAAGACTGACATAAACATCAGAACAAAACATTAAGACTGACATAAACATCAGAACAAAACATTAAGACTGACACAAACATCAGAACAAAACATTAAGACTGACACAAACATCAGAACAAAACATTAAGACTGACATAAACATCAGAACAAAACATTAAGACTGACACAAACATCAGAACAAAACATTAAGACTGACATAAACATCAGAACAAAACATTAAGACTGACATAAACATCAGAACAAAACATTAGACTGACATAAACATCAGAACAAAACATTAAGACTGACATAAACATCAGAACAAAACTGGAAACGAATAAAAACCAGAAAAGTGAAGTTAAGAAAATAATGGTGATCTTCTGGAATGAAATAACAAAAATTAACAAAATATAGCAAGGTATTAATGCTAAAAATCACTGGAATATTTAAGAAAATAATTGACAAAGAGTAACATCGAGTGAATATAAGACACAACGAACAAACGTCTATATTACTGTACCTAACAAGAGGAGGTAATAACACACGGTGTGTAAAATGCAAATTAAAAGATAACGTTTTATTATTGAGAAGGAAGTCGTTTTTGTAATACTATATTAAAATTTACAGAAAGTATATTTAAAACGAAGTGTATTCAATTATTTGGGCTTAAAACCATCAATAGCCAAATGGTTATTGAAATAACCAGATATGAAGCAAATATTACTGGGTACTGACAAAAAGTGGCAACAGGAGACACGTCACTCTCCAGGGTCTTAAAGCAGTGGCACTAGAAGACACGTCACTCCCCAGGGTCGTAAAGCATTGACACGAGAAGACATGCCATCCCCAGGGTCTTAAAGCAGTGGCACCAGAAGACATGTCACCTCCTAGGGTCTTAAAGCAGTGGCACGAGAAGACACGTTGCCCCGAGGGTCTTAAAGCAGTGGCACCAGAAGACACGTCACCCCCAGGTTCTTAAAGAAGTGGCACCAGAAGACACGTCACCCCTCCCAGGGTCGTAAAGCTGTGACACTAGAAGACACGTCACCCCACGGGACGTAAAGCAGTTACACTAGAAGACATGTCACCTCCCAGATTCTTAAAGCAGTGGCACGACAAGACACGTTACCCCCCGGGGCGTAAAGCAGTGACAATAGAAGACATGTCACCCCCAGGGTCTTAAAGCAGTGGCACCAGAAGATATGTCACCCCCAGGGTCTTAAAGCAGTGGCACCAGAAGACACGTCACCACCCAAGGTCGTAAAGCAGTGACACTAGAAGCCATGTCACCTCCCAGGGTCTTAAAGCAGTGGCACGAGAAGACACGTTACCCCCCAAGGTCGTAAAGCCGTGACACTAGAAGACATGTCACCTCCCAGGGTCTTAAAGCAGTGGCACCAGAAGACACGTCACCCCCCAAGGTCGTAAAGCCGTGACACTAGAAGACATGTCACCTCCCAGGGTCTTAAAGCAGTGGCACGAGAAGACATGTCACCCCCCAGAGTCTTAAAGCAGTGGCACCAGAAGACACGTTACCCCCCAGGGTCTTAAAGAAGTGGCACCAGAAGACACGTTACCCCCCAGGATCTTAAAGAAGTGGCACCAGAAAGCACGTCACCCCCCAGGGTCTTAAAGAAGTGGCACCAGAAGATACGTCACCTCCCAGGGGCTTAAAGCAATGGCACCAGAAGACACGTCACCCCCCAGGGTCGTAAAGCAGTGACACTAGAAGACACGTAACCCCCCAGGGTCTTAAAGCAGTGGCAACAGAAGACACGTCAACCCCAAGGGTCTTAAAGCAGTGGCACCAGAAGACACGTCACCCCCCTGGGTCTTAAAGCAGTGGCACGAGAAGACACGTCACCACCAGGGTCTTAAAGCAGAGGGACCAGAAGACACGTCACAACCAGGGTCTTAAAGTGGTGGCATCAGAAAACACGTCACCCCTAGAGTTTTAAAGCAGTGGCACCAGAAGACACGTCACATCCCCTGGGTCTTAAAGCAGTAGCACCAGCAGACACGTCACCCCCCAGGGTCTTAAAGCAATGGCACCAGAAAACACGTCACATTCCCTGGGCCTTAAAGCAGTGGCACCAGAAGACACTTCACACCCCAGGGTCTTAAAGCAGTGGCACCAGAAGACACGTCACCCCCAGGGTTTTAAAGCAGTGACACCAGAAGCCCTTTAAAACCCCCAAAGGTTTCAAGAATGCACTAGAAGACACGTCACACCCCCAGGGTCAAAACAGTGCCCCCCAAAAGGGAACGTAAACCCCCCGGGTCTTAAAGCAGTGACACAGAAGAAGTCACACCCCATGGTCTTAAAGCAATGACACTAGAAAAACCGGTCCCCCCAGGGTCTTAAAGCAGTGACACCGGAAACACGTCACCCCCGGTTTTAAAGCGTGACCCAGAGACAGTCACCCCCCCCATGGCTTAAGAAATGACACTAGAAAAAAGTCACACCCCAGGGTTTAAAGAAATTGACATAGAGACATTTAAACCCCCCCATGGTTAAAGAAATTGCCCTAGAAGACACGTCACCCCCAGGGTCTTAAAGCAGGGACCAGAAGACGTCCCCCCCCCGGGTGGTGTCTTACTTATCCTCATGAATTACTTTTGAGATGACTCAACAAAAGGCAGAAAAGGTAACAGTATTATAAACCACGAAACAGTATTAAAAAACTGTAACAGTATTATATCATGTAACGTATTTAAACACTGTAACAGTATTTAAAACACTGAAAACGTTTATAAACACTGTAACAGTATTAAAAACATTAACATATTAAAAACACTGTAACAGTTTATAAAAAATGAACGTTTATAAACCTGTACGTATTATAAACACGAAACAGTATTTAAAAAACACTGAAAAAGTATTAAAAAACACTGTAACGTATTATAAACACTGTACAGTATTATAAACATGACGTATTAAAACACTGTAACGTATTATAAAACACTGAAAAGTATTTTAAAACTTAACCGTATTAAAAACACAAAACAGTATTATAAACACTTAAAGTATTTAAACACTGTAACAGTTATAAACCTGTAACAGTATTATAAACCTGAAAGTATTTAACCACTGAAAACAGTTTTTTAAACACTGTAACAGTATTAAAAACACTGTAACAGTATTATAAACACTGTAACAGTATTATAAACACTGTAACAGTATTATAAACACTGTAACAGTATTATAAACACTGTAAAGCATTAAAAAACACTGTAAACAGTATTAAAACAAGAAACAGTATTAAAAACATTTGTAACAGTTTTATAACACTGTAACAGTATTATAAACACTGTAAAGTATTAAAAACACTGTAACAGTATTCAGAAACAGAAATAGGATATCCTTGAACTAGACTAAGAATAATAAAATAATAATAATAATAATAATAAATAATAATAAATAATAATAATAAAATTAATTAATTAAGAAGAAGAAAAACAAAGAAGAAGAAGAAGAAGTAAAGAAGAAGAAGAAGAAGAGAAAGAGGAAGAGAAGAGGGAAATAGTATAATAACTTAATATTTGAGCAATACAGGTAGTTGTGGTCAGCGTTAAACAGTAGAAGGAGCGACAAGAAGGCCGCAAGAGAGCGCAAAGAGAGGGCAAGAGAGGCCACGAGAGGCGCAAGAGAGGTCGCAAGAGAGGGCTTGTTATACACTGTTGTGAGTTACTGGTTATGATGGAAATAAATTTTTAAATGAGAAAGAACAATATTCTCTCCAACAATATTTGGGAACAGCAATGTTATTACACCGGGGGGCGTCTGCTGTTTAAGTGAGGTGACACACCGGGGGCGTCTGCTGTTTAAGTGAGGTGACACACCGGGGGCGTCTGCTGTTTAAGTAAGGTGACACACGGGGGGCGTCTGCTGTTAAGTAAGGTGACACAACCGGGGGCGTCGCTGTTTAAGTAGGTGACACCACCGGGGGGCGTCTGCTGTTTAAGTAAGGTGAGACACACCGGGGGGCGTCTGCTGTTTAAGTAAGGTGAGACACACCGGGGGGCGTCTGTTGTTTAAGTAAGGTGACACACCGGGGAGCGTCTGCTGTTTAAGTAAGGTGACAAACCGGGGGGCGTCTGCTGTTTAAGTAAGGTGACACACCGGGGGGCGTCTGCTGTTTAAGTAAGGTGAGACACACCGGGGGGCTCTGCTGTTTAAGTAAGGTGACACACACGGGGGGCGTCTGCTGTTAAGTAGGGACACACCGGGGGGTCTGCTGTTTAAGTAAGGTGACACACCGGGGGCGTCTGCTGTTTAAGTAAGGTGACACACCGGGGGCGTCTGCTGTTTAAGTAAGGTGACACACCGGGGGCGTCTGCTGTTTAAGTAAGGTGACACACGGGGGTCGTCTGCTGTTTAAGTAGGTGACACACGGGGGGCGTCTGCTGTTTAAGTAAGGTGACACACGGGGCGTCTGCTGTTTAAGTAAGGTGACACACCGGGGGCGTCTGCTGTTTAAGTAAGTGTGACACACGGGGGCGTCTGCTGTTTAAGTAAGGTGACACACCGGGGGGCGTCTGCTGTTTAAGTAAGGTGACACACCGGGGGGCGTCTGCTGTTTAAGTAAGGTGACACACCGGGGGCGTCTGCTGTTTAAGTAAGGTGACACACCGGGGGGCGTCTGCTGTTTAAGTAAGGTGACACACCGGGGGCGTCTGCTGTTTAAGTAAGGTGACACACCGGGGGGCGTCTGCTGTTTAAGTAAGGTGACACACTGGGGGGCGTCTGCTGTTTAAGTAAGGTGACACACCGGGGGCGTCTGCTGTTTAAGTAAGGTGACACACCGGGGGCGTCTGCTGTTTAAGTAAGGTGACACACCGGGGGGCGTCTGCTGTTTAAGTAAGGTGACACACCGGGGGGCGTCTGCTGTTTAAGTAAGGCGACACACCGGGGGGCGTCTGCTGTTTAAGTAAGGTGAGACACCGGGGGCGTCTGCTGTTTAAGTAAGGCGACACACCGGGGGGCGTCTGCTGTTTAAGTAAGGCGGACACACGGGGGGCGTCTGCTGTTTAAGTAAGGTGACACACCGGGGGCGTCTGCTGTTTAAGTAAGGCGACACACCGGGGGGCGTCTGCTGTTTAAGTAAGGTGGACACACCGGGGGGCGTCTGCTGTTTAAGTAAGGCGACACACCGGGGGGCGTCTGCTGTTTAAGTAAGGTGAGACACACCGGGGGGCGTCTGCTGTTTAAGTAAGGTGACACACCGGGGGCGTCTGCTGTTTAAGTAAGGTGACACACCGGGGGGCGTCTGCTGTTTAAGTAAGGTGACACACCGGGGGCGTCTGCTGTTTAAGTAAGGTGACACACCGGGGGCGTCTGCTGTTTAAGTAAGGTGACACACCGGGGGGCGTCTGCTGTTTAAGTAAGGTGACACACCGGGGGGAGCGTCTGCTGTTTAAGTAAGGTGACACACCGGGGGCGTCTGCTGTTTAAGTAAGGTGACACACCGGGGGCGTCTGCTGTTTAAGTAAGGTGACACACCGGGGGGCGTCTGCTGTTTAAGTAAGGTGGCACACCGGGGGCGTCTGCTGTTTAAGTAAGGTGACACACCGGGGGCGTCTGCTGTTAAGTAAGGTGACACACCGGGGGGCGTCTGCTGTTTAAGTAAGGTGACACACCGGGGGCGTCTGCTGTTTAAGTAAGGCGACACACCGGGGGCGTCTGCTGTTCAAGTAAGGTGACACAACGGGGGGCGTCTGCTGTTTAAGTAAGGTGACACACCGGGGGGCGTCTGCTGTTTAAGTAAGGTGACACACCGGGGGGCGTCTGCTGTTTAAGTAAGGTGACACACGGGGCGTCTGCTGTTTAAGTAAGGTGAACACCCGGGGGGCGTCTGCTGTTTAAGTAAGGTGACACACCGGGGGGCGTCTGCTGTTTAAGTAAGGTGACACACCGGGGGGCGTCTGCTGTTTAAGTAAGGTGACACACGGGGGGCGTCTGCTGTTATAAGTAAGGTGACACACCGGGGGGCGTTGCTGTTTAAGTAAGGTGACACACCGGGGGGCCGTCTGCTGTTTAAGTAAGGTGACACACCGGGGGGCGTCTGCGGTTTAAGTAAGGCGACACACCGGGGGCGTCTGCTGTTTATGTAAGGCGACACACCGGGGGGCGTCTGCTGTTTAAGTAAGGTGACACACCGGGGGGCGTCTGCTGTTTAAGTAAGGTGACACACGGGGGGCGTCTGCTGTTTACGTAAGGCGACACACCGGGGGGCGTGTCTGCTGTTTAAGTAAGGCGACACACGGGGGGCGTCTGCTGTTTAAGTAAGGTGACACACCGGGGGGCGTCTGCTGTTTAAGTAAGGCGACACACCGGGGGGCGTCTGCTGTTTAAGTAAGGCGACACACCGGGGGGCGTCTGCTGTTTAAGTAAGGTGGACACACAGGGGGGCGTCTGCTGTTTAAGTAAGGTGACACACCGGGGGCGGTCTGCTGTTTAAGTAAGGTGACACACCGGGGGGCGTCTGCTGTTTAAGTAAGGTAGACACCCGGGGGGCGTCTGCTGTTTAAGTAAGGTGACACACCGGGGGGACGTCTGCTGTTTAAGTAAGGTGAGACACACCGGGGGCGTCTGCTGTTTAAGTAAGGTGACACACGGGGGCGTCTGCTGTTTAAGTAAGGTGAGACACCGGGGGGCGTCTGCTGTTTAAGTAAGGTGACACACCGGGGGGCGTCTGCTGTTTAAGTAAGGTGACACACCGGGGGGCGTTGCTGTTTAAGTAAGGTGACACACCGGGGGGCGTCTGCTGTTAAGTAAGGTGACACACCGGGGGGCGTCTGCTGTTTAAGTAAGGTGACACACCGGGGGGCGTCTGCTGTTTAAGTAAGGTGACACACCGGGGGGCGTCTGCTGTTTAAGTAAGGTGACACACCGGGGGGCGTCTGCTGTTTAAGTAAGGTGACACACCGGGGGCGTCTGCTGTTTAAGTAAGGTGAACACCCGGGGGCGTCTGTTGTTTAAGTAAGGTGAGACACACCGGGGGGCGTCTGCTGTTTAAGTAAGGCGACACACCGGGGGGCGTCTGCTGTTTAAGTAAGGTGAGACACACCGGGGGGCGTCTGCTGTTTAAGTAAGGTGACACACCGGGGGGCGTCTGTTGTTTAAGTAAGGTGACACACCGGGGGGCGTCTGCTGTTTAAGTAAGGTGACACACCGGGGGCGTCTGCTGTTTAAGTAAGGCGACACACTGGGGGCGTCTGCTGTTTAAGTAAGGTGAGACACACCGGGGGGCGTCTGCTGTTTAAGTAAGGTGACACACCGGGGGGCGTCTGCTGTTTAAGTAAGGTGACACACCGGGGGGCGTCTGCTGTTTAAGTAAGGTAAGACACACCGGGGGGGTCTGCTGTTAAGTAAGGTGGACACACGGGGGCGTCTGCTGTTAAGTAAGGTGATGACACCGGGGGGCGTCTGCTGTTTAAGTAAGGTGAGACACACCGGGGGCGTCTTCTGTTTAAGTAGTACACACGGGGGGCGTCTGCTGTTTAAAGTAAGGTGATGCACCGGGGGGCGTCTGCTGTTTAAGTAAGGGACACACCGGGGGGCGTCTGCTGTTAAGTAAGGTGACACACCGGGGGGCGTCTGCTGTTTAAGTAAGGTGAGACACCGGGGGCGTCTGCTGTTAAAGTAAGGTGACGCACCGTGGGGCGTCTGCTGTTTAAGTAAGGTGACACACCGGGGGGCGTCTGCTGTTAAAGTAAGGTGACGCACCGGGGGGCGTCTGCTGTTTAAGTAAGGTGAGACACACCGGGGGGCGTCTGCTGTTTAAGTAAGGTGACACACCGGGGGGCGTCTGTTGTTTAAGTAAGGTGACACACCGGGGGGCGTCTGCTGTTTAAGTAAGGTGACACACCGGGGGCGTCTGCTGTTTAAGTAAGGCGACACACTGGGGGGCGTCTGCTGTTTAAGTAAGGTGAGACACACCGGGGGGCGTCTGCTGTTTAAGTAAGGTGACACACCGGGGGGCGTCTGTGTTTAAGTAAGGTGACACACCGGGGGCGTCTGCTGTTTAAGTAAGGTGAACACCGGGGGGGTCTGCTGTTTAAGTAAGGCTGACACATGGGGGCGTCTGCTGTTTAAGTAGGTTGAGACACACCGGGGGGCGTCTGCTGTTTAAGTAAGGTGACACACCGGGGGGCGTCTGCTGTTTAAGTAAGGTGACACACCGGGGGGCGTCTGCTGTTTAAGTAAGGTAAGACACACCGGGGAGTGTCTGCTGTTTAAGTAAGGTGAGACACAGGGCGTCGTGTAAAGTAGGTGATGCACGGGGGTCTGCTGTTTAAGTAAGGTGAGACACACCGGGGGGCTCTTCGTTTAAGTAGTGACACACGGGGCGTCTGCTGTTAAAGTAAGGTGATGCACCGGGGGGCGTCTGCTGTTTAAGTAAGGTGAGACACACCGGGGGGCGTCTGCTGTTAAAGTAAGGTGACACACCGGGGGGCGTCTGCTGTTTAAGTAAGGTGAGACACCGGGGGGCGTCTGCTGTTAAAGTAAGGTGACGCACCGTGGGGCGTCTGCTGTTTAAGTAAGGTGACACACCGGGGGGCGTCTGCTGTTAAAGTAAGGTGACGCACCGTGGGGCGTCTGCTGTTTAAGTAAGGTGACACACCGGGGGGCGTCTGCTGTTAAAGTAAGGTGACGCACCGTGGGGCATCTGATATCAATGTAAGGTGACGCACCGGGGGGAGTCTGCTGTCAAAGTAAGGTGATGCACCGTGGTTTGTTTGATGTCAGTGTAAGGTGACACACTGGGGGGAGTCTGATGTCAAAGTAAGATGACACACCGAAGGAAACTCTCAATATCATACATGGACTCCAGTGGAATCATCTGCAGAAATGTAAAAAAGAAAATAGTGCGCAAAATGGGAAATCAAAATTATTTTTGTTATTTCTTAAATCCTGAGTAATGTGTTAAACATATTTCGCCAAAATTAAAAATTGATAGCCGGGGGATGATGAGTCTGAGGTTTGAAAACAAAAAGGGACCTTGACAATATTCAGAGACTTTCCATAAAGGGAAAAGTGGAAATAAACAATAGAATTATAAAGGGAAAGAAGAAGTGCAGGGGGAAAATGCTCTACTGAAGGGGGGGAAAGGGGGGGAATTTAAATTTGGAAAAAACCACAAAAAATTCGTTTGGAAGGTAAAAAAAATGGGAAAAGAAAGTTTCCCCTGAGGGAAGAAATTTATGGAAAGCCCAAGCCCGTGTGGTGAGCAGCAGCGGGGGCAGTTAACACGGCTCAAATTACCTTCCCTAACAGTCTTGGTGATTGCTGCCTACAAAAAAAAAAATTTTAAAACAAAAATAAATTTGAAAATTTTTTTAATGTAACATTAGACACTGATTAAAATTTTTTTAATGGGGGTATTTTTTAATAAGTAATTCCCCAACAAAATAAAAAACCAAAACCCAATTACGCGCCCACTCATAAAAAAAAATTTCCACCACACCCCACCAAAACACCACTAACCCAACCATACACACACCAACAAAAAAAACCACTCACCCAACCATACCCCACACCAACAAAACCCCCTTCCCCAACCATACACAAAACCAAAAACACCACTCCCCAAACCCATACACACACCAACACCACTCCCCAACCATCCCACACACCAACACACCTCCCCAACCATACACACCCAACAAAACCCACTCACCAACCTTACAACCCCCAAAAACCCATCCCCCAAAACCAAAAAACACACCAACACCCCACCCCAAAAAACCCAATTAACACCCAACACACCACTCACCCAACCATACACACACCAACACACCACTCCCCCAACCATACACACACCAACACACCACTCCCCAAAACCATCCCACACCAACACCCACTCACCCAACCAAAACACACACCACACACCCCCTCCCCCAAACCCAAATCACACACCAACACCCATCACCCAACCTACACACCCCAACCACACCCCCCAAAACCCAAATACAACCCCAAAAACCCCACTCACCCAACCATACAAAAACCCCAAAACACACCACCCCCCAACCAAAACCCACACACCAAACCCCAACTCACCCAACCATACATACACCAAAACCCCCATCCCCCAAACCAACACACAAAAACACACCACTCCCCCAAACCATCCACACACCAACACACCCCCTCACCCAACCCCATACACACACCAACACCCCCACTCCCCCAACCATACACACACCAACACCCCATCCCCCCAACCTACACACACCAACACACCACTCACCCAAACCCTTTACATTTCCCAACACACCACTCCCCCAACCATACACAAAAACCCCCACACCACTCACCCCCCAAATAACACACCCCAACACCCCACTCCCCCAAACCCCTTTACACACCCCAAAAACCACACCACTCCCCCAACCTAACAACCCCAACACCCCCCTCACCCAACCATACATTCACCAACAACCAAACTCCCCCCAACCATAAAAACACCCAACCACCCACTCACCCAACCATACACACACCAAACACCACTCACCCAACCATACACACACCAACACACCACCACCAACCAAAACAAAACCAAACCCCATCACCCAACCTAAAACACCCCCAAAAAACCCCACCCCCAAACCATACACACCCCAACCCCAACCACTCACCCAACCATAACCACCAACAAAACCACTCACCCAACCAACACAAAAACCAAACCCCCACTCACCCAACCAAAATTTTCCCCAAAACACCCCCACTCCCCCCAAACCCATACACACACCAACACCCCACCCCAACCCAAACAACACACCAACACACCACTCACCCCCCAAATACACACACCAAACACACCACTCCCCCAACCATACACACCCCCAACACCCCCCCAACTCCCCCAACCATACACAAAACCAAAAAAACCCCACTCCCCCCAACCCATACACACCCCAACCCAAACCACTCCCCCAACCCATCCACACCAACACCCCATTTCACCCAACCATACAAAACACCAACAAAAACCTCACCCAACCTACACACATCAACCCACACCACTCCCCAAACCCAAATACCCACACCAACCCCCACTCACCCAACCATACAACACCAACCCCACCCCTCACCCAACCATCCCCACACACCAACCCCCCACTCCCCCCAAATAACACACCAACACACCACTCCCCCAACCCCATCCCACACACAACAACCACTCACCCAATTTTTCATACACCAACAAAAAACCCACTCCCCCCAACCAAAACACCACCACACAACACACACACACACACCACAAACAACACACACACACACCCTCCCACACAACAAGCATGCCTCTGCTCCCTCTACAAATGTTATTAAACATTCATTTATTTTAATCTCAAACCAGAAACCCAACCTCAGTGCCCGGGTTTCCCACATTTCAAGTACACAGTACACAATAAAATTACACAGTCACATCCCAACAGTAAACAGTAAAAATTACACAGTAAAAATAGTACACAGTACACATTTACATAGTCCCCCAACAATCACTTTTTACTTTGCTTCAAGTAGTTCATTTACATTGGGAAAATTCACTTTAGTTTTTCACCAAAAGTGTATTGTCTTTTGTTTTACGATTATAACGTGAAATGAACTTTCCCTTTTTAGTGAAAGGGGGATTTATAAATTTAAAAGGGGAAAGGAGCGGGACGTGTTATTAATAAAGGGTGAAGGGGGCAGACGTGTTATTAATGAAGGTAAAGGAGCAACGTGTTTATTAATAAAGGTGAAGGAGCAGACGTGTTTTTTAAATAAGGTAAAGGGAGCAGAGTTTTTATTAATGAAATAAAGGGGAGCAGACTTTTAAAAATGAAAGTGAAGGGCAGAGGGGTTTTAATGAAGGTGAAGGGAGCGACTGTTTTTTAAGGGAAAGTGAAGGAGCAGACTTTTTATTAATAAAAATAAAAGGAGCAGACGTGTTATTAATAAAGGGTAAAAGGACCCAGCTTTTTTTATTAATGAAAGTGAAGGAGCAATTTTGTTTTTAAAATAAAAAGTGAAGGAGCAACTTTTAAAAATTTAAAGGTGAAGGAGCGACGGGTTATTAATGAAATGAAGGAGCAGACGTGTTTTTTAAATGAAGGTAAAAGGACAAAACGTTTTTTTGAAAGTAAAGGGAGCAGACGTTTTTATTAATGAAAGTGAAGGAGCAAAAACCGTTTTTTTAAAAATTTGATGGGGGAAGGAAACAGACGTGTTTTTTAATAAAAGGAAGGGGGCAGACGTTTTTATTAATGAAGGTGAAGGAGAAGCGTTTTTATTAATGAAGGTGAAGGAGCAGACTTTAATTAAAAAAATTGAAGGAGCAGACGTGTTATTAATGAAAGTTAAGGGGGCCAGAGTGTTTTTAAGGGAAAAGTAAAGGGGGGAAGGGGACGGGGTTATTAATGAAGGGGGGAAGGACCCAAAAGGTGTTATTAATGAAGGTGAAGGGGAAACGTGTTTTTTAATGAAGGGGAAAGGGAGCAAAATTTTAAATTAAAAGAAAGTAAAGGGAAAGGCAGACGGTTATTAATGAAAGTGAAGGGGGGAACGTTTTAAATTAATGAAAGTAAAAGGAAAGCAGACGTGTTTTATTAATGAAGGTAAAGGGAGCGGGGAACGTTTTAAATTAATAAAAGGGAAAAGGAGCAAACTTGTTATTAATGAAAGTAAAGGGAGCAAACTTTTAATTAATGAAGGTGAAGGAGCAAAATTGTTATAAGGGAAGGTGAAGGAGCAGACGGGGGTTTTAAATTTAATAAAAGTGAAGGAGCGGGACGTGTTTTTAAATTGAAAGTGAAGGGCAGACTTTGTTATTAATGAAAGTAAAGGACCCAGACGTTTTTATTAAGGGAGGCAAAAGGAAAGCAGACTTGTTTTTTAAATGAAGGTGAAGGAGCAGTTGGGGTTTTAAATTTGAAGGTGAAGGAGCGGGATTGTTAGTAATAAGGTAAAGGAAAGCAGACTTGTTATTAATGAAGGTAAGGAGCAGACTTGTTATTAATGAAGGTGAAGGAGCAGACTTGTTATTTTTAAAGGGGGCGAAGGGCAAGTGTTTTTTTAAATTGAAGGTGAAGGAGCAGATTTTTAAATTAAGGAAGGTGAAGGAGCAACGTGTTATTAATAAAAGGGAAGGGGGCGGGCTTGTTTTAAATTAAAGGGTTTGAAGGAGCAAAACTTGTTTTTAAATTTAAAGGTTGAAGGGGGCAGACTTTTTAAATTAATAAAGGTAAGGACCCAGACTTTGTTAAAAAGGGAAGGTGAAGGGCAGACTTGTTTTAATGAAGGGGGAAGGAGCGGGCGTGTTTTTTTAATTTGGGGGAAAGGAGCAGACTTGTTTTTTAATAAAGGCAAAGGAGCAGCTTGTTTTTAAATTAAGGTGAAGGAGCAGATTTGGTTATTAAAAAAGGGGCGAAAGGAGCAAAATTTGTTTTTTAAATAAGGTTTGAAGGAGCGCCCTTGTTTTTAAATAAAAGGTGAAGGAGCAGATTTGTTTTAAGGGGGGAAAAAGGAAAGCAAAACCTTTTGTTTTTAAATTGAAGGTGAAGGAGCAGACTTTTTATTAATAAAGGGGGAAGGAGCAGTTTTGTTTTTATAAAGGGGTGAAGGGACCCAAGACCTTGTTTTTAAATTAAAGGGTGAAGGGGGCAGACGGGGGTTTTTAAATAAGGTAAAGAAGCAAAAGTTTATTAAGGGAAGGTGAAGGAGCAACTTTTTTTATTAATGAAGGTAAGGACAGATTGTTATTAATGAAGGTGAAGGGGGCCAACTTGTTATTAATGAAGGTGAAGGAGGCAGCCCTTGTTATTAATAAAGGGGTGAAGGAGCAGACTTTTTATTAATGAAGGTGAAGGGCGAGTGTTATTAAGAATTGAAGAAGCAGACGTTTTATTAATGAAGGTGAAGGAGCGGGACGTTTATTAAGGGAAGGTGAAGGAGCAGACTTGTTTTTAAAATGAAGGTGAAGGAGCAGACTTGTTATTAATAAAGGCGACGGAGCAAACTTTTTTTATTAATAAAGGGTGAAGGACAACTTTTTATTAAGAAGGTAAAGGAGCAAAAACCTTGTTTTTTAATAAAGGGCAAAGGGAGCGGGACTTGTTATTAATGAAGGTAAAAGGAGCAGATTTTTTAAATTAATGAAGGTAAAGGGAGCAGACGTGTTTTTTAAGGGAAGGTAAAGGAGAGACTGTTATTAATAAGGGAAGGAGAAAGACTTTTTTTAAAATAAAAGGTAAAGGAGCAAAATTGTTATTAATGAAGGTGAAGGAGCAGACTTGTTATTAAGGGAAGGTAAAGGGAGAAGATTGTTATTAATGAAGGTAAAAGGAGAAGATTTTTTTTAAGAAGGCGAAGGAGCAAAAACTTGTTTTTAAATTTAAAGGGTTTAAAGGAGCGACTTGTTTTTAAATTGAAGGTAAAGGAGCGGGACTTTGTTATTAAAAAGGGGTGAAGGAGGGGAACTTGTTTTTAATGAAGGTGAAAGGTGTAGACTTTGTTATTAAAAAGGGTTTTAAGGAGCAGACTTTTGTTAAAAATAAGGTAAAGGAGAAAAAGTGTTAAAAATTGGTGAAGGGGGCAACGGTTAATAACGAAGGTGAAGGAGCAGAGTTTTAAATAATGGGGGGAAGGGGGCAGACGTGTTAATAACGAAGGTGAAGGAGCAGACGTTTTAATAATGAAGGTGAAGGTTAAAAGTTTTTAAAAAATGAAGGTGAAGGAGCGGACGTGTTTAAAAAACGAAGGTGAAGGAGCGGGACTGTTAATAATGAAGGTGAAGGTGTGACGTGTTAAAATGAAGGGTTTAAAAGGAGCAGGTTTTAATAACGAAGGGGTGAAGGACCCGGGAACGTAAAAATTAATGAAGGTGAAGGAGCAGACGTTTTTAAAAACGAAGGTGAAGAGCAGACGTTTTAAAATGAAGGTGAAGGGGGCGACGGTTAATAATGGGTTTGAAGGACAGACGTTTAATAACGAAGGTGAAGGAGAAGACGTGTTAATAACAAAGGGGAAAGGAGCAGCCCTGTTAATAAGGGAAGGTGAAGGAGCGACGTTTAATAATAAAGGGTAAAGGGGGCAGACGTGTTAATAATAAGGTGGAAAGGACAAACGGTTAAAAAGGGAAGGGGAAAAGGACCCAGACGTGTTAATAATGAAGGTTAAGGAGCAAAACGTGTTAAAAATTTAAGGTGAAGGAGCAGACGTTTTTAATAAAAAGGGTGAAGGAGCAAGTTTTAATAATGAAGGGGGAAGGAGCGGGACGTTTTTAAAAAGGGAAGGGTTTAAGGGAGCAGACGTGTTAAAATGAAGGTGAAGGGGAACGGTTAATAAAAAGGGGTGAAGGGCAAAAGTTTTAATAACAAAATTAAAGGGAGCGGGACGTGTTAATAATAAAGTTGAAGGGTAGACGGGGTTAATAATAAAGGTAAGGAGCGACGGTTAAAAATTAAAGGGTGAAGGATTTTTAGATAACAAGTGTAAATTTTTAAACAAGCTCGGGCCTGTTTAGTGTGTTCCTTAGTAGTGCTCTCAAAGGGGGCGCTTCCACAGGGGGTGTTCCACAGTGGTTCTCCCAATTTTTTTATTCAAAAGTGGTTCTCCCACAGTGGTATTTTCCACATTTATTTTTCCCCACAGTGGTACTTCCTTTAGTATTGCCCCCCAAATTGGTTTACTTTCCACAGTGGTACGCCCCCCAGCAGTGATATTCACAGTGGTTTCTCACAGTGGTGCTCCCCCCGTGGTACTCCCCACAGTGGTTTTCCCCGTGGTGCCCCCACATGGTGGAAAACAAGTGTTTTATCTGCATCAAGTGGAAAAGTGGATGTGTACTCAAGAGTGTGTTGATGTTACTTAAAAGGGACCCCTAACATGACACCAAAACAGACACAAATAGGACACTAACATGACAAAATATGACACAAAACAGGGCACAAACAGGGGCCTAAACCTAAAATCCCTTTTTTAAATTTGAAAAAAAAAAAAAAAAAAAAAAAAAAAACAAAAGCAAAAAAAAATTTTTGTTCTGCGGAGAATCCAGCCTTTCCCCAAATTTTTGAAAAATAAAATTCTAAAAAACCCCAAAGTGTGGGGATACAGTAATTTTTTTTTTAAAATTTTTTTGAAAATTTAAAATAAAAAAAAAGTTAAAAAAAAAAAAAATTGTTTTTAAAAGGGGGTTTAAAGTGAGCAATTTTTTTGGGAAGAAAACGATTAAAACTTGGGTTGTTTTAAAAATCAACTAGGTTATGTTTAAATTTTAAAAGGAAAAGGGTAAATATGTCCGGACCCCAAAACCCTTCCCCAATATAATTAAACCAAACGGGGTTGAAAAAATTAAAACTGTTTTTCCTAGTTTAATTTACCTTTTTAGGCGGCCCGGAAGGTGGTTCCAGGTTCGGGTTTTATGGGTCAATTCGGGGGCCCCCCCTTTTGGGGTTTTAAAAGAATTTTTCCAGCCTTCCCCGGGGGCCCCCCTGCCCCCCAGGCCAAATTTAACCAGAAAACTTAAAAAACCACAGAGAAATTAAATTGCCCGATTGTGTTTGTTAAAGGTTGGGCCACACCCTGGGTGGACCACAGCTGGGGGATCCCCCGGTCTTTAAGTGGGGGGGGGGAAAAATTTCCCTCCCTCCCATTCCCCATAATTGCAAAAAATGTTAAAATTACAGTTTTAAAATAATGGAAATTAAATTTCCGTACTGTGATTTTCGTATCACTTTTTTTGGTTGACGATAGCTGATTGATATTTATAAAGGGTCAATGGCTTTTTATTATAAAAATTTTACAGTGTTGTTTTAAAGTCTAAAAACCCGATTTTTTATTTTAGGGAAAGGGGAAAAAAATTTTAGCTTTAAGGGCCCTTTTCCCGTAGTAGTCATTGACCTGTTAATAATAATTTTTTATGATGAAAAATACGTATGTAAATTGGGGTTTTAAATTTTAAAACTTATTGAAAAACCTTTATAATAATCCTTCCCTTTTGTTTTTTGTACAAAATTAGACCATTTGTTGATGCTGAATGTTTAGAATGCTGAGGTTAGCATATCTTGGGCCTTATGCAGTGTTGTAAAAAAAGCTCAGTTTTTTACTCCAAAATTTGTGGGGGAGGCCCCCCAACCTAGTGCAGGTAAAGGTGGGAAAAAATAATCCTAAGTACATTGGGGGGTTTATCTTAACATATCACTCCCAACCCCTATACTTTTTAGAATTTGATATATAAAAAAAATTTTTATTTTGAAAAAATGGTAAAATTATAAAGACGTAAAACGAATGAATTCATGAGTGCTATGAGTCATTAAATTTTTGGATAGGAAGTTACCTCCACTGTGGGGTAAGAAAAAATTAATTTTTGGGGAACAAGCAAGTGTTTGGGGTCACGGCAAGATTCGGGTTAAAACCATCAAATGATCTTTTTTTACTTTGAACTTTAAAACGATAATGGGGTTTTTTATTATACCGTGAAAGGATGATTAAAATTTCCCTGGTTCCCGTTTGTCCCAAAATATAAATAATATTTTGAAAGTGCATAATGGAACCATCTGGGGAAATATTTTTAGGCAGTTCAGTCTTTTTACCCAAAAAAATTTTAAAACTCATGTTACCTTTCCAGACCTGTTAATCAAAATATTTATGTTGGAAATTATTGGGGTTTTTGGGGTTTTTATTTCTTTCATGGCAACACGTTTTTGATCTATAAAAAAAACCCTTTAAAAAAATTAAAAATATTTCACCTTGAAACTTGGGAGAGAGGCTGGTAATGGGCCCTTTGGAAATTTAAAAAATATGATTTTTTTTAAAAGAATGCAAAGCAAATTAAATTTTAGGATGACATATATAGAGTAATGCTTTAAGTGACCACATCTGTGGAGAGAGAGAGAAAAGAGAGAAGAGAGGGGGAAAAGAGAGAAGAGAGAGGAAAAGGGAAGAGAGAGCGTGGGGTTTTAAGACAAACGCACAGAGGGCAGTACATTAGGGTTTGGGCACTTTTCCTTTTATCTCATGTAATCATTGCCAAGTGGGCGAAAGGCATGCAACATGTTACTAACCCTTTTTATGGGTTTTTTTTCTTCCCTGGGTAAAATAAAGGGTTTTTTGTCCATAGCTTTTTTATCAGCACTTAAAAACCAAAAATTTCCCCTTGAAAATCGATTTTTAAAAATTAAAGTATATTTTTGGGAAATTTTAAAAAACAAATTTTTGGTGTTGTTTAAAAGGGTCACGTCCAGACTCTGATGGTTGGGCTGTGGAACTCAAATTTTACTTCCCCCAACAGAAAAATAAAATTTTTGGGATTAAGAAACTATAAAAATTTTTAATTTCTTCTTAAAAGGACTGCAATAAGATTTTATTTTTTTATAAATTTTAAGGGTTTTTTTAATAATAAACCCAAATTTCAGGTAAAAAATATAGACCCTACGCAGTAAGGGGGTTTTTTTGCAAGGTTTTTTAGGGAGTTTTCATACCCGTTTGCCATAAAATTATTCGGGGATACGGGACACCAAATTAAATTTTGGGTTTTGAGAATAACTACAGGGGTTGTAAGAAGTGAATATTAAAAATTTTCTTTATTGCCCCAACCCTTTGGGGGTTTTAGGTTTTATTGCACTTTTTTCCACATTGCAAATTTCCCTTTCTTAGAAAGAGTGCCCAAGGGAAAACTGAGACAGCAAAATGTTTTATTCCCAAAACCCATTGGGCTTTTTTTACTGTACAAACAAAAAATTAGTTTTTAAATTTTTCACTACAAAAGTATTTAAATTTTGCAGAAGTTTGACACTCTTTGGGAAAATTTTTGGGCAAAGAAATTTTACTTTTTCTTTTAAAGATTATGAGCCTCAGGAGGTAATTGAAAAGGGGTTCCCTTTTCTCTTTGCTATTGTTTTGTGGCTTCCAAAGTAATTACCATTTCTCTGGTTCAATAGTTTAACCTAGAGGATTTTAGCACAAAATTTTCCTAAAACCAAAAATTTCAGGGGGGGGAATAAAACCTAAAAAAATAAAGGCCTCTGTGGTTTCCCCACAAGTCCTGGGGAGAGACGGGGGGGGGGGAGATTTTTTTCTGTGACAAAAAAAAAAAATTAAAAATCACAAGGTGCTTAGCATGAAGTAAAATTTTATCACTTAAAATTTGGGAATTTTTTATCCAAACCCCTTTCCAGCATTAAGCATTGAGATTTTCCCTTTTTCTAATATAAATTTTTAAAAGGACACGCTATACCAAAATATTTTTATGTACTTGTATTAGCCAATGTAAAAAACACCTGTTTTAAACTAAGTTTTTCGTTTTTCGGGCCCAAATGGGGGTTTGGGACCCTTTTCCAATTATTATTTAGCTACACGCCCCCTTTCCTCATATGTAATAGTTAAATTTGGTAAGTCAATGTATGTATATTACCCACCCAAGCATTTTTTCCCATATTATCCTGGAAACCCCAAATCGAAACTTCCTGGAAACACGTCGACAAAATGTTTTGCGATAATGCAATAGAGTATCAAAAATCTTGCAGTGATACCTGAAACTTCAGCTGCTGGGGATTTCACCTAGGCTTACACCCAAAAAAGTTGCTAGAATTTAAAAAAAGTTAAAGAAAAATTTTATCTGATGAGAATGGGGAGACACAGAGATCAGGAAGTGAAAAAAAAGAAAATTTAAAGGATTTTTTTCAACTATACTGTACAAAAACCCGTAAAATTTGAATAATTGGCCTCCATTTGAGAAAATTAAATACTTTGTAAATTTGGAAAGTGCACTGCAAACAAATATTTATTTTCAAAAAGTTAATTAAATCTGTGAGAGTACTGATAAAATGTTCCAGGAAAAATTCTTTCCAAAGATTATCCCTAAGTGCCAAGAAACAAGGAACGCAAAATCACGAGGGAAAGAACTGGGGCTAAGACTGACAGTAGTCTGTACTAAACTAAATGGGGATTGTGCCCAAAACTGAATAAAGACATTGCTAAGA
Source organism: Cherax quadricarinatus (assembly GCF_026875155.1). NCBI lineage: Eukaryota > Metazoa > Arthropoda > Malacostraca > Decapoda > Parastacidae > Cherax > Cherax quadricarinatus. The sequence goes on from NC_069404.1 coordinate 100,863,145, forward strand.
CTGAAAGAAGGGCTTGTAAGAATGAATGAAGACATGCTAAGACGAATGTAAAATCTTGCTAAGGGCTGAGTGGAGATTGTGCTAAAAACTGAAAAGAGAACCTTTCTAGGACTGAATGGGGGACTGTGCTAAGACTCAAAAGAAGCGTGCTAAAAATTGAATGAAGACTGTGTTTAAGACTTATGGGGGACTGTGCTAAGACTGAATGGGAAATTTTGTCTAAACTTAATGAAGACTGTCTAAGATTGAATGAAAACCCGTGTAAGGGCTTAATGGAGACTGTGGCTAAACTGAATGGGCGGTGCCTAAGACGAATGAAGACAATGTTAAGACTGAATGAACTGTTTCTAAGACTGAATGGAGGGCTGTGCTAAGAATGAAAAGAATTCTGTGCTAAAGGGCTGAATGAATTTCTGTGCTAAAATGAAAAGAAGACTGTGGTAAGATGAATGAAGGGCTGTGGTAAAATTGAATGAAGTCTGTGGTAAGACTGGAAAGGGGGACTGTGTAAATAATGAAGACCTGTTTTTGACGAATTTAAGGGCTGTCCCAAGAAATGAATGAAGGGGCGTTTCTAAGGGAATGAAGGGCTGCTAAGACTGAATGAAAAAACTGTGCTAAGACTGAAAAAGAAGGGGTGCTTGAATGAATTTACGACCGGCTAAGGCTGAATAAAGGGTGTGCTAAGACTGAACGTAACTGTGCTTTTTTCAAAAAAAACTGGGGCTAAGACTGAAAGAAACTGTGTCAAGGGCTGAATGAAGACTGGCAAGAAATTTAATGAAGAGGGTGCTAAGGGCTGAATGAAAACTGTGCTAAGACTGAATGAAGACTGTGGGTAAGACTGAACGGAGACTTTTTCAAAAAGAATAAGACTGTGTAAGACTGAATGGAAAAAGTGCTAAGACTGAAAATTTAAAAAGTGTTTTGAGAAAGTAGACTGTGGGCAAGGGCTGAATGAAAAAATGTGCTAAGACTGAATGGGGATTGTGCTGGGAATGGGAAAGGGACTGGCTAAAACTCAAGAAGACTTTGTTAAGATTGAATGGGAAAACTGTGTTAAGATTGAATTTAAACTGTGTTTTAAAATTGAATGAAAACGTGTTAAGACTTTAAAGAAAAACTTTTGGGAAAATTGAATGAAGACGTGTTTAAAATTAATAAAAACTGTGTTAAACTCCCAAAAAGGGCTGTGTTTTAAAAACTTTAAAGAAAAACTGTGTTAAGATTGAATTTAAGAAATGTGTTAAGATTGAAGAAGAACTGTGTTAAGATTGAATGAAGACTTGTTTTAAGACTTAAAGAAGAATGTGTTAAGATTTAATTAAGACGTGTTTTAAAATTGAATGAAATTAGTGCTAAGACTGAATGGAAAACTGTGCTAAGACCGGGGAAGAATTGTGCTAAAGGCTGAAAAGGAGACTGTGCTAAGACTGAAAAGAAAACTGCGAAAAAGACTTAATGGAACTTTTGCTAAGAATGAATGAAAGGGCTGTACAAGACTGAAAGGAGAACCCGTGCTAAGACTGAATGAATTCTGTGCTAAACTGATGGAAAGTGCCAACTGAATGAAGGGGCTTGTTAAAACTGAATGAAACTTCGTTAAGACTGGAAAGAAGACTGTGCTAAGATGAATGAAGGGGTGTGCTAAACTGAATGAAGGGGCTGTGCAAAAAACTGAATGTAGTCTGTGCTAAAACGAAAAGGAGACTGTGCTAAGAAATGAATGAGGACGGTGCTAAGACTGAAAGAAGAAAAGTGCTAAGACTGATGAAGGGCTGAAATAAGAATGAATGGAGGGCTGTGCAAGGGTTTAATGAATTCTGTGCTAAGAATGAATGGAAACTGTGCTAAGGGCGAAAGAAACTCTGTTAAACTGAATTAAAACTTCGTTTTAAAAACTGAATGAAAACGTGCTATGACCGAATGAAAACTTTGTTTAAAACTGAATTTACGACTGTGGTAAGACCCGAACGAAAAAACTACTAAAAAAGAATGAAAAACTGTGCTAAGCTGATGGGACTGTTTTCTAAAAACTGAATAAAGACTGTGCTAAGATGACGTAGAATGTGCTTAGAAATAAATGAAAAATGTGGTTTAAAATTTAAAGAAGACTGTGTCCAAAACTGAATGAAAAATGTGCAAGACTGAAAGAAGAGTGTGCTAAGACTGAATGAAAACTGTGCTAAGACTGAATGAAGACTGTGTCAAGTGAAAGAAAAACTGTCAAGGGCGGAATGGGAAAAAGTGTTCTAAGACTGGAAAGAAAACTGTGCTAAGGGCTGAATGAAGACTGTTTTCAAGGGGCTGAATGAAGGGCTGTGCCCGGGTGAATGAAGAGTGTGCTAAAGAATGAATGAAAAATGGCTAAAAAAATGAATGAAGACTGTGTTAAAAAACTGAATGAAGACTGTGCTAATACGGGAAAGTTTGACTTTGCTTAGACTTTAAAAGAAAAAAGTGCTAAGACTGAATGAAGGGCTGTGAAGGGGTGAATGAAAAATGTGCTAAGACCCGAATGTAAACTTTTCTAAGACTGAACGTAGGGCGTGTCAAAACTGAATGAAAACTTTTGGGTAAGACTGAAATGAAGGGCTGTGTAAGGGCCCGAAAAGGGGACGTGTCAAGACTTTTAAAGAAAACTGTGCTAAGCTGAATGAAGCGTGCCCAAAACCCGAATGAAAAATGATGCTAAGACTGAATAAGACGTGCTAAGACGAATGCAGGGGCTAAAGCTAAGACTGAATGGCTCAGACAAATTAATGGGGTGGCCCCAAAAAATTTTTGGGATAGAATATTCAATCTTTTGTTGGGGGGAAAAGCTTTTTAAAAAAAAAAAAATCTATTCCTTTAAGGAAAAAATATAATGGGGCGGCGCCCTTTTGAAGGGACCTGAGAGTAGGAACAAAATAATGGCGGCGCTTGTTTAAGGTGACTCTGAGAGAAACATCCCCACTGTTGAGCCCCCCGATGGTACCCCCGAAAATGATAGATTTAAAAATAGCTAAAGTTGTTAGGTCAATTTGAATTGCATCTGAGGCTCGAACGTTTATCTCGTCACAACATATTTTTTTTTTTTTTTTCAGTATTGAAACTGTTTATTTTGGGGGTAAATAAAGGGACCCTGATTAAAGGGTTTCCAAAATACGGGTTTGGGATCAAAAGGGAAAACACTGGGATTTTTTTCTATTTGGATCTACTGAGATCCCTTTTTAGTTTTAAAAACAGTCATTTTTGGGAAAGCAATTTAAATATACTAATTTTAAATCCCCTTTCCCGTATTTAAAAGTTATCATTTCACTATTTTAAATTAACCCCCGGGAACTGTACGAAATGTTTTTGGAAATTTTTTTAATTTTTTCTTAAGTCTTTTTTTTATCTATAGTTATTATTTTGTTTTTCCCCAATGGATTACGGGTGTATAAACCCAAAGAAAACATTAAATTTTTGTACTTGTTCCCGGGGTAAAATCCCGAATCGATGTTTTTAAAACTCTATCTTGAACGTTTGTGGGGGTAGGTTTGGCCCCTTCCTGACAACCTAAAAATTTAAACCAAAACAGTAACTTTGGGGTGTAAATTTAGCTTTAACCCAGCAAAAAAATTTCTGTAAGAGAAGGGGAAGTTTTTTCATACACAAAAAACAGTGATGACTTGGGAACTGAGGGCTGAACATTCCCTTTCCCCAAATATTATTATGTCCTTTATTAAAGAACTGATAAATTTTTTTTATGGGGTCAAAGGGAGGGGAAACAAACCCGACTATGAGGAAACAGTTACACGCTTCCAAAAGTCAGTCAGGTTTGGGTTTATCTTTTTTGTTCTTGCCAAATATTCATCCTTGCATTTTGGAAGGCTTGGGAGTTTTGGCCCTAAAGATGATTTTTTTTTTTTATTTGGGGGCAGACAGGATCAAAAGGCTAGTGAAGATAAGTTTTTTCACCTTGGTGGGGAATAAACAAAAAAGTGCCTAAAAAAACACAGTGTGTCAGTTTTGAAACTCCCCTCAGCTCGAAAAGGGTGAAGGTAAACTGGAAACCCCGTTTCGGCCCCCTGGGGGCCTCCCATAAACTCTTTTGCATTCTGTTGGGGGTGCGCCTTTTAGCCAAATTTTTTTTTATAATTTACTTTATTTGGAGAATTTAAATAATATACATTTGCATGGGTTTGTTTTTTTTTAATAATCCTTCCCTTTATCCAAAGTTTATTTTACTGGATTTTTTACCCCAAAAAATTATGTTAAAGACAAATACAACGTTAACCAAAAAGTCCTAAGCCAATGGACATTCAAAAAGAGTGCAAAAATACACAAAAAGGGGGAAAAGCAGGGAAGGTGAGATTAGATAATAACAAATTTTAAAACCCGGCCCAAAATTTAAAATTTATACATATTTCTCTCTCGTGGAAGAGGCCCATAAAAAAAGAAATACAGCGGGAGAAAAAATACAGAGGTTAAACTAAATTTTTCACACCGACTTTCATAAATAATCTTTCCCCAAAAGACAAGAATTTGGTGGTTTAAAAAGGCGGCATTAAAATTTCAAAGCATGACATGCAGTCCAAAGTTTTTGTTAGTCTCCCAAAATCAGGAAACGGACAAGTGTTTCCTGACGCAAATTAGGGCAAAAAATCCCCATAAGGGCTTTCCCCTTTTTAAGGGGGGGGGGGAGGAATCCTTGTGGTAGAGGGGGGTAAAAGGGCTTCTTCCTCAGACCGAAAACCCAATTGTGAAAATTTGTCTGGACTGCCCCCAAGTGAGTCTCCTACCCTGGCAAACTTGGTTTTACACCGAGCTTGAGGTCGGTAAAACCCCACCTCACAAGTGGCTTTTTTAGGCCCGATTTTTACAAATTGATTTATGTTGCAAGAAACCGCCGGGATGCCGTATAAAAGGCAACTTACTTGGTGTTGCAGATATATCCTTGTTTTTCAACTTTCCTAATTAGGGCCCTTTGCCCCCCCGGACTTCCCCCCCAGAAACCACGTGCCCAAAGGGGGCCTTTAAATTTCCCGAAATATCGTCGATATTAGTGACCTGCCCCGCACCTCCCAATTCCCCCTTTTTCCCAAAGGGGGGGTGGGATCCCCTAGTATAACTATGCAGACACGGACACTAGTTCTAGACTGACAAAAAAACGCTGGTTTCGAAATGGACAAAGCATGCCCGGGTACACACAGGCCCCCAGATCAACTACTCACAAATTTCCCCAGGGAAATGGGGCCCGAAAACCTAAAGGAAAAGGGGGGAGGTCTTGGGCTTTCTGTATGGGGCCCCGATGGAGGTCATCTACATACATGAAGGGGCCTCTTTCCAGGGTTTCCCCCGGGCTCATAAGGAAGACACGTGGGGGGCGCTGTCTGCTGGGCAAGGAAAACTTTGTCCAGGGGGGGTGTATGGCATAGAAGGGAGAGCTCGTGTCTTCCAAAACCCCGCTTTCATCCTTCAAGCTTGGGTGGGCCCGTTCTCCCTAGCTAACTTAAAACCCAGTGTTTGCCCCCCATTATCGGCCTATTACTACCTATTTTAAGGGCCCTTTGGGCTACATTAAATTTTAAACTAAGTTCCTTTTTTTTAAACCCAAAATTAGTGGGACTACCATTAAAAATACCCACTCCTTTTCCCCGAAAGGGTTTTAAAAAACCCATTAAAAAAATTAAAAAGTGCTTACCAACCACGCCAACCCCGGGGGGGAACCTTTTTTTTTTTTGGGTGGGTTTAGGGCCACCCAGTCAGCCCTTTTTAAATTTTGGTCATTTGGGGGCTCCCCTTTTTATGCCGTATCTGTCCTGTGGAACTTTAGGGACCAAATAAATTTCCACACTAATTACCCCCAATCCCCTCTCCCCTATCCCATCCTCCCTATCCCACCCTTTCCCTTTCCTCTTCCTCTCCCCATCCCTCCCCTATCCCCTTCTTGTTTTCAGGCTTTAGGGTTCTCCCCACAGGCACTCTAGTTCCTAGGTAGCGGGACGGGTACTGTGGTCCATCCCATTCCGTTAAGGTCCTTGGTGGTGGTGTAGTTTGCCATGGAATCTGGATCACCTAGGGATATCCCAATCCCTCTCTGGTTCTCAAAGGGTGGCTTTGGGTGACGGATGTATCTCTGGAGGCTGCCTGCTGGATTCCGTGAGGTGGTGGCCGAAGGAGGTATACTTTGTGGTGGATATCTGACCACCATCTCATTTGTCCACCAAGGTGGCTCAGTAACTGTGAGGTTGCTATCATGGATTGCTAGTTTACTGGCATGAAGGGTAGGGTATGGCATGGGTTTCATGCCACATCTGCATTACTCGCGATGCTGAGATTCTCTTGGGTGCCGAGGGGATTTACAGCCTTTTCATTCCTCCTAGGAGCTCTCCCTCCACATTCCCCCCTCTTTTCATTCTTTTTTTCTAAAAAACGAAAAGAAAGCAGTGACATAACCATGGAGTCCTAAGTCCATGAAGGTACTCCTCCCAGGCTCCTTTCTGCTACCGCACCTTGTTTTGACCCTAACTCATTATTTGACCATTTTTTGGATGTTTCTAATGCCCCTTGTACCTTTTTCTGATACTGTTTCGTCACCAACTCCAGGTGCCAAGGTTTCACCTGACTCCCTTGATACATCTGACCTCTGCACTTCTTTGACCATGCTTCCAGCTTCTCCCTCTACGGTGCAACGATTCTCAGATTGCCTGCGCATCTCAAGTCAGACCAACTCCAGTCCCACACCTTAACGACCAAAACCATTAACTGATTGCAGTACTTTTATAACTTCTCACTTTGCCCAGAAAAGACTGGCATGACACTCACTTCCCTTACACATTACATTTCAAAGTACACAATAGACTAAGTTTTTTACTCTGCACTTGACATCTACTGATTATCTGCCAAATCATAGTACACATCAGCAAGGTGCTCCTACTTCATGTTGGTCGAAATATTTTGTTTCACGCTCTCAAGAGCGGTGCATCATCACAGTACAAAACGCTAGCCAAACCAACGATCTTTCTCTCCTTACCCCACCCCTCAAGGGAGGTTCCTTGTTGCTGGTGAAGGGCTCTTGATCTTGGGAATTGGATCTGCATTCCAGTTCCCTGGATTGAGCCTGAATACCTTCCATCCCCTTCACATATGCTGTGTAATACTACAGGTTTAGCAATCCTCCAAGATTATAATAATATCTCCTTACCACCATAAGCACTATTCCTGTAACAATTCAAAAACACCATTCTCTCAATTCTTCTAGTGGTACCGTCATTCTACCTCATACCATTGCTCAACGTAATTTTCAAACATGTGGTGATAACATTCTAGAACAGTTTCAGCTCCAAGGCCTCTCATTTCTCAAAGTAGACATGTATGTACTACCTGCCCGAGGGTGGAGACGCTACCCCTGCAATGTAGCTCGTTTAACTTTTGACTGTCGTGAGCTTCCGTCTTCAGTTTATACTGCGGGACACCATCTCCAAGTCCGAGAGTTGATCCCTACATCATAACAGTGCAGAAATTACTGACACTTTGGCCACACAGCAAAATATAGCAGGTCCATGACAGAATGCCCAGTCTGTGGTACTGACAACCATATAAATACATCCTGCAGCCTGAATCCCTCTTGCCTTAATTGTAGTGGGGCTCACCTAGCTTATTCTTGCTGCTGCCAAGTTTACCTCAAAGAACGGGAAATTCGTTGCCTCAAAGAGAAAGATTTCATATATGCCATGGCAGTCTCTCATCTCTGCCTCCAGGGAAGACTTCCACAACTTTCTTATTCTAGTGTTACTAAGAGACCTTCAACCTCGGTAGCACCTACTTTCATAGTATCTAGTGTCACAACTCCTCAGTCACCTCTGTCTCTAACTCTTTCGCAGTCCTCGCTTCTGAGGTCCCTACCCCGACACCAAATACTGTCCTTTAATCTTCATGTTCTCGCTCGCATGTTTCTATGTCTACAAGACCTCGCACAACTACACCTTTCCCTCGTCTCTCTACTTCTCCGAAACACAAATAACCCACACATAAAAGAGAGAAGCTTACGACGACGTTTCGGTCCGACTTGGTCAATGGTCCAAGTCGGATCGAAACGTCGTCGTAAGCTTCTCTCTTTTATGTGCGGGTTATTTGTGTATCGTTCCAGTCACGGTATTGTGCCTTTTTGTTATTTACTTCTCCGAAGTCTAAACCATCCCCAAAGTTCAAACCTTCTTTTACCCCTTCTTCACATATCATTTCCCAACATTTTTCCCTTACAGTATCTGTGCCTAGTTCTTTACCTCTTACTAGTTCTGTTATGAGTGTAGAGGTTTATCCTCTCCCTTGTACAGTCCCCTCCTCTCCTGTCCCCTCCCAAGTTTCTTCCTCTCCTGTCCCCTCCCAAGTTTCTTCCTCTCCTGTCCCCTCCCAAATTTCTTCCTCTCCTGTCCCCCCTTCTTTAGTAACCTCCATCACCTCTCTGATCTTGACTTCCCCTCTCCCTTCTACCTCTGATGTTCTACGTGCAGCTTCCTTGTCCTCTGAAACACTGGAAGCTATCTCTGAATATACTTAGGAGACAAAAGCATTGATGGACACTGATCCACCTCCCATCGTTCCTCCTTACTCGTTTAAACCTATCTACACAACTCTTTTTTTTCGCAGTGTTCCAATCTTTCGCTGCTTACTCGTTTTCCACTACTTCCACACATAGACTTTAATACCCCTACTAGTCCATAGACACCTACTGCTTCATATTACCAGTATGCTTTTGCAAATCATGGCCTATTTACAGTGGAATATACGAGGCCTCAGGGATAATCGCAGTGAGCTTCAGGTGTTGCTCTCCCAGTTTTTCCCTGTTTGTATCTGTTTACAAGAACCTAAATTACGCTCTGCTGTTATCCATCCCTTCTCGGGCTGTTTCATTACATTCATCTGATGCTTATCCCGAAGGAACTTTTAATGAAAGTACACTTCTTGTATGCACCGGTATACCATACCATCAGATCTTCAGTCATACTTCGCTGCATTACACAGCAGCCTGCATCTACTTGAACAAGTGGTATACAGTACGTTTTTTGTAGCTCTCTCCTTCTTGAGCATTATCTATCCCAGATGTTGCATTTCTTGTTTCTTCTTTATTGCCACCTATTCTGTTATTAGGTGATTTTAATGCACATCATTTTCTCTGGGAAGGTCTCACTGTGACACCTGTGGTGATCAGTTAAGAGGCTTTTCTCATGATAGCATTCATATTAGAATGCTTCAGCATTTGCATCCGTCACCCCCTTATGTCCCTTTCGTT
>NC_069404.1:100872903-100955403 GCF_026875155.1 Cherax quadricarinatus
TTAATATAATTTATTATGTCATATTACATGAATTGTGATAGATAAATAAGCTGTAGGGAAATTATTCAAGTATTTCCTTATGCCTGGAATTCCACTGGAACGAATTAATTCTATTTCATTTAATTTAAATGAGGCAAATTGACTCTGCAAACGAGCAAATCCAGTTGCGAGCAAGGTCATGGAATTGATTAAACTCGTAAGTAGAGGTTCCATTGTATTTTCTTTTTAGTTCTTGTTCTTGTTTATTTCTTCTTATCTACAGAGTACCATAATCAAACATTAGCCGTTTTAGTGAAAATCTAGGAAGTATGATAACTGATGCACGCATGAACAAAGATCACTTACTACTCTCAGGTGACTTCAATATAAATCTCCTACAAGATCAAGACCCACACGTTACTGAATTCACAAACACTATGAGTAACTGCATGTTGCTATCAACAGTAACAAAACCTACAAGAGTTACAGAGACTAGTGTTTCCCTACTAGACCACATATGGACCAACACCATATCCCCCTTAAGATCAGGCATAATCACAGATAATACTACAGACCATTACCCTACCTTCCTCATAACAAATCTTGGCAAATTACCCCTAGACACTACTAAAGTCACTTTCAGACTTCACAATGAGGCAGCTATCAATAACTTCACAGCAGCAGTGACAAACATTGACTGGCACACTGAGCTAGAAATCTATACAGATATTGATGAATGTATTAATAATTTTCTAAAAAATACCCAATACCTCTATAACAAGCACTGCCCTAAAAAAACTAAACAGATGACTGCAAAGAGACTGAACAGTCCCTGGCTAACACCCAGTATCCTCAAATCCATAAATACAAAGCACCTATACGAAAAACAGTACAGAATGGGCCAGATAACCAGAGACCAAACAAAACGTTACTCGTCAATCCTAACCAGCCTAACAAGAAGGGCTAAAAAATTGCATTATGAGAACAGATTATCCAACTTACGAGGTGACATAAAAAAGACCTGGAAAGCCCTATCAGAAATACTAGGAACACAAAAGATAACACGAAAGAGCGAAATTGAATTAACAAAACCATATGAACCCCAATTCCCACCTACTGAAACAGCAGACAGACTCAATGATTTCTTCTCCACTATAGGAAAAAACCTTGCCAATAAAATCCCAAGCTCAGATACCCCACCCAATGACTACCTCACTGGCAACTACCCGAACACACTGTTCCTAGCTCCGACTAACCCTACTGAAGTCTCCCTTATTATCAACAAACTAAAAAACAAGACAGGAGATTTAAATACCTTACCACCCATTATATACAAAAAAGTGTCACAGGTGCTATCACCAATCATTGCAACACTCTTTAACAAATCCATTGAATCCTCTACCTTTCCTACAGTTCTCAAAATAGCAAGGGTCACCCAGATCCATAAAGGAGGAGACCACACAGACTTGAATAACTATAGGCCAATATCCAACTTACACCCTCTCTTTCTAAAATCTTTGAAAAATTAATCCATAAGCGTATCTATTCCTACCTCATCTCCCACAACATTCTCAACCCCTGTCAATTTGGGTTCAGGCCTAATAAAAATACTAATGATGCTATTATCCACATGCTAGAACATATTTATACAGCAATAGAGAAAAAAGAAGTCCCACTGGGGATCTTCATTGACTTACATAAAGCTTTCGATACAGTTGACCACGACTTGCTCCACATGAAATTGTCGCACTATGGTATAAGAGGGCACTCCCTCAACTTCCTAAAGTCATAACTCAGAAACAGAAGCCAATATGTGTACACAAATGTGGCAAACTCTTCCACACAGCCAATTACAGTTGGTGTCCCACAGGGAAGTGTCCTTGGCCCTCTTCTCTTTCTCATATACATAAATGACCTACCAAATGCATCGCAACTACTCAAACCCACACTATTTGCAGATGACACTACATACGTCTACTCTCACCCGAGCCCAATCATGCTAGCCAATACTGTAAATACCGAATTACAGAAAATATCAACCTGGATGAGGACCAACAAACTTACTCTAAACATTGACAAAACCTACTACATTCAGTTTGGTAACAGAGCTGCAGATGTGTCTCTTAACATAATGATAAATGGATCACATATCACAAAACTCACAGAGAGAAAATTCCTAGGAATCCACTTTGATAATAGACTCAAATTTCGAACACATATACAACAAATTTCCAAAAAAATTTCCAAGACCGAAGGCATACTATCGAAGATACTGTACTATGTTCCACAGTCAGCCCTCCTGGCCCTATATCACTCACTTATTTACCCCTATCTCACCTATGGAATTTGTGCATGGGGCTCAACGACAGTAATCCATCTCAGACCACTAATCACCCAACAAAAGGCTGCCGTCAGAATAACAAATTCCCACGACAGACAGCACACTCCACCAATATTCAAAACTCTAAACCTACTCACAATACAAAACATCCATACTTATTACTGCACCCACTACATACATAGAACACTTAACTCTGACATAAACCCTCCCCTCAAACATCTCCTTACCAACCTCAACAGAACACATGACCATAACACAAGGCACAGATCACTCTTTGATGTTCCTCGTGTCCATCTCATGCTATGCAAAAACTCAATGCACATAAAAGGCCCTAAAATCTGGAATTCATTACCTGTGAATATAAAAGAAACACTATCTGTTTATAAATTCAAGTATCTTCTCAAAAATCACTTACTCACCCACAACTAAATAAATACTGAATAATTTTATCTCATAAATTGTATCTCATATGTATCTCATTATTGTATCTCATAAATGTCAACCTGTGACCCAATCAAACTTTGTTACTATTTAACTTCATTACCTAACAGAATACTCCATTCTACTGATTACACAGCAACACAGTAAATGACCATATGACCTGTCTTTGTAATACTCATTTGTACTAAATTGTTATCTGATTTACAATAATTTTTGTACCATTGAATATATCATTGCTTAGTTAATCTTAAGTTAATTTTAAGCCTGCCCATAATGCTCTGCATACAAGGGGCTTTGGCATGTTGCACTTTAAAAATTGTATTCCTTGTACTTCTCTGTATCATGTTCAAATTAATTAATTAATAAATAAATAAATAAATAAATAAATAAATAAATAAATAAAAATATATATATATATATATATATATATATATATATATATATATATATATATATTATATATATATATTTATTATAGATGGGGTTGTAAAGGAAGTAAATGCTAGGGTGTTCGGGAGAGGGGTGGGATTAAATTTTTGGGAATCAAATTCAAAATGGGAATTGACACAGTTACTTTTTGCTGATGATACTGTGCTTATGGGAGATTCTAAAGAAAAATTGCAAAGGTTAGTGGATGAGTTTGGGAATGTGTGTAAAGGTAGAAAGCTGAAAGTGAACATAGAAAAGAGTAAGGTGATGAGGGTGTCAAATGATTTAGATAAAGAAAAATTGGATATCAAATTGGGGAGGAGGAGTATGGAAGAAGTGAATGTTTTCAGATACTTGGGAGTTGACGTGTCGGCGGATGGATTTATGAAGGATGAGGTTAATCATAGAATTGATGAGGGAAAAAAGGTGAGTGGTGCGTTGAGGTATATGTGGAGTCAAAAAACGTTATCTATGGAGGCAAAGAAGGGAATGTATGAAAGTATAGTAGTACCAACACTTTTATATGGGTGTGAAGCTTGGGTGGTAAATGCAGCAGCGAGGAGACGGTTAGAGGCAGTGGAGATGTCCTGTTTAAGGCAATGTGTGGTGTAAATATTATGCAGAAAATTCGGAGTGTGGAAATTAGGAGAAGGTGTGGAGTTTAATAAAAGTATTAGTCAGAGGGCAGAAGAGGGGTTGTTGAGGTGGTTTGGTCATTTAGAGAGAATGGATCAAAGTAGAATGACATGGAAAGCATATAAATCTATAGGGGAAGGAAGGCGGGGTAGGGGTCATCCTCGAAAGGGTTGGAGAGAGGGGGTAAAGGAGGTTTTGTGGGCGAGGGCTTGGACTTCCAGCAAGCGTGTGTGAGCGTGTTTAGATAGGAGTGAATGGAGACGAATGGTACTTGGACCTGACGATCTGTTGGAGTGTGAGCAGGGTAATATTTAGTGAAGGGATTCAGGGAAACCGGTTATTTTCATATAGTCGGACTTGAGTCCTGGAAATGGGAAGTACAATGCCTGCACTTTAAAGGAGGGGTTTGGGATATTGGCAGTTTGGAGGATATGTTGTGTATCTTTATATGTGTATGCTTCTAGACTGTTGTATTCTGAGCACCTCTGCAAAAACAGTGATAATGTGCGAGTATGGTGAAAGTGTTGAATGATGATGAAAGTATTTCTTTTTGGGGATTTTCTTTCTTTTTTGGGTCACCCTGCCTCGGTGGGAGACGGCCGACTTGTTGAAAAAAAAAAAAAAAAAAAAAAAAAAAAAATATATATATATATAATATATATATATATATATATAAATATATATATATATATCTTATGAGCACCGTGTTTGAAAATATATACTCAAATTCTGTTCTTGTTTATTTCCTGTTATCTCCATGGGGAAGTGGAACAGAATTCTTCCTCAGTAAGCCATGCGTGTTGTAAGAGGCGACTAAAATGCCGGGAGCAAGGGGCTAGTAACCCCTTCTCCTGTATAAATTACTAAATTAACCCTTTGAGGGTCGGCAGGCCCTCTCCGAGACTCGTTCTCAAGGTCAGCCAAATTTAAAAGAAAAAAAAATTCTCTTATGAAAAGATAGAGAATCTTTTCCCGATCATAATGACACCAAAAGTTTGAAATTTGATAGAAAACTTACAGAATTATGCTCTCGCGAAGTTAGCGGTCTCGGCGATGTTTACGCATTGGCAATTTTGCCCACTTTGAGCCCCATTTTCGGCCAATTCCACTGTACTAGTCGACAAGAAACATGACTATTTCGCTAGAACTCCATTTTTTCTATCGAATGAGTGCAAGAAACCACCCATTTATCAATTTCAACTATCCAGTACAGTGGTCAGAATTTAGCAATTTTGCCAATTTCACACAAATTTCAAAAGATACCAATTTCCGAATAGGGCTCAGAATAAACAAGAAAGACACTCCTGCCACTAAAATGACATTTCCTCTGTTCATTAGTCACGTCTCAAGGCCCCTCTTATATTCTTTTGCTTTCCACTTTGAATTTTTATTCTCACAAAAAAATAGAAGATTTACTGTTATGCAGACTACTGCATTAGTGTAAAAAATGGTATAAATAATATTGGCGCACTTGCAAAAGAATATTAGACTCGCCACTTGACGTGCATTGGAACCTTGGCATTATTTGTTTACTTTTGAACTTTGGTAAAAATCGAACATTTCTGCTACTTTGAGCTCAATTTCAAGGTACTTTTCATTGTAAAACCAGTCAAAATCATCTCAATTTCTGTAATATGTCTTCCATTCTATAAAATGAGACCAAGAAAACTAGAATACACCAATAAATACCATACGAAAATACAGTGCAAAGTCGCTGTTTTATTTAAAAAAAAAAACGGTCAGTTTTTTTTCTCATTATGCACTGTGTGCTGCAGGATTTTTTTTATACTGTGCACACTGACCACATAGACCCATTCTTTCATATGTAGGCCTATCAGCTTTCTCCCACTAGATTTGAGGGCGCTAGAATTTAGGCGTACTAGTACGTCAAAAACACTGGGTCGTAAGCCGTACTAGTACGGCCAAAACCCTCAAAGGGTTAAAAAAGAGAAACTTTTGTTTTTCTTTTTGGGCTACCCTGCCTTGGTGGGATGTGGCTGGTTTGTTGAAAAAAAAAAAAAAGTGGAGTTGTAAAAGAAGTAAATGCTAGGGTATTGAGGAGAGGGATGGGATTAAATTAAGGGGAATCAAATACGAAATGGGAGTTGACACAGTCACTTCTTCTCTGGTGATACTGTGCTTATGAGAGATTCTAAAGAAAAGTTGCAAAGGTTAGTGGACGAGTTTGGGTGTGCGTGTAAAGGTAGGAAGTTGAAAGTGAACATTATAAGAGTAAGGTGATGAGGATATCAAATTATTTAAAGAAAAATTGCATATCACACTGGAGAGAGTGAGTATGGAAGAAGTGAATGTTTTCAGATATTTGGGAGTTGATGTGTCAGCAGATGGATTTATGAATGATGAGGTTAACCACAGAACCTATGAGGGAAAGAAGGCGAGTGGTGCATTGAGGTATATGTGGAGACAAAAAACATTATCAATGGTATGGTAAATTTTTTTTTTTTTTTTCCAACAAGTCAGCCATCTCCCACCGAGGCAGGGTGACCCAAAAAGAAAATACTTTCATCATCATTCAACACTTTCACCTCACTCACACATAATCACTGTTTTTGCAAAGGTGCCCAGAATACAGCAGTTTTGAAGTATATACATAAAGAAATACACAAACTGCCAATATCCTAAACCCCTCCTTTAGAGTGCAGGCATTGTACTTCCCATTTCCAGGACTCAAGTCTGGCTATATAAAATAACTGGTTTCCCTGAATCCCTTCACTAAATACAGTGGACCCTCGCCTAACGCTATTAATCCGTTCCTGAGAGCTCAACGTCAGGCGAAATTATTGTTAAGCGAATTAATTTTCCCCATAAGAAATAATGGAAATCAAATTAATCCGTTCCTGACACCCCAAAGTATGAACAAAAAAAAATTTTTACTACATGAAATATTAATTTTAATACACACAACCTGAAGAAGACATGCACAGTTACATGACACTTACCTTTATTGAAGATCTGGTGATGATTGATGGGATGGGAGGAGGGGAGACTGTGGATGGTGTTAGTGTTTAAAAGGGGAATCCCCTTCCATTAGGACTTGAGGTGGCAAGTCCTTTTCCGGGGTTACTTCCCTTCTTTTAATGCCACTAGGACCTGCTTGAGAGTCACTGGACCTCTGTTGCACAACATATCTGTCCATAGAGGCCTGTACCTCGCATTCCTTTATGACACTCCTAAAGTGTTTCACAACATTGTCAGTGTACAGGTTGCGAACATGGCTTGCAATAGCTGTGTGAGGGTGATTTTCATCCAAAAAGGTTTGCACTTTAAGCCACATTGCACACATCTCCTTAATCTTTGAAGTAGGCAACTTCCTCAATTTCTCTATCAACTCCTCCGAAGCAGTTTCCTCAGGTGTGGCCTCTTGCTGTTGATGATGATCTAGCAGCTCATCAGTGGTTAGTTCTTCATTGTCCTCCTCCACCAACTCTTCCACATCCTCCCCACTAACCTCCAACCCCAAGGACTTCCCCAATGCCATAACAGATTCCTCAACTGGCATAGGATTCCCAGGGTAAGCCTCAAACCCTTCAAAATCCCTTTTGTCTACACATTCTGGCCACAGTTTCTTCCAAGCAGAGTTCAAGGTCCTCTTAGTCACTTCCTCCCAAGCCTTACCTATAATGTTTACACAACTGAGGATGCTAAAGTGATCTCTCCAAAACTCTCTTAGAGTCAATTGAGCTTCTGAGGTCACTAAAAAGCACCTTTCAAACATAGCTTTTGTGTACAGTTTCTTGAAGTTGGAAATGACCTGCTGGTCCATGGGCTGCAGGAGAGGAGTGGTATTAGGAGGCAAAAACTTGACCTTAATGAAGCTCATTTCCACAGAAAGTCGCTCTGCCACGTCTGAAGAATGACCAGGAGCACTGTCTAATACCAGGAGGCACTTAAGGTCTAATTTCTTTTCAATTAGGTAATTTTTCACATTGGGGGCAAATGCATGGTGTAACCAGTCATAGAAAAAGTCTCTAGTGACCCATGCCTTACTGTTTGCCCTCCACAGCACACACAAATTAGCCTTGAGGACATTGTTTTTCCTGAACACTCTGGGAGTTTCAGAGTGATACACCAATAAAGGCTTCACTTTGCAATCACCACTAGCATTGGCACACATCAAGAGAGTAAGCCTGTCTTTCATAGGCTTATGTCCTGGGAGTGCCTTTTCGTCCTGGGTAATGTACGTCCTGTTTGGCATTTTCTTCCAAAACAGGCCTGTTTCGTCACAATTAAACACTTGTTCAGGTTTCAGTCCTTCACTGTCTATGTACTCCTTGAATTCCTGCACATATTTTTCTGCCGCTTTGTGGTCCGAACTGGCAGCCTCACCATGCCTTATCACACTATGTTGTTAGGTAAGACACATATGCAACAGTTAGGTATCTTTATTGTGAAACGTTTCGCCTACACAGTAGGCTTCTTCAGTCAAGTACAGAAAAGTTGATAGAAGCAGAAGATACTTGAAGACGATGTAATCAGTCCATCACCCTTAAAGTTTTGAGGTGGTCAGTCCCTCAGTCTGGAGAAGAGCATTGTTCCATAGTATGAAACAATATGGAGAAGAAGTGACAGGATGGAGCTTTTTATAGCGCCAAGAGGTGAGACATAGGCCACTAGGAGAGGTAAGAACTCGGATGTTGAGTGGTCAGGACCCTCTCAAATCCAGCCCCTCTCACTAGTGGAAGTTGTCGAAGTTGATTGCAGGTCTGTACCAAGATACCCTTGTGTTGCAGTGTCTGACAGATTGAACATTAAAATGGTATAAAATACCGACAGGTTGTTAGGTAAGACACATATGCAACAGTTAGGTATCTTTATTGTGAAACGTTTCGCCTACACACTATGTATGCTACTACGATTCTTAAATCTCTCAAACCAACCTTTGCTGGCCTTAAATTCACTCACATCATCACTAGTTGCAGGCATTTTTCCAATTAAATCGTCATGCAACTTCCTAGCCTTTTCACATATGATCGCTTGAGAGATGCTATCTCCTGCTATCTGTTTTTTGTTTATCCACACCAATAACAGTCTCTCAACATCTTCTATCACTTGCGATCTCTGTTTTGAAAACAAAGTTGCACCTTTGGCAAGAACAGCTTCCTTGATTGCCGTTTTCTTGGCCACAATAGTAGCGATGATTGATTGGGGTTTTGTGTACAACCTGGCCAGCTTGGAGACACGCACTCGACTTTCATACTTAGCAATGATCTCTTTCTTCATATCCATAGTAATTCTCACTCTTTTTGCTGTAGGGTTGGCACTAGAAGCTTTCTTGGGGCCCATGGTGACTTATTTTGCAGGTTATTTTATTATCACACTGGCCGATTCCCACCAAGGCAGGGTGGCCCGAAAAAGAAAAACTTTCACCATCATTCACTCCATCACTGTCTTGCCAGAAGGGTGCTTTACACTACAGTTTTTAAACTGCAACATTAACACCCCTCCTTCAGAGTGCAGGCACTGTACTTCCCATCTCCAGGACTCAAGTCCGCCTGCCGGTTTCCCTGAATCCCTTCATAAATGTTACTTTGCTCACACTCCAACAGCACGTCAAGTATTAAAAACCATTTGTCTCCATTCACTCTGCATGCCTGCTGGAAGTCCAAGCCCCTCGCACACAAAACCTCCTTTACCCCCTCCCTCCAACCCTTCCTAGGCCGACCCCTACCCCGCCTTCCTTCCACTACAGACTGATACACTCTTGAAGTCATTCTGTTTCGCTCCATTCTCTCTACATGTCCGAACCACCTCAACAACCCTTCCTCAGCCCTCTGGACAACAGTTTTGGTAATCCCGCACCTCCTCATAACTTCCAAACTACGAATTCTCTGCATTATATTCACACCACACATTGCCCTCAGACATGACATCTCCACTGCCTCCAGCCTTCTCCTCGCTGCAACATTCATCACCCACGCTTCACACCCATACAAGAGCATTGGTAAAACTATACTCTCATACATTCCCCTCTTTGCCTCCAAGGACAAAGTTCTTTGTCTCCACAGACTCCTAAGTGCACCACTCAATCTTTTTCCCTCATCAATTCTATGATTCACCTCATCTTTCATAGACGCATCCGCTGACACGTCACTCCCAAAACAGTTATATGATTTACAATAATTTTTTGTACCATTGATATATATTGCTTAGTGAATTTAAGTTAATTTTAAGCTGCCTCATAATGCTCTGCTTACAAGGGGCTTTGGCTGTTGCACATTAAAAATTGTATTCCTTGTACTTTCTCTGTATCATGTTCAAATAATAATAATAAATAAATAAATAATTAATATAGAAACTAAATAAATAAAAATTTTGATATATATATATATATTTATATATATATTTATTATATATTATATATATATATATTTTTATTATATGATGGGTGTTGTAAGGAAGTAAATGCTAGGGTGTTAATCGGGAGAGAGGGGTGGGATTAAATGTTTTTGGAATCAAATTCAAATTTTTTTTTGGGGAATTGACACAGTTATTTGTTTGCTGAGATACGCTGTGTTATGGGAGATTCTAAAGAAAAATTGCAAAGGTAGTGGATGAGTTTGGGAATGGTGTGTAAAGGTAGAAAGCTGAAAGTGAAACATAGAAAAGAGTAAGGTATGAGGGATGTCACAAATGATTTAGATAAAGAAAAATTGGATATCAAATTGGGGAGGTAGGAAGTATGGAAGGAAGTGAATGTTTTCTGATACTTGGGGACGTTGACGGTCGGCGGTTATGGATTTATGAAGGGATGAGGTTAATCATAGAATTGATGAGGGAAAAAAAGGTTGCGTAGTGTGAGTGGTGCGTTGATGTATATGTGGAGTCGCAAAAACGTCGATCTATGGAGGCTAAAGAAGGGAATGTATGAAGTATTAGTTTGTACACACTTTTTTATGGGGTGTGAGCTAGGGTGCGTAAATGCAGCAGCGGGGAGACGGTTAGAAGCAGTGGCGTTGTCTCCTGTTAAGGCGCAATGTGTGGTGTAGAAATATTATGCTGAAAATTCGGTGTGTGGATTTTAATTAGAGAGAGAGGTGTGGAGTTAATAAAAGTATTGTCAGAGGGCAGAAGAGGGAGTTGTTGAGGTGGGTATGGTCATTTAGTAGAGATGGATCAAAGTAGAAATGACGTGGAAAGCATATAAATCTATAGGGGAAGGGAAGGGGGGTAGGGGTCATCCTCGCAAGGGTTGGTGGAGAGGGGGGTGTAAAAGGAGGTTTTGTTGGGCGGGTGGCTTGGACTTCCAGCAAGCGTGTGTGAGGTGTTAGATAGGAGTGAATGGAGACGTATGGTACTTGGGACTGGACGATCTGTTGGAGTGTTGTAGCAGGGTAAATTTTATGTGAAGGGATTCAGGGAAACGGTTATTTTCATATAGTCTGACTTGAGTCCTGGAATATGGGAAGTACACTGCCTGCATCATTTAAGGAGGGGGTTGGGTATATTGGCAGTTTGGAGGGATTGTTTTGTATCTTTATATGTGTATGCTTACTAGACTGTTGTATTCTGTGGCACCTCTGCCAAAAACAGTGATATGTGCGAGTACGGGAAAGTGTGAATGATGATGAAAGTATTTTCTTTTTTGGGGATTTTCTTTCTTTTTTGGGTCACCCCTGCTCGTGGGGGAGAGGCCCGTACTTGTTGAAAAAAAAAAAAGGAAAAGTAGTAAAAAAAATAAATATATCTATATATTATATTTATAGATATAATTTATTATATATATTTATATTTCTTAGAGCACGTGTTTGAAAATATATACTCCAAATTATGTCTTGTTTTATTTCCTGTTATCTCATGGGGAAGGGATGTGGAACGAATTCTTCCTCAGTAAGCATGCGTTGTTGTAAAGAGGCGGACTCTAAAATGCCGGGGGGGGAGCAACGGGGCTAGTAACACCTTCTACTGTAATAAATTACTAAATAACCCTTTGAGGGTCTGCAGGCACTCTCCGATGACCGTTCTAATGGTCAGCCAATTTAAAAGGAAAAAATGAATTCTCTTATGTTAAGATAGAGAATCTTTTGCTCCGATCATAATGACACAAAAAGTTTGAAAAATTGATAGAAAACTTAAGATTTATGCTCTCGCGAAAGTTAGCGGTCTCGGCGATGTTTACGCATTGCAATTTTGCCCATGTTTGAGCCTGCCAAGTTTTCGGCCAATTCCACTGTACTAGTCGACAAGAAAACATGACCTATTTCGCTAGAACTCCATTTTTTCTATGAATGAGTGCTAGAAACCACCCATTTATCAATTTCAAACCTATCCAGTTCAGTGAGTCAGGAATTTAGCAATTTGCCAATTTCACATCAAATTTGTCATAAGATACCAATTTCCCGAATAGGGCTCAGAATAAACAATGAAAGACACTCCTGCCACTAAAATGACATTTCCTCTGTTCATTAGTCAAGTCTCAAGGCCCCTCTTATATTCTTTTGCTTTCCATTGAATTTTTATTCTCACAAAACTTAGAAGATTTTCTGTTATGCAGACTAACTGCTTTAGTTGTAGAGAAAAATTTGGTATAAATAAATGGCGCACTTGCAAAAGAATATTAGACTCGCCACTTGAAGTGCATTGGAAACCTTGCATTATTGTTTACTTTTGAACTTTGGTAAAAATCGGAACATTTCTGCTACTTTGAGCTCAATTTCAAAGGTATCTTTTTCATTTGTAAAACCAGTTCAAAATCATCTCAATTTCTTGTAATATGTCTTCATTCTATAAAATGAGACAAGAAAAACTAGAATAACCAATAAAAATACAATTACGACAAATACAGTGCAAGTCGCTGTTTTATTTAATGAAAAAAAAAACGGTCAGCTTTTTTTTTCATTATGACACTGTGTGCTGAGGATTTTTTTTATACTGATTGCCACTGAGACAAATTGGACCATTTTCATTGTAGGCTATCAGCTTTTTCCACTAGATTTGAGGAGCGCTAGAATTTAGGCGTACTAGTATGATCAAAAAACACTGGGTAGAAGCCGTATCTGTACGGCCAAAACTCAAAGGGTTTTTAAAAAAATGAGAAACTTTTGTTTTTCTTTTGGGATACCCTGCCTTGGTGGGATGTGGTGGTTTGTTGAAAAAAAAAAAATGTGGAGTTGGTAAAAGAAGTAAATGCTTTGGGATTATTGAGGAGAGGGATGGGATTAAATGTTTAAGGGGAACTCCAAATACGAAATGGGATGTTGACACAGTCTATTCTTCTCTGGTGTTACTGTGCTTATGAGAGATTCTAAAGAAAGTTGCAAATGGTTAGTGGACGATGTTTGGGTGTGCGTGTAAAGGTAAGGAGTTGATATAGTGAACATTATGAAGAGTAAGGTGATGAGGATATCAAATTATTTAAGGAAAAATTGCATATCACACTGGACGAGTAGTGTGTATGGAAGAAGCTGAATGTGTTTCTAGATTATTTGGGGAGTGATGTGTCAGCCGATGGATTTAAGATATGATGAGGTTAACACTAGAACCTGTATGAGGTAAGAGGCGAGTGGTGCATTGAGGTTTATAGTGGAGACAAAAAACATTATCAATGGTATGGTAAATTTTTTTTTTTTTTTTCCAACAAGTCAGCCATCTCACACCGAGGCAGGGTGACCCAAAATGAATATACTTTGCATCGCATTCATTATCAACACTTTCACCTCACTCACATCCCTTAATCACTGTTTTTGCAAATGGTGCCAGATTACGGCACAGTTTTGAAGTATTTCATAAGAAAATACACAAACTGCCAATATCCTAAACACTCCTTTAGAAGTGCAGGCATTGTTACTTCCCATTTCCAGACTCAAGTTGGCTATATAAAATAACTGGTTTCCCTGGATCCCTTCACTTAAATATAAGTGGGACCTCGCCTAACGCTATTAATCCGTGCCTGAGAGCTCAACGTTCAGGCGAAATTATTGTTTAAGCGAATTCGAATTTTCCCATAAGAAATAATTGGAAATCAAATTATCCGTTCCTGATCACCCCAAAAGAGTATGAACAAAAAAAAATTTTTTACTACATGAAATATTAATTTTATACCACAACCTGGAAGCCAGGCATGCAAGTTACATGGACACTTAACTTTATTGAAGATCTGGTGATGATTGATGGGCTGGGAGGAGGGGAGACTGTGGATGGTTGTTAGGTTTAAAGGGGAATCCCTTCCATTAGGACTTGAGGTGGCAAGTGCTTTTACGGGGTTACTTCCCTTCTTTTAATGCCACTAGGACCTGCTTTGAGGAGTCCACTGGACCTCTGTTGCACTACTTATTCTGTTCCATAGAGGCCTGTACTCGCATTCCTTTATGACCACTCCTAAAGTGTTTCAGTCAACATTTGTCAGTGTACAGAGTTGCGAACATGGCTTGCAATAGGTCTGTGTGAGGGTGATTTTCATCAAAATGGTTTGCACTTTAAGCCACATTTGCACACATCTCTTCTCTTTGAAGTAGCAAACGTCTCAATTTCTCTATCAACTCCTCCGAAGCAGTTCTCAGGGTGTGGCCTCTTGCTGGTGATGATGATCTAGCAGTCATCAGTGGTTAGTTCTTCAATTGTCCTCCTCCACCAGTCTTCCACATCCGCCCCACTAACCTCCAACCCCAAGGACTTCCCCGCAATGCCATAACAGATTTCCTCAAATGGCATAGTGATTCCAGGGTAAGCTCAAAACCCTCATGAATCCCTTTTGTTACACATTCTGGGCCACAGTTTCTTCCAAGTCAGAGTTCAGTAGGTCTCTGAGACACTTCCTCCAAGCCTTACTCTATAATGTTTACACAATCGCGGAGGATGCTTAAGTGATCTCTCAAAACTCTCTTAGATTCGAATTGAGCTTTGTCTGAGGTCACTAAAAAGTCACCTTTAAACATAGGCTGTTTTGTGTACAGTTTCTTGAAAGTTGGAATAATGTACTCTGACGTGGTCCATGGGCTGCAGGAGAGGAGTGGTATTATGGAGGCAAAAAACTTGACCTTAATGAAGCTCATTTTTCAACAGAAGGGTGCTCTGCCCCGTCTGAGGAATGACCAGGAGCACTGTCTAATACCCAGAGGCACTTTTAGTGTCTAATCTATCTTTTCAATTAGGTATTTTTCACATTGGGGGGCAAATGCATGGGGTAACCAGTCATTAGTAAAGTCTCTAGTGACCCATTGCCTTACTGTTTGCCTCCACAGCACAACATATTTGCCTTGAGGACATTGTTTTTCCTGAATACTCTGGGAGTTTCAGAGTGATACACCAATTTGGCTTCACTGTTTGCAATCCCACTAGCATTGGCACACATCAAGAGAGGTAAGCCTGTCTTTCATAGGCTATGTCCCTGGAGTGCCTTTTCGTCCTGGGTAATGTGTACGTTCTGTTTGGCCATTTTTCTTCCATACAGGCCTGTTTCGTCCTACAATTAATGACATTGTTCTGTTTCAGACCTTCACTTGTCTAGTGTACTCCTTGTAATTCCTGCACATACTGTTTCTGCGCTTTGTTGGTCCGAACTTGGCTGCCTCACCATGCCTTATCACACTTTGTTGTTAGGTAACGACACATATGACAACAGTTAGGTATCTTTATTGTGAATTCGTTTCGCCTACACGGTAGGCTTCTTCAGTCAAGTTACAGAAAAGTTGTATAAGAAGCCAGAAGATATTGTAGTGTGATGTAATCAGTCCATTCACGTAAAGTTTTGAGGTGGTATAAGTCCCTCAGTCTGGAGAAGAGCATTGTTTCGCCTATAGTTTGGAAAAATATGGAGAAGAGTGACGGATTGGAGCTTTTTATAGCGCCAAGAGGTGTGACATAGGCCACTAGGAGAGGTAAGAACTCGGATGATAGATGTGGTCAGGGACCTTCTAATCCAGCCCCTGTCTCACTGTGAAGTTGGCGAAGTTTGATGGCAGGTCTTACCAAGATAACCTTGTGTGCAGTGTCTGACAGATATTGAACATTAAAATGGTATAAATACCGACAGGGTTGTTAGTATAGACACATATGCAACATGTACGGTAATCTTTATTGTGAATACGTTTGCCTACTGACAACTTAGTGTATGCTACTACGTTTCTTAAATCTCGCTCAAAACCAACCTTTGCTGGCCTTAAATTCACTCACATCTCACTAGTTGCAGCATTGTCCAATTAAATCGTCATGCAATTCCTAGCCTTTTTTCATATCATGATGCTTGAGAGATGATATCTCATGCATCGGTTTTTTGTTTATCCACACCGCAATAACAGTCTCTCTACATATTCTATCAACTTGCGATCATCTGTTTTGAACAAAGTTGCACCTTGGCAAAACAGATTCCTTGTATGTTGCCGTTTTCTTGGCCACTATATGTAGCGTATGATTTGATTGGGGTTCTTGATGTACACCTGGACCAGCTTGAGACACGCACTCGTCTTACATTACTTAGCAATGATCTCGTTCTTATATCCATAGTATTCTCACTCTTTTTGCGTAGTGGTTGGCAATAGAAGCTTTCTTGCGGGCCCCCCTCTCCCCATCCCCCCTTCCCCTTCTCCCCATGGTCCCTCCCGTCCCCCTTCCCCTCCCCCCATGGTGTGGACTTATTTTGCAGTTATTTTATTATCATGACTGGCCGATTGCCCTCCAGGCATGGGTGGCCGAAAAAGAAAAACTTTCACCATCATTCACTAATTCACTGTCTTAGCAGGAAGGGTGCTTTGACACTACAGGTTTTTAACTGCAACATTAACACCCTCCGTCATGAGTGCATGGCAACTGTTCTTCCCTCTCCAGGACTCACGTCCGGCTGCCGGTTTCCCTGAATCCCTTCTTCTATGTTACTTTGCGCACACTCTCAACAGCCACGTCAAGTATTAAAAAACCATTAGTCTACCAGTCACTCTTGCATGCTGCTGGAAGTCCATGCCCCTCGCACACAAAACCTCCATTACCCCCTCCTCCAACCCTTCCTAGGCCGACCCCTACCCGCCTTCTTCCACTACAGACTGTACACTCTTGAAGTCATTCTGTTTGCTCCATTGCTCTCTACATGTACCGAACCACTCAACAAACCTTCCTCAGCCTTCTGGACATCAGTTTGGTAATCCGCAACTCCTCATAACTTCCATAACTACGTATTCTCTGCTTTTTATTCACACCACACATTGCCCTCAGACATGCTTCTCCACTGCCTCCCAGCCTTCTCCTCGCTGCAACATTCATCACCCACGCTTCACACCCATACATGAGCATTGGTATTAAAACTATACTCTCATTACATCCCCTCTTTGCCTCCAAGGACAAAAGTTCTTTGTCTCCACAGGACTCGAAGTGCACCACTCAATCTTTTTTCCCTCATCAATTCTTTTGATTCACACTCATCTTTCATAGACGATCCGCTGACACGTCCACTCCCAAAATCTGAATACGTTCACTCTCCATACTCTCTCCCCAATCTGATATTCAATTTTCTTCACCTAATCTTTTGTTTATCCTCTTAACCTTCTTTTGTTATCCTGCATAACCTTCTTTAGCACTACCCTTCCAAATTCTTCCTCCAATCTCTGCTGCTTCTCTTCAGAATCTCCCCAAAGCACAGTGTCATCAGCAAAGAGCAGCTGTGAAGTCCCATCTTGTTGTGTGTGATTCTTTATCTTTTAACTCCACGCCTCTTGCCATGACCCTTGCCATTTACTTCTCTTACAACCCATCTAATAAAATATATTAAACAACCACGGTGTACATCCCACTATCCGTGTCTAAGGCGCCTACATTTACTGGGAAAAAATTTCCTCTTTCTCATACTCTAACTTGCGCTTCACTATCTCGTTAAAAAACTCTTCACTGCTTTCGTAACCTACCTCCTACACCATACATTGCAACATCTGCACATTGCCCCCCTATTCCTCCCTGTCTCATGCATTTTACAAATCATAAAGGCGCAAAGACCTCTTTACCTTATCTAAATACTGTTCACTTATATGTTTCACTGTAAAAAACACCTGGTCCACACACCCCCACCTTTCCTAAAGGCCTCCTTGTTCATCTGCTATCCTATTCTTCCGTCTTACTCTTAATTCTTTCAATGTATAACTCTACCATACAATTTACCAGGTACACTCAACAGACTTATTCCCCCTATAATTTTTGCACTCTCTTTATCCCTTTGCTTTATACAAAGGATTATGCATGCTCTCTGCCTAATCACTAGTACCTTACCTCTTCCATACATTTATTAAATAATTGCACAACCAGACTACAAAACTATATCCACCTGATTTTAACATTCGATCTTCATCCCATCAATCCGGCTGCCTTACCCCTTTTATTTTACCTACTGCCTCACGAACTTCCCCCACACTCACACTGGCTCTTCCTCACTCCTACAAGATGTTATTCTCCTTGCCCTATACACGAAATCAAGCTTCCCTATCGTGTCAACATTTAACAATTCCTCAAAACTATTCCTCCATTTCCAATACCTCTAACTCTCATGTAATAACTCTCCTCTCCTATTTTTAAATGACCAAATCTCATTTGTTGTTCTAGGCTTTCTTGAACCTTGTTAATCTCATCCCAAAACTTTTTCTATTTTCAACGCTCTCGCAAAATTTTGTTGATAACATCTCACCCACTCTCTCATTGCTCTCTTTTTACATTGCTTCACCACTCTCTTAACCTCTCTCTTTTTCTCCTTATACTCTTCCCGCACTTGCAATTTCACTTCTACTTTGTTAAAAAAGTTCCTCATATGCGCTAACTTTTTAGCGCCCTTTACTTCTTTTACATCATCATTCCACCATCGGCTACTCTTCCCTCCTGCACCCACTTTCTGTAAACCACTAAATTCTGCTGAAGCACTCTAAACTACATTGTTTTAAACCTACCCCATACCTCTTCGATCCCCATTGCCTATGCTCTCATTAGGCCATCTAAGCCTCAATAGCCTGTTTATATCTTACCCTAACTGCCTCTCTTTTAGTTTATAAACCTTCACCGCTCTCTCTTCCCTGAGCTTCTATTCTCCTTGTATCCATCTTACCTTTTACCTCAGTGTAGCTTCAACTTGATAGTGATTGATGTATCTGTGGCCCCTCTATAAACATGGTACATTCCTGAAGTCTACTTCAACAGTCTTTTCATCTACCAATACATATCCAACAAAAACTACTGTATTTTCGCCCTACATCATATCGGATGTTATACTTATTTATCCTCTTTTTCTTAAAATTCTGTATTACCTATAACTAAACCCCTTTCTATACAAAGTTCAATCAAAGGGCTCCATTATCATTTTAACTGGCACCCCAAACTTACCTACCCACACCCCTCTCATAAGTTTCTCCTACTTTACATTAGGTCCCTACCACAATTACTCTCTCCCCCACATGGTTCAAAGGCTACTATACATTTCATTAACATCTCCCAAAATCTCTCTCTCTCCTCAGCCATTCCTTCTTTTCTCCTGGTGCATTACACGTTATAATGACCCACTTCTCGCATGTCCAACCTTTACTTTAACCCACATATTTGTTGTATTTACACATTCATTTCTCTTTTTCTCCTTCCATAACTGTTCATTTAACCTGTACTGCTACCCCTTCCTTTGCTCTAACTCTATCAGAGATCCAGATTTAATCCCATTTATTTCCCCCCACCTGAATAAACTCTCGCCTACCCCTCAGTTGTTTTTTCGCTTAGAGCCAGGACATCCAAGACTTCTTTTCATTCATAACATCAGCAATCATCTGTTTCTTGTTCATCCACCACTAATCCACGCACATTAAGCATCTCCAGTTTTTATAAGTTTTTGCTTTCTTCTCTTTTTTTAGTATAATGTATACAGGAAGAAGGGGTTATTAGACATTGCTCTGCGAATTTTAGTCGCTCATATCGACACGCTGGCTTACGGAGGAAAGATTCTTTTCCACTTCCCCATGGACATTAGAAGAAATAAAAAAAAAACAAGAGCTATTTAGAAAAGGAGAAAAACCTAGATGTATGGTATATATATATAGAATGTGCGGTGTCTGTGGAAGTTGTGACCAATAGATTTGTTAGTAGGAGTAGGCAAGGATATCCCTTTTATCTAGCGTGGTTATGAGACAGAATAAGAAACCAGCAATCCTACATCATGCAAAACAGTATCAGGTGTTTGTTTCACAGTTCATTCTGGCAGGACGGTATAGTACTTCCCTGTGTTGGTTTGCTGTCTACCAACCTACTAGTGATTGCAGTGCAATCACTAAAAAGGCTGTAATAATATGAAATGTTCGGGTCTGGTATGCTTTGGAACTCATCGAGACCGCACTTCTGGTGGCTGGCGTGTAAAACACTGGCACACCTCGGAACACGGTGTGGCGGGATCAGGCGATGTGGACGCTCTCGAACTAATCGCGTTGAGAGAGTTTTATAGCGCTAGCCAAGGCAAAATTTTTGCGTTAAAATGTATCACTAGGCTATACTTTCATACATTCCGTCTTTGCCTCAGAGATATTGTTTTTTGTGGCACATTTAAACTAAGGCACACTCACTTTTTTCCTTATCAATTCTTGATTTCACCTCCTCCTTCGTCATAAATCGATTCCACCGGCACACATCAACTTCCCGTAGTATCTGATAACATTCACTTCTCCATTAACTCCTCCTCCCCAATTTGATATGTCCATTTTTCTTTATCAATATCATTTTTTACGCTCATTCTCCTTACTCTTTTCTATGTTTCTCTTTTAACTTTCTACTTTACAAACTCCCAAATTGGTCCCACTAACCTTTGCAATTATCTTTTAGATCTCCCATAAGCCTGTTTTCATCAGCACAAAGTAACTGTCCTGTCCCATTTTTGTATTTGATTCCCCATAATGTTAATTCCCACACCTCTCCCGAAACACGCCCTAGCATTTATTCTTTTACAACCCCATCTATAAATTTATTATACAACCATGGTGACATTACACATCCAGTCTAAGGCCTACTTTTACGGAGAGAGTATTCTCCCGCTCTTCTACACACCCTAACCTGAGCCTCACTATCCTCAGAAACCTCTACAGCATTAGTAACTTACCTCCCTATTCCATATATTGCAGTACATCTGCCACCATTGATCCTTATCCACTCTAGCATATGCCTTTTCTATGTCCATAAATCAATAAAAACTTCCCTTTCTTTATCTGAATACTGTTTCACATATATGTTTCAATGTAAAACACTTGATCTACACATCCCCTACCCACTCTAAAACCTTCTTGCTCATCCGCAATCTCATTCTTGTTCTTACCTTGATTAATTCTTCCAGAAGTTGTATAGCCTGTACTGTACACTTTTCCTGGTATATCAGAAACCTTAGTCATCTATAAATTTTTACTATCTCTTTTGTCCCTCTCCTGTTATTAAAGGGCTATACATGCTCTCTGCAATCTCTAGGTTACCTTCCCCTCTTTCATACATTTATTAACAAATACCAACCACTACAAACACTTATCTCACCCCTGCTTTTTCATTTCTGTCATGATCCGTCAGTTCCAGCTGCTCTTTACCCTTTCTTTTTACGTATGCATCGCCACACGCCTCCAACACACTCACACCCTGTTGTTCTTTCACTCCTAAAAGTTGGTATACCTTCCTGTTCAGTGAATGAAATTTTCGCCTCCCTGTT
Organism: Cherax quadricarinatus; assembly: GCF_026875155.1. Classification (NCBI taxonomy): domain Eukaryota; kingdom Metazoa; phylum Arthropoda; class Malacostraca; order Decapoda; family Parastacidae; genus Cherax; species Cherax quadricarinatus. The sequence goes on from NC_069404.1 coordinate 100,894,371, forward strand.
TCTTCGTTCGACATTTAGAGTAGAAGTTCCTCTAAATATTCTTGCCATCTGACACAAAACCTCCATCTCCTGATCTCTAACTCCCCTACTCTGTTTGTGTAACTGTCAAATCCATTTGTTTCCCTAGGTTTTCTTGACTTGTTTAACTCAACTCCCAAATTTTTTCTTATTTTCATTAAAAATTTCTTGCAGTGCCTCTCCCACTCTATCATCTGGTCTCCTTTTGCACGGCTCTCACCTCACTCTCTATGACGACCTGTCTTTTACTGCCATATTTACTCTACTCTTCTTTTAAACACTTTTGCCTTGTATAAAAACCTCTCAAACTACTTTTTCTCGTTTATCACACATTTTGACTTCATCATTCCACCAATTCATTCCTCTTTCCTCTATGGTAAATATGTCTGTTAAATCTTGGTCTCTGAGCAGGTTTCGTAGAATAATGAAAGCTATAGTAGCATTTAGAGACTTCAGTATGCAAGGAGGTCATCATAGTGTTTACATTAACCTATCTACATTTAGCTGAAGACTGTAATGCTCTTTACTTGGCACTGAGAAGGGTATTATTGTCTGCTATCAGTATAGTAATGGCAATTGCTGTTAGGAATTAAAACTGTGCATTTCAAAAACTCCCCATGCACTCGCGACTAAACATTTCCAGAAATCTCTCTCTCTTCTTCTTACACAACCTTATTTTACTTCACATAATCCTCGAATTAACAACTATTTACATTCCTCTTTTCAGGCGTAACTTATCCTTCAACATTACTGCTACTCCTTTAGCTCTAACTACAGTGGACCCCCGGTTCGCGATACTAATCCGTTCCTGAGGCTCATCCGGTTAAACCAAAAATATCGGAAATGCGAACTAATTTCTCCCCATAAGAAATAATGGAAATTCAAGCTGTTGAGAAATCCGTGCAAGACACCCAATAGTATGAAAAAAAGAACTTTTACCAAAATGAAATATTAAGTTTAATGCAACAGAATAGTAATTACAATAACAACAATAACAATAAATAACGAAAGAATAATTGACACTTACCTTTAATGAAGATCTGGTGATGATTGATGGGATGGGAGGAGGGGAGTGTGAGGATGGTGTTAGCATTTAGAAGGGATAATCCTCCATGAGGCTTGTGTGCAAGTCTTTCTGAGGGTTTACTTCCTTCTTTTAATGCCACTAGGACCAGCTTGGAGAGTCACTGGATTCTGTCGCGCCACAACATTAACTGGCAGCCTCACCATGCTAATCACACTATGTATGCCAACTACGATTCTTATCTTTCAACATTCCTTGCTGCCTTAAATTCCACGCAAATCACCACTAGTTGCAGGCTAATTGTCTTTAGCAAATCATCATTGCAACTTGCCTAGCCTGTTCACAAATGACTGCTTGAGATATGCTATCTCCTGCTGTCTGTTTTTCATTCTTTTTTTTTTTCAACAAGTCGGCCGTATCCCACCAGGGCAGGGTGACCCCTAAAAAAATGAATGAAAATCGCCCAAAAAAGAAAATACATCATCATCATTCAACACTTACACCACACTCACACTTTATCACTGCTTTTGCAGAGGTGCTCAGTCTTTTACACACAGTTTGAAGCATATACGTTTATAAAGATTCACAACATATCCTCCAAACTGAATAAACAGTCTTCAACATTTTCTAACACTTGCAGTCGCTGTTGTAAATCACAGTTGCGTCCTTTTGCAAAAACAGATTCACGTGATTGACCTTTCTTGCTCACTATTAGTTAGAGATGGTTGATTGGTGGTTACTAACAACCTGAACGCTCCGACACACGCCTCCACTTTCGTACTTTGCATTTACTCTTTCTTCATATAACAGTCATTAGCACCTTGGTCTCGAAGGGTTGGCCACTGGGAGCTTGCTTGGGGCCCATGGTGACTTTTTGTGCAAAAACAGGCACAAAAAAACAGTGATAATATGGTAATATGGACCCCAAATGTATCCTTAGATGCGGCACCTGGTCTGCTTTGTAACCACTGGTGCACACCCACTGGGCAGTCAGGCCACACATGGAATGCTCGTGAACCACATCGTATACTGGGTTTGTATCGGAAAGCAAGGCAAATTTTCTGCGATATAATGCATCGGTTACCGGATTTATCGGATACTGATAGCATCGCGAACCGGGGGTCCACTGTATTTGAAACCCCTGACCTAATTCCATTTATTTCTCCCCACTGAAACTATCCCACCCCCTTCAGCTTTGTTTCATTTAAAGCCAAGACATCCAGCTTCTTCTCATTCATAACATCCACAATCATCTCTTTCTTATCATTGCACAACATCCAAGCACATTCAAACATCCCACTTTGACGGTTTTCTTCTTTTTCTTTTTGTAGGCTCTACAGGAAAAGGGGTTACTAGCCCATAGTTCCTGGCATTTTAGTTGACTTTTACAACATGCATGGCTTACAGAGGAAAGATTCTTATTCCACTTCCCCATGGATATAGAAGGAAAAGTAGTAAGAACAAGAACTATTAAGATAAATTCAAAGAAAACTCAGATGAGTGTGTATACATAAACGTGTACATGTGTGCGTAATGTGACCTAAGTGTAAGTAGAAGTAGCAAGATGTACCTGAAATTTTGCATTTTTACGAGACAGAAAAAAGACAATCCTACTATCATGTATAGCAATTACAGGTTTTCGTTTTACACTCACTTAGCAGGACGGTAGTACCTTCTTGAGTGGTTGCTGTCTACCAACCTACTATGTAAGACATAAATAACCATGACACAATATGCATTTTTACTTGCTCAGGAATCAGGGAGCGGCTTGTAAACCAACAGTTTTACAGCCGCTCCGAGACAGAGACAGCAGACGGAAAGACAGACACACACACAGGCAGACAGACAGATAAGCAGAGCTAGACAGACAGACAGACATGTTTGTGTGTAACAGTGAAAACAAATAAAGCGAGGGTTCCCTGGAGCAGTGCCCATTTACCAAGTGTCACTGAGCTGTCAACAGTTTATGGACACTTGTCATACCACCATTCTTCAAGGAGTTTCATATATACTCCAGGCACACACAGGCAGACAGAAAGACAGATAAGCAGAGCTAGACAGACAGACATATTTGTGTGTAACAGTGAAAACAAATAAAGCAAGGCTCCCTAAGTGCACATTCATCAAGTGTCACTGCCTGTGAACAGTTTACCGACACTTGTCATAACACCATGCTTCAAGGTATACTCCAGCTTGTCTAAAACATTGCTGGGATCTATAAATACTTTGTATATACAGTGGAACCCCTACTTGCGAGCACATCCACGTGTGAGTTTTTCCATATACGAGCAGTCGATGGGTCGATTTTTTGCTTCCATACGCTAGCCAAATTTCCATAAGCGAGCAGACCTCAAGGGAGGTTCCTCGAGGCTGGTGAGGGGCTCTTGCTCTTGATCTAGGGAATTTTATCTCATTTGTTTTTTTGACTATCTTATTGAAACTTGGGCAATGTATGATAGAAAGATGCTTCTTAATGTACACCAAAAATGAGAGAAGTCTATGCATAAATAATGGAGTTCACTTCTCAGCAATTAGCCACCCCTTGGCGGTATTTCTCGTTTGGTTTTTATGGTTGTACTCGGTTTTTTTGGTCTCTTTTTTGACAAAAATGGAAGTAAATTACAGAAAAAGATATGATTTTGTTTGCTTTCACGACGAAAGCACCTTAAAAATTTGGAATTTCAAAATAGGAAAAAAGTTGGGATTGTTTTGGCTATTTTTCAAAAAGAAAACAAATAAACATCTTTTGTCTTTTCCAATATCAGTCGTAAATTTGGGCCCGAAAATTTTTTTATACAATTTTTTAAAAAACAAGGCTAACAGTAAATTTTAATTTTTTTTGTGTGAATAAAAATTACAAATTTTTTTATACAGTGGACCCCCGCTTTACCGAAACCATCCCCAAAACTTTTACAATCCGCTCCGCCCCGTTTTTTGATCGAAAAAATTTTTCCCCTCGCTACCGCCCAAAAACCCGCTAAACCGCTCTCCGCCAAAAAGCGTCCAATGTGCGCCCTCACCAGCCTACATGTTCCGCCATTTGGCATTTTTTCCCAGCCAGCCCCGCGGAACCTCCAAGCATAAAATCGGAATTTCGAAAATTATTACAGTGTTTGGGTTTTGGCTTTATCGGAAAAAAATAATTGCCCAAAGGGCCCCAAAAAGCTTCTAGGGGGCCAAACCCTACAGCAATAAGGGGGGGGGAATTTCCCAAAATAAGATGAAGAAAGAGTCTTGAAAGTAGGGAAATTGGAGTGCGTGTCGCCGACCTGGTGGGTTTTGTACAAAAAACCCCCAATCAACCATCGCAAACTATTGGGGCCCCCAGAAAGGAAATCAAGGAAGCTGTTTTTGGGCCAAAATTTTTAAACCCTGTTTTTTTCCCGAAACAGAGCCCCCGCCAAGTGAGGGAAAATGTTGAGAGAGACTTATTGGTGTGGAAAAATGAAAAACAGCTAGGGAGGAGATAGCGTTCCCCCAAACGATCATAAAGCGGAAAAAGGGTAGGAAATTGCATGAGGAAATTTTAATTTTAAAAAATCCGCAACTAGTGATGAAGTGAAATGAAATTTTAAAGGGCCCGCAAAAAGGGTTTTTTTTGGGGAGTTTAAGAAGCGTAGTGGGAACATAGTGTGATAAGGCATGGTGAGGCTGGCCCTTTTAGGGCCAAAAAGCAGCTGAAAAATAGTTTCAGAAATTTAAGGAGTACATAGAAACTGAAGGACCGAAAAACCCAACAAGTGTTTAATTTTGATGAAACAGGCCTGTTTTTTGGGAAAAAAATGCCAAGCAGGACCAAAATTACCAGGAGGAAAAGGCACCCCCCAGGGTATAAGCCTATGAAAGACAGGTCTTACTTTTTTTTGATTGTTTTCCAATGCTTTGGTGATTTCAAAGTGAAGCCTTTTTTTAGTGGGATCACTCTGAAAAAATCCCAGACCGTTTAGGGCAAAAGAATTTTCCTCAAGGGGGAATTTTTGTGTGCTGGGAGGGCAAACAGTAAAGGCATGGGTTTTTTAAAAATAGGGACTTTTTCTTTGACTTTGGGTTTCACCATGCATTTGCCCCCCAAAGTGAAAGATTACCTAACTGGAAAAAAAAATTAGAACTTAAGTCCTCCCGGTTTTTAAAACAAAGCCCCCCGGTCATCCTACAGAAAGTGGGAGAACGACTTTATGGGGGCATGAAATTCATTTAAAGGGGAAGTTTTTTCCTCCTAAAACCACTCCCTCCCCCTCCCCAGGGCCCAGGGCCCGCAGGGTTTTTGCAAAACTTTTAAAAAAAATGTACACAAAAACTCTGTTTTGGGAAAAGGGGCTTTTTGTTTACCTTTAGAAACTCAAATGACTCTAAGAAAAGTTTTTTTGGGGAGAGCACTTTAATATCCTTTTAATTTTGTTTAAACCCTTTTAGGGGGGTGACTAGAAAGGGCCTTGAACTCTGCTTGGAAAAAAACTGGGGGGCCGGAATGTGTAGACCAAAGGGATTTTGAAGGGGTTTTAGGGGTAACCCTGGGGAAACCCCATGCCCGTTGAGGAATCCATTTGGCATTGGGAAAGTCCTTTGGGGGTTTTTGGTTAGTGGGGGTGAATGAAAAGTTTGGGGGAAAGGGGGACAATGAAGAACTTAAACCCCTGGGGGGAGGGCTGAAGATCAACTTCAACAACAAGAGGCCAGACCTGGGGGGGAAACTGGGAGAGGAGGGGAAGAGGAAAATTTAAGAAGTTTTCCTACTACCAAAAATTAAGGGAAAAACTGGCAAAGTGGCTTGGGAAAGGGGAAAACCCTTCATGGATGAAAATCCCCCCTCCCCAAGCTATTGCAAGCCGTTTGGCAACCTGTACATGACTTGTTGTGAAACACTTAGGGAGTCATAAAGGAACGAGAGGTACAGGCCATTTATGGACAGATTGTTGTCCCGAAAAATCCAGTGACTCTGAAGCGGTCTAGTGCATTAAAAAAGAGGGAAGTAACCCAGAAAGACTGACACCTCAAGTCTTAATGAAGGGTTTCCCCCTTCAAAAACACTAACACTCTCTCTCCCCTCCTCCCATCCCATAATAAACACCAGATCTTCAAAAAAGTAAGTGTCTGTAATTGTGCATGCTTCTTCAGTTTGTGTGTATTAAAATTAACATTTCATGTAGTAGGTTGGTAGACAGCAACCACCCAGGGAGGTATACCGTCTGCCAAGTGAGTGTAAAACGAAAGCGTGATTGTTTTACATGATGGTAGGATTGTGATGTTTTTTGTCTGTCTCATAAAAGGGCAAGTTTAAACAGGCATGTTTTGCTATTCACTTACACTTAGGTCACACTACACATACATACACATTATTTATACACACTCATGAGTTTTCTTTGATTTTTACTTAATGTTCTTGGTTTATTAATTTTCCTTTTAAATATCCATGGGGAAGTGGAATAAGAATCTTTCCTCCGTAAGCCATGCGTGTTGTAAAAGTCAACTAAAATGCCGGGAACAATGGGCTAGTAACCCTTTCCTGTAAAGATACTAAAAGAATAAGAAGAAGAAAATTGTCAAAGGTGGGAATCTGAATGTGCGGGATGTTGTGCAGATGATAAGAAATAGATGATTGTGGATTTTATGAATGAGAAGAAGCTGGATGTCCTGGCTTTAAGTGAAACAAAGCTGAAGGGGGTGGGAGATTTTTCAGTGGAGAGGAATAAATGGTTTTAGGTCAGGGGTTTCAATAGATTAGGGCTAAAGAAGAGTAGCAATAATGTTGAAGGATAAGCTATGCAGGAAAGAGGGACTAAATGATAAATTAAGGTTTAAATTTGTGGAGTAAAATTAAGTTTGGGATTGAAAAGTGGGTTATAATAAGCGTGTATGCCCCTGGAGAAAGAGAAGTGTAGAGGAGGAGAGGGATTTGGGAAATGTTGAGTGAATGCTGGGAGTTTTGAATCAAGTTGAGATAATGGGGGTTTGGGGATTCAATGTAAAGTGGGTTAAAAATGTTATGGGGGGAAAGTAGTAGGTAAATTTGGGTGCCAGGGGTAAATGAAAATGGGAGCCTTTAATTGAGCTTGGAAAGAAAAAATTTGGTAATAAGTAATACATATTTTATGAAAAAGAGGATAAATAAATATAAAAGGGTATGATGTAAGCCGTAATGAAAGTAGTTTTTAGATTATGTATGGTGGGTAAAAGGTTGATGGGTAGGCTCCAGGTGTACATGTTTATAGAGGGGGAACTGATATATCGGATCATTTTTTAGTTGTAGCTACAGTTAGAGTAAGAGGTAGATGGGAAAGAGGAAAGGTGGCAACAACAAGTAAGGGGAGGTGAAAGTGTTAAAACTAAGGGGGAGGAAGTTCGGGTGAATATAAGCGACTATTGGGAAAAAAGGGGGGATAGTCAAAAAATGATAATGGGGGGGTTTAAGGGGTTGGGAAAAGTTTTAAAAATGCAGTATTAGAATTGGGGAGAAGTTTGTGGTTTTGGGGGGGGGGTGAGGAGGGGGAAAAAGGGGTGATTGGTGGAATGATGAAATTTAAAAGGGTGTGTAAAAGAGAAAAAGGTTTGCTTATGGAGGTTTTTACAAAGCAAATGTTATAAGAAGAGAGAATATATGGGAGTAAAAGAAAGGTAAAGGATGGTGAGAGGTGCAAAAGGAGAGCAATATAGAGTGGGAGAGGGAGTCAAGAATTTTAATAAAATAAGAAAAAAATTTTGGAGTGAGTTAAACAATTAAGAAAACCAAGGGAAAATATGGATTTGTTAGTTAAAAAAAAGAGTAGGGGATTAGTAGATGGGGAGATGGAGGTATTAGGTAATGGCGGGGGAATATTTTGAGGAACTTTTAAATGTTAAGGAAGAAAACAGAGTAATTTTCATGATGGTCAGGGAGGTATACCCTCTTTTTGGGGTGAAAAAAGAGCAGAAAGTAAGTGTGGGGGGGTACGTGAGGCATTACGTAAAATAAAGGGGGTAAAACAGCGGAAATATGGGGTTAGGGCAGAATGTTAAAAGCAGGGGGGGGTAATTTTTGGAGTGGTTTGGGGCTTTTGTTCAATAAAAGTATAAAGGGGGAAAGGTACCTAGGGATTGGCGGAGAGCATGTATAGTCCCTTTATATAAAAGGGAAAGGGGGCAAAAGGGGACGTAAAAATTATAGAGAAAAAGCTTAATGAGTATACAGGAAAAGGTACGTTTTGGGGTTTTAATTGAAAGATTTGAGGTAAGCAAATGTAGGGTTGCGAAAGAGCAAGGGGGTTTCGAGTGGGTAGGGGGTGTGTAGACAAATGTTTACTTGAAGCATATGTGAACAGTTTTAGATAAAGGGAGGGGAAATTTTTATTTTTATTTATGGATTTAGAAAAAGGGATATGATAGAGTGGATAAGGAGCAATGTGGCGATTTGCAAGTCAGTGGACCCGCTTAACGACACCTCCAAATGCGACCAATTTTGTAAGTGTATTTATGTAAGGCGTTTGTCGTGTATGTTTGGGGGTCTGAAATGGGCTAAACTACTTCCAATTTCCTTTTGGGAAAAAAATTTGGGCATACTGGCACTGAACATACTACTGGGGAAAGAAAAAAAATTGTTAACCGGGGGTCCATGTATATGGAATAGGGGGTAAGTTATTAAAAGTGTGAAGAGTTTTTTTAGGGTAGTTTTAAGCTCAGGTTGGGGTTTTTAGAAAAGAGGGGGAAATATTTCCCGGTAAAAGTAGGTCTTAGACAGGGATGTTAAGTCACCATGGGGTTTTTTAATTTTTATAGATGGGGTTTAAAGGAAGTAAATGCTAGGGTGTTTGGGGGAGGGGTGGGATTAAATTTGGGGAATCAAATTCAAAATGGGAATTGACACAGTTACTTTTTGCTGATGATACTGTGCTTATGGGAGATTCTAAAGAAAAATTGCAAAGGTTAGTGGATGAGTTTGAGAATGTGTGTAAAGGTAGAAAGCTGAAAGTGAACATAGAAAAGAGTAAGGTGATGAGGGTGTCAAATGATTTAGATAAAGAAAAATTGGATATCAAATTGGAGAGGAGGAGTATGGAAGAAGTGAATGTTTTCAGATACTTGGGAGTTGACGTGTCGGCGGATGGATTTATGAAGGATGAGGTTAATCATAGAATGATGAGGGAAAAAGGTGAGTGGTGCGTTGAGGTATATGTGGAGTCAAAAAACGTTATCTATGGAGGCAAAGAAGGGAATGTATGAAAGTATAGTAGTGCCAACACTTTTATATGGGTGTGAAGCTTGGGTGGTAAATGCAGCAGCGAGGAGACGTTTGGAGGCAGTGGAGATGTCCTGTTTAAGGGCAATGTGTGGTGTAAATATTATGCAGAAAATTCGGAGTTTGGAAATTAGGAGAAGGTGTGGAGTTAATAAAAGTATTAGTCAGAGAAGGCAGAAGAGGGGTTGTTGAGGTGGTTTGGTCATTTAGAGAGAATGGATCAAAGTAGAATGACATGGAAAGCATATAAATCTATAGGGAAAGGAAGGCGGGGGTAGGGGTCGTCCTCGAAAGGGTTGGAGAGAGGGGGGTAAAGGAGGTTTTTGTGGGGAGGGGCTTGGACTTCCAGCAAGCGTGCGTGAGTGTGTTAGATAGGAGTGAATGGAGACGAATGGTACTTGGGACCTGACGATCTGTTGGAGTGTGAGCAGGGTAATATTTAGTGAAGGGATTCAGGGAAACCGGTTATTTTCATATAGTCGGACTTGAGTCCTGGAAATGGGAAGTACAATGCCTGCACTTTAAAGGAGGGTTTGGGATATTGGCAGTTTGGAGGGATATGTTGTGTATCTTTATATGTGTATGCTTCTAGACTGTTGTATTCTGAGCACCTCTGCAAAAACAGTGATAATGTGCGAGTGTGGTGAAAGTGTTGAATGATGATGGAAGTATTTTCTTTTTGGGGATTTTCTTTCTTTTTTTTTGGGTCACCCTGCCTCGGTGGGAGACGGCCGACTTGTTGAGAAAAAAAAAAAAAAAAAAAAAAATTCATGTGGTAAAAAAATTATTTTTTTCATACTTTTGGGCGTCTTGCACGGATTAATTTGATTTCCATTATTTCTTATGGGGAAAATTCATTCGCATACCCAACATTTCGCCTAACAACCAGCCCTCTTGCACGGATTAAGGTCGCTATGCGGGGGTCCACTGTACTGTAATAATAATAATACGTAATAATAATACAGTGGACCCCTGCATAACGATGGCATCACATAGCGATTATTTCGCATACCGCTTACTTTAATTGCAAAAATTTTGCCTCACATACCGCTTAAAAACCCGCTTACCGATTTTCGTCCGAGACGCGTCCAATGTGCGGCCTGAGCCACGCTCACATGTTCCGCCGGTGGCATTGTTTACCAGCCAGCCTCCGCGGTAACATCCAAGCATACAATCGGAATATTTCGTATTATTACAGTGTTTTCGGTGCTTTTTCTGGAAAATAAGTGACCATGGGCCCCAAGAAAGCTTCTAGTGCCAACCCTACAGCAATAAGGGTGAGAATTACAATAGAGATGAAGAAAAGATCATTGATAAGTATGAAAGTGGAGTGCATGTCTCCGAGCTGGCCAGGTTGTATAATAAACCCCAATCAACCATCGCTACTATTGGTGTACAGCTGCTGCTGCTGCTGCACTGTCAGCTGCTGCTGCTGCTGTAGCACCGTTGTTGGTGTGGCTTATTGAGAATACCAAGAAACAATTAACCCCAGAGGATTTGCCACCCAGGATAACCCAAAAAAGTCAGTGTCATCGAAGACTGTCTAACTTATTTCCATTGGGGTCCTTAATCTTGTCTCCCAGGATGCAACCCACACAGTCGACTAACACCCAGGTGAACAGGGAAAAAATGCCTGGAACTAGTGCTCATATTGGTGAATTTAAAGCCAGCAAAGGTTGGTTTGAGAGATTTAAGAATCGTAGTGGCATACACAGTGTGATAGGCCTGTTCTGGAAGAAAATGCCAAACAGGACCTACAGTACTCAGGAGGAAAAGGCACTCCCAGACACAGTGTCTCATCAGTCATTGCTGCATCTTCAATAAAGGTAAGTGTCATTTATTCTTCATTTAGTAGACTAGTACATGCACAATATATACTGGCATGTACTACTCTACTATTGTGGCATGTATCCTTCTCTTGTGTGTGGGAAAATGTATATTTCATGTGGGTAAAATTTTTTTTTTTCATACTTTGGGTGTCTTGCACGGATTAATTTGATTTCCATTATTTCTTATGGGGAAATTCATTCACATAGCGATTATTTCGCATAACAATTACCCCTCTTGCACGGATTAAAATCGTTAACCGGGGGTCCACTGTAATATGTATAATAATAATACGTATAATAATAATAGTATAATAATATTATATAATAATATAATAATATAATATATAATATAATAATAATATAATAATTGTATAATAATATTGGCAGTATGGAGGGATATGTTGTGTATCTTTATACGTATATGCTTCTAAACTGTTGTATTCTGAGCACCTCTGCAAAAACAGTGATAAAGTGTGAGTGTGGTGAAAGTGTTGAATGATGATGAAAGTACAGTGGACCCCCGCATAACGATTACCTCCGAATGTGACCAATTATGTAAGTGTATTTATGTAAGTGCGTTTGTACGTGTATGTTTGGGGGTCTGAAATGGACTAATCTACTTCACAATATTTCTTATGGGAACAAATTCGGTCAGTACTGGCACCTGAACATACTTCTGGAGTGAAAAAAATATCGTTAACCGGGGGTCCACTGTATTTTCTTTTAGGGGATTTTCTTTCTTTTTTGGGTCACCCTGCCTCGGTGGGAGACGGCCGACTTGTTGAAAAAAAAAAAATAATAATAATACGCATGATAATACATTTTTTATTATTATTATTATTATCACACTGGCCGATTCCCACCAAGGCAGGGTGGCCCGAAAAAGAAAAACTTTCACCATAATTCACTCCATCACTGTCTTGCCAGAAGGGTGCTTTACACTACAGTTTTTAAACTGCAACATTAGTACCCCTCCTTCAGAGTGCAGGCACTGTACTTCCCATCTCCAGGACTCAAGTCCGGCCTGCCGGTTTCCCTGAACCTGTTTCCCTGAACCCCTTCATAAATGTTACTTTGCTCACACTCCAACATCACGTCAAGTATTAAAAACCATTTGTCTCCATTCACTCCTATCAAACACGCTCACGCATGCCTACTGGAAGTCCAAGCCCCTCGCACACAAAACCTCCTTTACCCCCTCCCTCCAACCTTTCCTAGGCCGACCCCTACCCCACCTTCCTTCCACTACAGACTGATACACTCTTGAAGTCACTCTGTTTCGCTCCATTCTCTCTACATGTCCGAACCACCTCAGCAACCCTTCCTCAGCCCTCTGGACAACAGTTTTGGTAATCCCGCACCTCCTCCTAACTTCCAAACTACGAATTATCTGCATTATATTCACACCACACATTGCCCTCAGACATGACATCTCCACTGCCTCCAGCCTTCTCCTCACTGCAACATTCATCATCCATGCTTCACACCCATATAAGAGCGTTGGTAAAACTATACTCTCATACATTCCCCTCTTTGCCTCCAAGGACAAAGTTCTTTGTCTCCAGAGACTCCTAAGTGCACCACTCACCCTTTTCCCCTCATCAATTCTATGATTCACCTCATCTTTCATAGACGCATCCGCTGACACGTCCACTCCCAAATATCTGAATACATTCACCTCCTCCATACTCTCTCCCTCCAATCTGATATCCAATCTTTCATCACCTAATCTTTTTGTTATCCTCATAACCTTACTCTTTCCTGTATTCACTTTTAATTTTCTTCTTTTGCACACCCTACCAAATTCATCCACCAATCTCTGCAACTTCTCTTCAGAATCTCCCAAGAGCACAGTGTCATCAGCAAAGAGCAACTGTGACAACTCCCACTTTATGTGTGATTCTTTATCTTTTAACTCCACGCCTCTTGCCAAGACCCTCGCATTTACTTCTCTTACAACCCCATCTATAAATATATTAAACAACCACGGTGACATCACACATCCTTGTCTAAGGCCTACTTTTACTTGGAAATAATTTCCCTCTTTCCTACATACTCTAACTTGAGCCTCACTATCCTCGTAAAAACTCTTCACTGCTTTCAGTAACCTACCTCCTACACCATACACCTGCAACATCTGCCACATTGCCCCCCTATCCACCCTGTCATACACCTTTTCCAAATCCATAAATGCCACAAAGACCTCTTTAGCCTTATCTAAATACTGTTCACTTATATGTTTCACTGTAAACACCTGGTCCACACACCCCCTACCTTTCCTAAAGCCTCCTTGTTCATCTGCTATCCTATTCTCGTCTTACTCTTAATTCTTTCAATAATAACTCTACCATACACTTTACCAGGTATACTCAACAGACTTATCCCCCTATAAATTTTGCACTCTCTTTTGTCCCCTTTGCCTTTATACAAAGGAACTATGCATGCTCTCTGCCAATCCCTAGGTACATTACCCTCTTCCATACATTTATTAAATAATTGCACCAACCACTTCAAAACTATATCCCCACCTGCTTTTAACATTTCTATCTTTATCCCATCAATCCCGGCTGCCTTACCCCCTTTCATTTTACCTACTGCCTCACGAACTTCCCCCACACTCACAACTGGCTCTTCCTCACTCCTACAAGATGTTATTCCTCCTTGTCCTATACACGAAATCACAGCTTCCCTATCTTCATCAACATTTAACAATACATATATTATAATAATGTACTACATAATAATAATTATAATAATAGACGGCTTCAAAAGGCCGTCACTAGATGGCAGTGTTTACCACAACAAAGAAGAGGGAGCGGTTGTGGCTGCCTCCACCTGTTACATAATGACATATTATATTCATTCTAGAGTATATATCAGGTTTCTATGTTATTTTTTTTTTTCAACAAGTCGGCCATCTCCTACTGAGGCAGGGTGACCCAAAAAATAAAGAAAATCCCCAAAAAAGAAAACACCTTCATCATCACTCAACACCTTCACCACACTCACACACTATCACTGTTATTAATTTATTTTATTTTTCAACAAGTCGGCCGTCTCCCACCGAGGCAGGGTGACGGGAGATGGCCGACTTGTTGGGGGGGGGGGGGGGGGAATATTGTTCATTATTTCATATTAGATGAACTGTGATAGATAAATAAGCTGTAGAGTTGATGATAGCAAAATATTGAAGGAGTATTTTGTCCTGTCTCCAGACAAAATCTCATCAGCCACTGCCACAGCCACATATACAATGACATTTTATTCATTCTAGAGTATATGTTGGACCATCTTATTGAAACTTGGACAATGTATGATGGAAAGATGCTTAACGTACACCAAAAATTAAAGAAATACGACCATAAATAACGGAGCTCACTTCCAGCCATTAGCCGCCTCTTAAAAGTACTATATTTTTGTATGGTTTTTATGGTAGTATTCTCGTTTTCTTGGTCTCATTTGATACAATGGAAGATATACTACAGAAATAGATATGATTTTGATTGGTTTCATGATGAAAAGTACCTGAAAATTGAACTCAAAGTAGCAGAAATGTTTGATTTTTGCCGATGTTCAAGAGTAAACAAATGATGTCATTGTCCAATGTGTGTAACTGGCCAGTCTAATAATGGGTTGACATTATTTATACAATTATTACAACAATGCAGTAGTCTGCAAAACGGTAAATCTTCTATTATTATAAGAATACGTATGTATAAATTAAAAATAATTTTTTTTTAGCAAGTCGGCCATCTCCCACCGAGGCAGGGTGACTCAAAAAGAAAGAAAATCCCCCCCAAAAAATACTTTCATCATCATTCAACACTTTCACCTCACTCACACATAATCACTGTTTTTGCAGAGGTGCTCAGAATACAACAGTTTAGAAGCATATAAGTATAAAGATACACAACATATCCCTCCAAACTGCCAATATCCCAAACCCCTCCTTTAAAGTGCAGGCATTGTACTTCCCATTTCCAGGACCCCAAGTCTAGCTATATAAAATAACCGGTTTCTCTGAATCCCTTCACTAAATATTACCCTGCTCACACTCCAACAGCTCGTCAGGTCCCAAATACCATTCGTCTCCATTCACTCCTATCTAACACGCTTATGCACGCTTGCTGAAAGTCCAAGCCCCTCGCCCACAAAACCTCCTTTACCCCCTCCCTCCAACCTTTTCGAGGACGACCCCTATCCCGCCTTCCTTCCCCTACAAATTTACATGCTCTCCATGTCATTCTACTTTGATCCATTCTCTCTAAATGACCAAGCCACCTCAACAACCCCTCTTTAGCCCTCTGACTAATACTTTTATTAACTCCACACCTCCTAATTTCCACACTCCAAATTTTCTGCATAATATTTACACCACTCATTGCCCTTAACCCTTTGAGGGTTGACAGGCCCTCTCGGAGACTTGTTCTCAGGGTCGGCCAAATTTAAAAAAAAAAAAAAAATTATTTTTCTTATTAAAAAATAGAGTTTTCTTTTCTAAACATTATAGGATAAACAAAAAATTTTTACCATCAATACTTACGGAGACATGGCGGCGTAAAGTTTGCAGAAAATGAGCCGCATATGGCAACAGCGGCGACTGCCGCTCACCGGTAAACTTTGGTTTACTTGTATTTGAAGGTTTTGTTTTTTTCACTATTTTATTTTTTCACATAACTTATGTGGCCTATGAGACCAAAGTAAGTTGCAATGTACATATATACACTCGTTGTATACAACACAATGTACGTATATACACTCGTATACAATACAATGTACATATATACACTCGTATACAACACAATGTACATATATACACTTGTTGTATACAACACAATGTACATATATACACTCGTTGTATACAACACAATGTACATATATACACTCGTTGTATACAACACAATGTACATATATACACTCGTTGTATACAACACAATGTACATATAACACTCGTTGTATACAACACAATGTACATATATACACTCGTATACAACACAATGTACATATATACACTCATTGTATACAACACAATGTACATATATACACTCGTTGTATACAACACAATGTACATATATACATCTTTATCAACACAATGTACATATACTCGAACACAATGTACATATATACACTCGTTGTATACAACACAATGTACATATATACACTCGTATACAACACAATGTACATATATACACTCGTTGTATACAACACAATGTACATATATACACTCGTTGTATACAACACAATGTACATATATACACTCGTTGTATACAACACAATGTACATATATACACTCGTTGTATACAACACAATGTACATATATACACTCGTTGTATACAACACAATGTACATATATACACTCGTTGTATACAACACAATGTACATATATACACTCGTTGTATACAACACAATGTACATATATACACTCGTATACAACACAATGTACATATATACACTCGTTGTATACAACACAATGTACATATATACACTGTTGTATACAACACAATGTACATATATACACTCGTTGTATACAACACAATGTACATATATACACTCGTATACAACACAATGTACATATATACACTCGTTGTATACAACACAATGTACATATATACACTCGTTGTATACAACACAATGTACATATATACACTCGTTGTATACAACACAATGTACATATATACACTTGTTGTATACAACACAATGTACATATATACACTCGTTGTATACAACACAATGTACATATATACACTCGTTGTATACAACACAATGTACATATATACACTCGTTGTATACAACACAATGTACATATATACACTCGTTGTATACAACACAATGTACATATATACACTCGTTGTATACAACAATATTAATTTAATATGTTTATTATGCACCCCATACCCATCCTGTGGGCGGTAGTCAAAAGATTACAGAGGTACATAATTGGTCCAGGGACTGGACTCCAAAGTTTTGATAGCTGAGCAAGTTACAGAGGTAATGAACTCACAATTTACAAAGGTAATGAACTCACAATTTACAAAGGTAATGAACTCACAATTTACAAAGGTAATGAACTCCAGGTAAGTCTGGTCACAATCATGACAAGTTACAAAGGTATTTACATATTACAGAGGTACGTAATGGGTCCAGGGACTGGGCCCCCAAAGTTTTGATAGCTGAACTAGGTACAAAGGTAATGAGCTCACAAGTTACAAAGGTAATGAATTCTGTAGAATGGTTACTTACGTTTATACTTTGGCTACAATCATGAACAAATTATAGAGTAATGAGCAATTCACACTTCCACACCCGGTCACAACTGTAATGAGTTATTGGTGCAAATATTGATTGTTGAGTCACACACACCACACACACCACACACACACACACACACACACACACACACACACACACACACACACACACACACACACACACTTTAGTTTAATATCTTTATGCACCCCATACCCATCCTGTGGGCGGTAGTCAAAAGATTACAAAGGTACATAATGGGTCCAGTGACTGGACCCCAAAGTTATGATAGCTGAACTAGTTACAAAGGTAATGAACTCCAGGTAGATCTGGTCACTAATCATGGCAAGTTACAGAGGTAATGAATCAGCTTCACTCCTATACATGGTTACAGTCATGAACAAATTACAAAGTAATGAACCACTGATACGTCCACACCTGGTCACAATTGTAATGAGTTATAAATACAAATATTAAGTGGATCATACACCCACACTAGCGCGCGCACGCACATACACACACGAGGGCGCACGCACGGACATGTGCACACGAGCGTACAAATATATGCATACACACAAGGACGCACACCCACACACACACACCCACACACACACACACCAACACCCACACACACACACCCTCACACACACCCACACACACACCCTCACAAACACCCACACACACACACCCACATGCACACACACACCCACACATGCACACACACACACACACACACACACACACACACACACACACACACACACACACACACACACACACACACACACACACCCGCACACACACACACACCCGCACACACACCCTCACACACACCCACACACACGCACACACCCACACACACACACACACACACACACACACACACACACACACACACACATGCACACATGTGGTAATGCTTTATTTACAGCTAGCAAAGTCAGGGTATTTCTCCAGAATGGTCTGCAATATACCACTGTGGATAAAATACTTAGCCATTTCTTGAACACTTCTGAGTGAGTTGTTTCTAAATTCATTAATTTTATCACACTCCAGTACATAATGACGCAATGTGTGACAATAGTCCATCTGGCAAAGTTTACATTTCGTTTGGTCTACATCTGGTGGTGGTGATTTAACCTGCCAAAGATACTTGTAACCCAGCCGGAGCCGGGCAGTAGTGACATCCAAGAGTCTGCTTATCTTGTTGGATGCACCATAGACATGTGGCTCCTCCTGCATGATGGAATGATGATAGATGGACTGACTTGTGTCAATCTCCCTAAGTCTTAAGTCAATAAAGTTCATTTGAAGTTCTTTTCGTATTATTGTTCTCAAACTGCTAAATGACAACCCAAGATTGTAATCTACCCCCTCTTTGAAAGCATACAGCTTAGCCAATTTATCAGTTCTATCATGCATCTGAAGACCAATGTGAGATGGAATCCACAGCATGTGCACTCTGACTCCACTGTCCACAATCTTACCATATCTATACCATACCATACCTATACCATATCTGTATACAACACGATGTACATATATACACTCGTATACAACACAATGTACATATATACACTCGTTGTATACAAAACAATGTACATATATACACTCGTTGTATACAACACAATGTACATGTACATATATACACTCGTTGTATACAACACAATGTGCATATATACGCTCGTTGTATACAACACAATGTACATATATACACTCGTTGTATACAACACAATGTACATATATACACTCGTTGTATACAACACAATGTACATATATACACTCGTTGTATACAACACAATGTACATATATACACTCGTTGTATACAACACAATGTACATATATACACTCGTTGTATACAATACAATGTACTTATATACACTCGTTGTATACAACACAATAAGCACACAAACATAATTATCAATATATTGTTTACAAAACTTTTTTACAAAAACAATCAACACAAAAAATTGTTTATTATTATTGTTCTATAATATACATACCAATATACAGTCACTGAACATATTCCTAGAAGTTCTGCAGCTTGTGGAACTGTTTGAAACATGGTGTCATGCACAATGGTGTTTTATCTTTCTCCCTCATTCTATCTCTTTCAATCTGTCTCTCTCTTTTGTCTGTCTGTCTATCTCTGTCTCACAGGTACACATAAATACAAGTATACATAGTATAAATTACCTAGGATAACCCAAGAAATCCAGACAAAGTGCTATACTCTGCTTGAAGATGTGAGTAAAAGTGATGACAGTCTTGTGGCTCTCTGAGACAGAGAGCTAGACGGATAGACAGATAGACAGGGAGCTTGACAGACAGACAAATAGACAGACAGAAATGTTAGTGTACCAGCAAAAACAAAGGGAGGGTGATGTTCATCTAATCTTTTGGTATCAGCTGCACCCTCATTTACCCTCATCAAATGTCAGCACTTATCAGATGTTATCTCCCCTTATCTTGTTACTGTCATGGGTGAACATTTATTATTACATATTATTATTATGTATTATTATTATTATTATGTATTATTATTATTATTATTATTATGTATTATTATTATGTATTATTATTATGTATTATTATTATGTATTATTATTATGTATTATTATTATGTATTATTTTATGTATTATTATTATGTATTATTATTATTATTATGTATTATTATTATGTATTATTATTATTATGTATTATTATTATTATTACGTATTATTATTATTATGTATTATTATTATTATTATTATTATTATTATATTTATTTATTATTATTATTATTATTATGTATTATTGTTATTATTACGTATACTTCTTCTTCTTCCTCCCTCCTCTTCTTCCTCCCCTCCTCCTCTTCTTCTTCCTCCTCCTCCTCTTCTTCCTCTCCTCCTCCTCTTTCTTCTTCCTCCTCCTCCTCTTCTTCTCCTCCTCTCTTCTTCCTCCTCTTCTCCTCCTCCTCTTCTCCTCCTCCTTTTTCCTCTCCTCCCTCCTCTTCTTCCTCCTCCTCCTCCTCCTCTTCTCTCCTCCTCTCTTCTTCCTCCTCCTCTTCTTCTTCCTCCTCCTCTTCTTCCTCTCCTCCTCTTCTTCTTCCTCCTCCTCTTCTCCTCCTCCTCCTCCTCTTCTTCTTCTCCTCCTCTACTTCTTCCTCCTCCTCTACTTCCTCCTCCTCTTCTTCTTCCTCCTCCTCTTCTTCTTCCTCCTCCTCCTCTACTTCCTCTCCTCCTCCTCTACTTCCTCCTCCTCCTCTACTTCCTCCTCCTCTTCTTCTCCTCCTCCTCTTCTTCCTCCTCCTCTTCTTCCTCCTCCTCCTCTTCTTCCTCCTCCTCCTTTCCTCCTCCTCCTCTCCTCTTCCTCCTCCTCTTCTTCTTCCTCCTCTTCTTCCTCCTCCTCCTCTTCTTCCTCCTCCTCCTCTTCTTCCTCCTCCTCTTCTTCTTCCTCCTCCTCTTCTTCTTCTCCTCCTCCTTACTTCTCCTCCTCTTCTTCTCTCCTCCTCCTCTTCTCCTCCTCCTCTTCTTCCTCCTCCTCCTCTTCCTCCTCTTCTTCCTCCCCTCCTCCTCTTCCTCCTCCTCTTCTTCCTCCTCTCCTCTTCTTCCTCCTCCTCTTCCTCCTCCTCTTCTCCCTCCTCCTCTTCTTCCTCCTCCTCCTCTCTTCTTTCCTCCTCTTCTTCTCCTCCTCTTCTTCCTCCTCCTCCTCTTCTTCCTCCTCCTCCTCTTCTTCCTCCTCTCCTCTTCCTCCTCCTCCTCCTCTTCCTCCTCTCTCCTTCCCTCTTCCTCCTCCTCCTCCTCCATTCTTGGAACAAGTTGAAGAGCTTGTAGTTCATAATCACTATACTATCATCACCAATGCTCACATCTGAGTCTGGGATTTGGGAAAATAGGAGTTCCTCTTTTATTCTGGTACACTTACGTGAACAAGACGGCAGCACCAGAGGTGGAAGGCTGTGGGTTTTCTGGGTTTTCCTCACTATTACCCATATTATGGTCATTAGTTTTGGTCAAAACCTCACCAGAACCTTGAAACTCATCTTCCACTGTCACTTCCATCACTGTATTAGAAACTTGTCATCTGGGGAACAAAAGTGTCCCAATTCGCCGAGGAGTGAGAACTTCTTAACCGCCAGGGCATGGTGGACATTGTGTACTATGATGGCTTTCCACAATGCATCACTGGGTCCAGATTTTTTTCCTACTGCACACACCCACCAACAGACCCATTCTTCACATCCTAGGCCTACAGCTTTTCCTGCGAGATTTGACAGCGCTAGGAATTATGCGTACTAGTACATCAAAACCAGCGATTAGACACAGTACTAGTACAGCGAAAACCTCAAAGGGTTAAACAGGACAATCGCCACTGCCTCCAACTGTCCTAGCTGCAAGCATTTACAAACCCAACTCACACCATATAAGAGTGTTGGTACCACTATACTTTCATCATTTCCTCCTTGCCTCCATAGGTAACATATTTTGTCTCCATATATACTCAATGCACCCATCGCCTTTTTATTCTGCATCAATTTAGGATTAACTTCAACCTTCATAAAAAATCCATCGCTGACACGTCAACTCCCAATATCTGAAAACATTCACTTCTTCCATTACTCTTCCTACCCAATTTGTATCAATTTTTCTTTATCTAAATCATTTGATACCCTCATCCACCTTACTCTTTTCTATGTTCACTTTCACACTTTCTACCTTAACCCACACACTCCTAACTTTTTTCATAATCTTTGCAATTTTTCTTTAGAATCTCCATAAGCAATACTTAATCTCCTATAATAATACGTAATATAATACAAAACAAAAAAAAAAACAAATAAACATAACAAAATAACAACTAAAACTATAATACAAAAACAA
Source organism: Cherax quadricarinatus (assembly GCF_026875155.1). Lineage (NCBI taxonomy): Eukaryota > Metazoa > Arthropoda > Malacostraca > Decapoda > Parastacidae > Cherax > Cherax quadricarinatus. The sequence goes on from NC_069404.1 coordinate 100,916,563, forward strand.
AAAAATATAAATAACTTAAACTAAAAATAAATTAATATCACCCCCTCTCATTCTTACAAAACCAAACACATAACATCTACCACATTATCAACTCATTACAACAATAAAAACCTTTCAACAACCCCCACCCCCCCCACCCCCCCCCCCCCCCCCCCCACCCCCCCCCACACACTCCCCCACCCCCCCCCCCCCAAAAACCACACCAAAAAAACCCCCCCCCCAAAAAACAACAAAAAAAAAAAAAAAAAAAAAAAAAACAAAAAATAAACAAAAAAAAAAAAAAAAAAAAAACCCCCCCCCCCCCCCCCCCCCCCCCACAAAAAAAAAAAAAAAAAAAAAAAAAACCCCCCCAAAAAACAAAAAAAAAAAAAAACCACCAAAACACCCCCCCCCCCCCCCCCCACACCAAAAAAAAAATGGTGCAATTAAGTGACAAAGTGCATCATTAACAGTGTACAATAAGGTTACATAGGATTAAGAGTGTATCACCCAGAGAATGTTTCAAATGGTCATGCACTGGACTTATTTAATGTGCTTGATATGTCATTTTCCAAAACTTTCTGAAAGAACGGAGGAAGAAACAACCTCCTTGCGACAGTTTTTCTTAAACGCTCTGCAGACAGAAGGCCGGTTACCGCATAGGCAAAAATAGGCATTATCTGCCTAGGGCCCGCACATTTTGGGGACCAGTGGTCCAAGGGGTTTCAGGGTGCTCACTCTAGACTGCGCACATGGTGCAAAGTGCAAAGGGGTCCCTACCTAAAAAGTTCAAGTGTTTGGAGAGTAATTGATTTTTAAAAATTAATCAAAACAAAAATAATAATGAAATCAAAAACAGAATAAAAATAAATAAAACCTAACCATAGATGGCAAACACTCAACACGCCTTTGTTTACATCAGAACAGCTGTGTTTTCCCGCTAATGGGTGGAGTATGGGAGATTCCTCTCCAATTTTCTGTAGTAATTCTAGTTATCTAGACTTGTTACTGTGCAAAATTAACTGAAGTTGTTGATAGACATTGATGTGTATGGATAAATGTTTGTTTTGCCTCTAATTGTTAAGGGAAGGTACCTGATAGGGTTACTCTGACCAGTAAAGGACACATTTTTGTAAAATACTATAAAAGAAAACATAAAAAACGCAAACTGATTCGTTTGTAGTGTTTTACAAAGCACTTTGTCCTGTCTCAAGTCTTGATCATTTCAATAAATCAGATATCAATTGATCGATGATCTACTCACTTCCGATCGGCAAATGACTTAGGTTTCAAGTTGCGACGGAAGTGATGTAGAACATCAATTAATTTACTTCATATTATTCCCCAGAAACACATAAGCCAAGGAAGAGGAAACGCCAATTTTGAAGAGCCAGACAATGAATTCGTGTTGCTACCAAGGCGAAATGTAAGACAGTACATACTTCGTCATTCAGGATTCACTGATTAAGAATTGGTGAACGAGAAAAGAAATATACAGAATCTCAATGACAAGTTTGGATTTCTGTTCAAATTACTACTAGGCCAGATGCAGAATTGAGAGAAGCCTGACATTAAAGTCAAACACCTTTCAGAGGTGTCAGGAACATTTGTTGAAGAAATTAGTAATTTTTTGGGTATATGAAATCAGATTAAAGCTCCACCTGAAAAAATGTGCGCCCTCAGCTGCTTGAAACATTAAGAAATGCAGGATTCAGAAACCTTCCTAATGTTGACATAGTGTATCGCTTTACCTAACACTTTCAGCTACGAACTGTGAAGGAAGAGCGTTCATTTTCTGTTTTGAAAAGAGTGAAAAACAGCTCGTTCACTATGAGCCAAGGGACAATTGTGTAACCTAGCCTTGTTGGGACCATTGGGAGTCTGATCTACAAGAAAAATATTGATTTTCAGATGTAATTGATGATTTGCCAATATGAAATCCAAGAAAAAAAAATTATTTTAAGACGTGCCTGTGAATTTAAACAATTCTTTACTTTCTTGAGTTTATATGATTTGATAGGCTTAGCATGTTGCAATGATAAAAAATAATGGTCAGTGATTTATAAAGGGATAAAAGTGCTCGTAGTGGTTATGTGAATATAATAGGTACATGATGATCACTATTTAATAGCCTAATCTAGTAATACTATGCTGTCTTGAGTTTATGTCTCTTTATAATGCATGATTTAACATGATAGTAATAATGCTGTTGGTAAATGGTTTTGGTTGTCTGGATGTACTTCTCCTATTAAAATTTAATCTAAATAGACCAAGAATGTATTTAATTAGACCTTAAACAGGCTCACACCGACCCCCCCCCCACCCCCAAGCGGAGAAGGGTCGCTTCGCTTACCCGTACTCAAGGGCCACACCACATCTGAATAGCTGGGCATGGAGACTTCTTACCCTTTGACTGTTTCCGACGTATAAAATACGTCTTACAGCCAATGTTTTGACGTATTTATACGCATAAATTCTAGCAGCTTCAAATCTAGAAGGAGAAAGCTGGTAGGGCCCCAAATGTGATGAGAATGGGGCTCCATGTCAGTGTGCACCATTATAAAAAAAATCGGGGAGCCAGTGGTGCACTTGTGGGAACTGCTATTTCAGTTGTCTTTTTCAGCATGTTTCTTAAAAAAACGGTAAGACAATATGTGATTCCCCAGCAAATCTGGCTTCATTCTCTTCCCAAGTGATGCTTAAACACAGATGGAAGTGTCAGTGAAGATCAATTTCAATGATTTGGAGGAGTTTGAGACCAAAAGAATGGGAGGGGGGGAGGAAGGGGAGGTAGAGGAAGGAGGAGGAGGAGGAGGAGGAAGGCGAACGGAAGAGGAGGAGGAGGAGGAGGAGGAGGAGAAGTAGGAGAGGGGAGGTAGGAGGGAGGAGGAGGAGGAGAAGAGGAGGAGAAGAGGAGGAGGAGGAGGAGGAAATTGAAGAAGATGTAATAATAGTGTTCCCTTGAAGCAGAAAAAAAAGTCCACCCATTACAGTGACAGGTAAGGGAGATAACTTCTGATAAGAGCGGACTTTGATGAGTGTAAAGGGAGGGTAATATTACATGGACCATCGCCTCCCTTTGTTTTTGCTGGTCACAAACATTTGTCTGTCTGTCTATTTGTCTGTCTGTCAAGCTCCCTGTCTGTCATCTAGCTCTCTGTCTCAGAGAGAGCCACATGCTGTGTCTCACGTTTTCTCTCATCTTCATGCAGAGTATAGCACTTTGTCTGGATTTCTTGGGTTATCTAGGTTTTTCTTTATGTTTAACTTGTATTTATGTTTTACCTGTGAGACAGAGATAGGTCAGACAGATAGAAATGTGAGACAAGATTGAAAGATATAGAATGTGGGAGAAAGATAATTAGATAGAAATGTAGGAGGGAAGCAGCATCCGAACCCTTTGTTTTGACAGGCGTAGGGGTAGGACTATCGAGACAATATGTCACTTGACAGCTGCCGACTTTCTGACTCAAAAACAATTATAAGCCAACACTCGCACACCAAGCAAGGACGGAGGAGGAGGAGGAGGTGAGGAGGGAGGTGGAGGTGGTGGAGGTGGGAGTGGATGGTTGAGTGGTGCAGGAGGAGTGGTGGTGGTGGTGGTTGTGGGGTGAAGGTGGTGGTGGAGGTGGTCGGTGGCTGGGGTTGGTGGTGTGGAGGAGGTGCGTGGTGGTGTGGTGGTGGTGGTGGAGGAGGAGTGGAGGGGAGGTGGAGGTGGAGGAGGTGGTGGTTAGGAAGGCAGGCTGAGATTTGGGTGGAGGAGGTGGTGGGTGGTGGAGGAGGTGGTCGGTGGGTGGTGGTGGTGGTGGTGGTGGTGGTGGGAGGAGCGATTGCGTAAGGAGGAGGGCAGGATGGTCGGGAGGGGAAAGGTGGAGGATGAGGAGGAAGGAGGAGGAGGAGGAGAGGAGGAGGAGGAGTGTTTGATGATGTGTTGACTGATGTTGATGATGATAATATGATGATGTTGATGATGATGATGATGATGATTGATGATGATGAAGATGATGATGATGATGATGTGAATGAGGATGATGATTCGATGATGATGATGATGATGATGATGATGATGATGATGATGATGATGATGATGATGATGTGATGATGATGATGTGATGATGATGTTGATGATGATGATGTGATGATGATGATTGATGATGATGATGATGATGATGATGATATGTGATGATGATGATGATTGATTGATGATGATGAATGATGATGTTTGTTTGTTTTTTGTAACAAGTTTTGTAAACAATATATTGATAATTATGTTTGTGTGCTTATTGTGTTGTATACAACGAGTGTATAATATTACATTGCACCTTACTTTGGTCTCATAGGCCAAATAAGTTATGTGAAAAATAAATTAGTGAAAAATCAAAAAAACTTCAATTACAAGTAAAAACTAAAAGTTTACAGGTGAGCGGCTGTGCGCTGTTTGCACTTACGTGGCTCTTTCTGCAAAACTTCACGGCTCTATAACTCGGTAAGTACGGATGGCATAGTCTTTTTTTTTGGACTAAAACACTCAGTAAAATATATCTTACATTTTCATAAGAAAAATAATTTTCTTTTTTTTTTTGAATATGCGACATAGAATGAAGTTTCAGAGAGGGGCCTGAAACAGTCAAAGGGTTAATCCGGAACTTGTCTGCAGATGAAAGTGTGACAAGCGTGGTAGAAAAGGCCAAAAATAAGTGATTAGTGACGTACGTATCATTAAAATAAAATTAAAGCAGTAGTGGCAAAGTGTATCATTAACAGTGTAGCATTTAGTGTACATAGAATTATGAGTGTTTCACCAGAGAAAGTTTCAAGAAGGCCATAGTATGCCTGTGCATTGGGGACCTACTTAATGACGCATAAACAATGTGCCCAGCATCTCTTATGACATCTCCAAGGCTTAAATGCTGTATTCTACATATTTTCTTTATTTATTATTATTATTATTTAATTATTATTATTATTATTATTTTTTTTATATTTTCTTATGAAACTATGTACGTAGTTATCTTATGGTGTTTGCCTCACATACAATCCATTTTCTGTTATAATAAAGAATGGGAAGCTATGTCAGGAGGATCAATGGCCACCATGGTGTCATATAATAAACAACAACAACAATAGGCCACTGTGCCTAAGCCTACAATATCACTACCACATACGTTAATATTTCATTCATTCTAGTTTAATATCATGTTTTAAATTAATAATTTGTTTATTATGTATTATCTAGGAGAACTGGTTGAAATAAGCCGTATAGATGATTTTAGTGAAATTAAGTATCCTGTTAGCCTCCTGAATGCGGGAACAGATTAAATACCATTTCCAATTAATTTAATTGAGGAATATTGACTCTTGCAAACGAGCAAAATCAGTTGCGAGCAAGGTCATGGAACGATTTTATCTAGCAAGTAGAGGTTCACTGTATTTCTAAACAATAGTAAATGACTCAGGCAGGTGAAAATGTTTCACCTGTCAGTGTGTGATTGTGACTATCCGAGAACTATTTCAGTAAATAATATTAGTTGTTAGAACAAAGATTAGCTATGAATCACAAGAACTATTATATTTTGTAATTATCCGTAACATAAAAAAATAATTTTTTTTTTTCTTCAACCAAGTCGGCTGTATCCCACCGAGGCAGGGTTGACCAAAAAAAGAAGAAAATTCCCCAATAAGAAATACTTTCATCATCATTCAACACTTTCAACACACTCACACCTTATCACTGTTTTTGCAGAGGTGCTCAGAATTACAAAAGTTTAGAAGCATATACGTATAAAAAGATTAACAAACATATCCCCAAACGCATATTCCCAAACCCCTCCTTTAAAGTGCAGGCATTGTACTTACCATTTCCAGGGACTCAAGTCCGACTATATGAAATAACCGGATTTCCCTGAATCCCTTCACTAAATATTACCTGATCACACTCCAACAGATCGTCAGGTCCCAAGTATCATTAGTCTCATTCACTCCTATCTAACACGCTCATGCACGCTTGTGGAAGTCAAAGCCTCCTCGCCACAAAACTCCTTTACCACCTCTTTCAACCCTTTCGAGGACGGGACCCCTACCCACTCTTCCTTCCCCTAATGATTTATATGCTTTCCTTGTCATTCTACTTTGATCATTCTCTCTAAAAGACAACACCTCAACAACCCCTCTTCTGGACCTCTGAATATGCTTTTATTAATCCTCACCTTCTCCTAAATTCCAACTCCGAATTTTCTGCTTAATATTTACAACAACATATCAGCTAACTTCTGCATGCAGCAGAGTCTATGTTGCTGACAGGTGAGCATCCAAGCACCAACTTCACGGGGCTTGTAACTCGGTTAAGTAATGACTTAAAAAATTTCTTTATCCCATAACATGTAGAAAATGAGCTATTCATTAAACCCTTCAGGGTCGACTGGCCCTCTCCGAGACTTGTTCTCAGGGCGCACAAATTTCAAATAAAAAAAAAGTTATTATTTTTTCTTATGAACGAAAGATAAGATAATATTTTCCCGATATAATGACACCAAAAGTATGTAATCTGATGGAAAACCTTACGAATTTATGCTCTCGTGAAGTTTAGCCGTCTTGGATGATGTATACCACATCGGCGATTTTGCCCAACTTTGAGCCCTATTTTTCGGCCAATTCCAGTGTTCTAGTCGCAAAAATCTAACTATTTTGCTTGTACTCATTTTTTTCTATCGAAATGAGTACAAGAAAACCACCCATTTACTGTTTTCAACTATCCAAATACAGTGGTCAGAATTTAGCATTTTTGCCAATTTCTCCACAAATTTCAAAAGAGACAATTTCCGAATTGAGTACAGAATAAACAAGAAAGAATTCCTGACACTAAAAATAACAATTTCTCTGTTATTTGTCACGTACCCATGCACCTCTTAATTCTTTTGCTTTCCACTTGAAATTTTTATTCTCTCAAAAAGAAAATAGAAGATTTACTGTTATGCAGGACTACTGCGTTAGTGTAAAATGGTAATAAATAATATCAGTGCACTTGTGAAGAATTTGTAGACTCACCAGTTGAAGTGTATTGGACGCTTGTCAGATATGGTTTGCTTTTGAATCTTTGGTAAAATCGAACATTTCTGCTACTTTGAGACTCAATTTCAAGGTACCTTTTCATGTAAACCAGTCAAAACCATCTCAAATTCTGTAAAATGTCTTCCATTCTATGAAATGAGACCAGGAAACTAGATCCAAACTATAAATACCATACAAAAATACAGTGCAAAGTCGCTGTTTTTTAATCCAAAAAACACGGTGTCAAAGTTTTTTATTTCTCATTACTCACTGTGTGCTGCAGGATTTTTTTTTTATACTGCGCACACTGACCTTATAGACCCACTTCTTTCAAATGTAGGACTACCAGCTTTCTATCACTAGATTTGAGGGAGCTAGGATTTTAGGCGTATTAGTAGTCAAAAACCCTGGTGCGTAAGCCGTACTAGTATGGCCAAAACCTGAAAGGGTTAAAAAAAAAAAAATTCAAAAATATTCGAAGCCACTACGCGACGTGAACATAGATTACCATTCGGCACAGTGATCGGTTATTCGTTCCCGCACCAAATATATTAACAAAAAGATACATTTTCATAGAGAATAACTATAGTTTTCCATACAGAAAACATGAGGAAATTAAATATACTGTAAATGACTAATTTTAATGGTTAAATGGAATATTTAAATCACTATTACACACCTTTAGTGAAAGACTCTTGATGGAGTATGGAAGAAGGCTGAGGAGGGAGAGGGAGTGAGAGGTTATCTCTACCCACATTCAATAACCACCTTCATACCACCCTCTACCACCATCACTACCACCCTCTACCAACAATTGAATTCTACTGTTTCTTGCCTTCTTTATCCAAAGGGTTGGCAACTCTGACTTTCTTTGGCCCCTTGGTGGTTATTAGCAGTCACACTCTATAAACAAGCACAAAAAAAATTGATTATTATGAATAATTCGGTTGAACATGTGGAGTATTGCCTCACTGACCGAGTGACAGAGGCAGACCCCGAGTCATGTACGGTGCAAGCGGCTGCATCCTGGGTGGGCGGATTGTGTTGATATGGACGATTCCAAGTGGAGGTACGAAACATTTGGGTAACAATTTCACCCAGATAAGTGGGTGAAATCCGAATTGTAGGATATCCGCACCAGACGAAATCCAGGGTTCCAATGTACCAATAATGGGCCCTAAGATCAGGACTCTCTGCCTGAAACTCTAGAGCTGCAGTCTCAAACCACCCATTTTCAAAATACCTTAAAAAACATCTCATCTCCCCCATACCACTCCTCATCAGCTAACCAAAATGAAAACCAACTAATTCTCTTTTTTGATAATGAACACATCCAATGCAACACATGTATAGTATTACTCTTTTTTTTTTTTTTTTTTTTTTTTTTTTTAAAAACCGGCCGTTATCCACCAAGGCAGGGTGGGCCCAAAAAAGAAAAACGAAAGTTTCTCTTTTTAATTTAGTAATTTATACAGGAAGGAAGGGGATAAACATAGCCCCTTGCTCCATGGCATTTTAGCTGCTCTTACAACAAGCATAGCTTTACGGAGGAAAGAATTCTGATTCCACTTCCTATGGAAGATAAGAGGAAATGAACAAGAATAGAAAGAAAATAGAAGAAAACCAGAGGGGTAGTTATATATATGCTTGACATGTATGTGTAGTGCTCTGACCTAGTGTAAGCAGAAGTAGCAAAGAAATTAACTGTAATCTTGCAAATTTACGATACAGTAAAGACACCAGCAATTCCTACCAGCATGTAATCAATTACAGGCTTTCCATTCTATTTAGTGAGCACATGAAAAACCCATTCAACTATGGCAACTACCATACAAAAATGACACAGAATTCAGTAATTTGCCATTTTTATACAAAATTTAATACATACCAATTTAGAAATAGTGAAAAAAAAAAAAAAAAAAAATTTAGACATTCCTGGCATTAAAACAATGTTACTCTGTTCTCTGATCACTTCCCTAGACCTTCTTTTATTACACTTGCCTTCTATTCTGAATTCATAAATCACAACAAAAGGCCACGTACCCCTCTAACTCACTTCCAGGTTGTTTGCGTAAGACATGGAAAATCATTGGGAGTGCACTTTTCAGGATGTAACCCATGCAAAATTATGAATGTCCCCTGTATTACATGTTATGCCATGGGTGGACAATAAGCCTCTATTTATCCACTTCATAGTCACGTACTTTACAAAATTTGTACTACCAAAATATTTGAGCTTATCGTTTAACCTTGAGGGTTTCCGTACCGTAGATCTACGGCTTTACCTTGAGGGTCCAAACCATAGATCTACACTTCATGAGCTCAGCTCACTTGATAAGCTGCGAAGTGGTAAATTTTGGCCGAGATATGGAGAATACATCTATGTGGTTTGAGTGCACCACATAAAACAAATCATGCACGGCCACATAGTGCTTAAAGAGAAAAGAAAAAAAAGACTAAGACCGTAATTTTCGATTAAAACAGCATCTTGCAGTGTTTTTTCATATGTTTTTTTGTAGTTTTATTTGTGATTTTCTTGGATCTCATTTGCGAGAATGGAGTATGTTACAGAAATTAGAGATGATTTTGATTTGGTTTTTTGTACTGGAAATGCTTGAAACTGAGCGCAATGTGTGGATAATGTTAAATTTTTGACGATGTTCAAGAGTAAATATGTCATAACACGTCTAATACATGCCAGCTGGTGGGTTTTTTATAAATTCACTAATGTGGTTGATATTATTTTATACAATTAATTACAATATTTGCATAACAGTAAAGCTTCTATTTTTTGGTTTGATAAAAATCATTTGTGAATAAAAAAGCAAAAATGGAATTTCATTAGTAAAGCTGAAATTGTACTAATGAACAGAGATATGTTAGTTTAGTGCCAAGGGGGGAATGCCTGCATTCCTTTATTCTGGACCCTATTTTGAAATTTTGGGTATTTTGAAACTTTGCATTAAATTGGCAATTACCAATTTCCGGGTCCTTCTTTTTGTAGTTGAAACGGCTGACTTGGCCGAATTCTTGTGCTAAAATCGAATAGAATAGAAAGTAATACTAGTGAAATAGCTAAGAATTTGTGACTGGAATAATGTAATGGGCCTCCTAAACTGGGAGGTCAAAGTCGGCAGCAAAATCGCCGATTCGTAAATCGTTGACTCATCAAAATTCGCAAGAGCATAATTTCGTTCAATTTTTCCATCAAATTCCGTACTTTTTTGTTTGATTACCTTCAAAAAAGATTCTCTAGCACTTCTAAGAAAAATAATAAAAAAATAATTTTTTGAAATTCTTGGGGACCTGGTGCCCCACTTTGAAAATTTGGTCCTCTGGACACTGAAAGGGTTAAACAGAGGACAATGGGGGCACATGTTAGATCTTTGAATTGTGTCAGTGTAGCTTCAATCATTAGTTCTTGTTCTGTGGAACCAGAGGAGAAATTTTTCCCTCCATTACTAAGTTAGCTTGCAAAAAAAAAAAATTAACAGATATGCCCCCCCTTGCCCCCTTTACTTTTACCTCAAGTCTTGATTCTCTCACCAAAATAGGGTAACACAAGGGGAACAGTTCACATCATCTAATCACTGAAGCTATAATGCACAATTACAAATACTAATCTTAAGAAAATACACAGCACTTAAAGTTTCTAGCCAAATACTGATGAGGCATTCTCAAGTTATCACCAAAACTGAAAAAATTAAAACAAAATACTGCCTCTCTCACATTAGCGACGTACTCGTTACTGACGACTCAGACTTACGACGGACTCTATGACCAATATGCATACCTTAATAATGTATATTAGAGCTGACTGCCTGTATTATGTTTATTTACAATATACATTACACTATTGTATTAACAATTTAAAAATATACAAGAAAACATTTTAAATGGTGCAAAGTTGATATTAAAACAACATAATATATAGACGACACAAACTCTCTATGAATTCATTTACCATCATGGTCTTAGGAAACGGAACTCCAGTGTTAGTGAAGATGTGGCTGTAGTATACTTGCAGAGATATCTTTTAACAGGCAGGGGCAAAGAATAAGGCATTAAACATGGTCACTTTTTACTGCTTATGCTACTCTTATTTTAAAGTTCTTTACCTCTCTAATCTCCTACAGTCATTAGTCTGGCTTATAAGCACTACGGGCACCAGCGATGATCATCCTTGGCCGGAAGGTCGCGCATGTTCAGGGTTTGTCATAATCAATCTGGCCAGGGGCAGGGTTGAGCTTATATGACATAGACTCAAGTAGATGGAAGTTGCAGTAAATGCGTTAGTTGTCCGTCATAAGCCATGAGTCAAAACTAGGAAATGTCACACCCAGTGCTGTTATTATTGTCTATAATGAGTAATTAATGAAAAATGTTATATAGCAATAGCGGACATGTACAAAATGACATTTATCAACAATGTATCTGACTGATAATTTGAATGTAATTAGAGGAAACACTAGTTAAAATTTAAAAATATTACTTTAGACACTGGATGTCCTGGAACTAAATGAAAGAAAAGCCTAAAGTGGTGGCGAGAATCTCAACAAGGATGAGCAAGAGAGGGTTAAATCAGATGTATCGAGAGAACTAGGACTAAGAAGAGAAGCAATAATTGTAACCCGTAAACGGTCCAAATGTATGTTAGTTGACTACCCAATGCCCAATATAATTTGAAAATTAAAAATATCGCTTTTGTAATGAAAATAAAGAGCACATTTTTCTAAATGTTATAGGATAAAAAAAAAATTCAGGGTCAGTACTTACAAAGATATGAGGCCGAGAAAGAAGTTGGCAATGGATTCTCACTTGACAGCAACATCAAGTCCAGCCGCTTGCAGAAAGTGTTGTCGATATTACCTTTTATTCTATTTTTAATATTATTTTATAAATTTTTATGTACTGATAATTATAATTTATAGTAGTTCTTGTCATTTCATAACCATTCTTCTGTTCTGATGCTAGTTTAGGTACTGAAATTGTACTCACATTGTCACAAACACACTGACAGGTGGAATTTACAACCTGCCTTGGTATTTACTATTGTCTTGGATTATATACAAAGTATTTATAGATCCCAGCAATGTTTTGGAATATGTCGGAAAGTATAGTAGAAGAAGAAGAGAAGGATGAGGAGTTCCTTGAAGCATGAAAAACAAGTCCACCCCTTGACAGTGACGTGCTGAAGGATAAACATTTGATAAGACCTGATGTTTGATGAGCATATTCGAGGGTTGCAGTGATAACACTTGATAAGGAAAAGTGAGAGGTGACAGTTGATGTGCATCGGCCCTTGCTTTGTTTTCGATGGTACACATACATGTCTATGTCTATGTCTGTCTGTCAGTTCCCTGTCTATCTGTATACCCATCTAGCTCTCTGTCTCAGATGAGAGCCACAAGATGCGTTCATTACGTTTATTCATATCTTCATGCGGAGTAATAGCACTGTCCTTTGGGATTTTAGGGTTGTCCTAGTAATTTACCACTTATGTATACTTGTATTTATGTGTACCTGTGAGTAAGAGATAGAAAGAGACATGATAGAAAGAGATAGAGGAAAGACAGGAGATAGACATAGATACAGACAGGACAAACGGAGTTAGAGCCAGGCCGCCAGCAGCCAGCCAGCCAATCAATCAGCCAGCCAGAATTGTGTCTCTTACTTAGGGCATAGTTTTATAAGACATTCTGAAAGGTGTGCAACAAATGTTGCACATGGGTTATTATCAAGATTTTTTTGAAATTTCCTCGACATTATGGCCACATCCACCTCAAAGTCACTAAACTCGGGGTCAAAAATCCCTTTCCTCTTAACCCTTAAAAACTGTCAAAACATAGATCTATGTTTTTTCACATTTGAAAGTATGTAAGAAAAGCGTAGATCTTCTTTTTTTACATTTGAATAATGTGTAAATTAAAAATTTTATGTACTTTTTTTTTTTTTATATTTGATATTATGTAAAAAAAAAAAACAGTGGATCTACATTTGGAGCACTAACAAATGTTGGACGTAAATTTGATTTGGACAGTTTAAGGTTAAAATGAAATCAGTGAATCCCAGATGTTTGCTGCGCTGTTTGCTCTAGTTGGCACTCATTTGAACTGGTGCTCCCACAAGGTACTAGTGGGTCCAGATTTTTTTTAATTAGGGCACACTGAGTGCTAGGACAATTCTATACTTAACAAGCCCCCCCCCCCCCCCCCCCCCCCACCCCCCCCCCGCATTCAGGCCAATCTGCCATATTTGAAGCAGGGAAAATAACATATATATATGTTTGGACTGTTTAAGGGGTTTTAAATAGTTAACTCATGGAAGCAGGGGGAAAAAAGTGTTAAACACTATAGCTGTGCATGACACAGTGTTGTAGGTACACCTCTTGGGAGGTTCCTTGATTGCGAGTGATGGGCTCTTGATCTAGGAAATTGGGATCTGTGCTCCGGTTCCCTGAATTGTGCCTGAATACCTTCCATGTCCCCCCCGCCACCCCAAGTGCGCTGTTATAATCCTACGGGTTTTTACGCGCTCCCCCCATGATTTTAATTACAGGTATGTGGAAGAAGTCTATGAATGCAATTTTTTGATAAGCTTCAAATTTGCTGCCAGTCATTATTTATGCTTCAGTTCAAACTGTTCAGTATCCTGCCCACTTTGTACACCAAGTAAGAAAACTAATGAATAATCAGCCTGGTCCAGACAATATTTCTGAACAAAACTGGATCACCTGGACATATAAACAAAATATTGAGAGATATATCTGCAACAAACTTAGTAAGTTTGTTTATATTTAACCCTTAAACTGTCCAAACATAAATCTACGTTTGCAAGTGTAGTTGCTCCGAACGTAGATCAACCTTTTATTTTTTTCCTTCAAATTTGGCGCGATTACGCCCTGAGTCTCCTAGGACACGAGGGAATGGGTCTACGACCTAGTGTGCGCTGACGTGAAATAAATTCGCTGACGCTGGGTTACTGCATGGGCAGCACAGTTAGTTTCAGCTCCATTCTTGGGTTAAACATCATGGCAAACCCCTGTGATCAATCACGCCTCGGGTTCATTAACACAGTTATTCTCGGAAAGTGTAACTGAACATTGAGGTTAGTGAAATTTTACACGATATAGCCTCTGGAGTGTTCAGGGAATTAGTGAAACTGTTGATGTGACCCTCAGCCCATCACCCTGGGTTGGCCAGTGTGGCCATACTAGTCCTAAGCCAAGGTACCTATGGGATTGCTAGCGTTACTACCCAAAGGGCAATTGCAAGAGGAATTTATCATTTTAATTGCGTTTTGGTGATGGAGAGAGTGTGAAAGTGATATAAGTGTGATGATGAATAGATTTTTATGCCCATAGAGATGTCGTCAATGCACTGTGATTATCATTATCTCCAGTGAAACGTACTTTTAGGCATCGTATCATTAGTTCAGACAGTGTGCCTATGTAGTTGGTGGCTAGGGGTCATGGAGGTCACGATCCAAAACACACAGCTAGTGAGAGTGTGATGTGAGCATGGAGGTGGAGTTTGAGGGATGGAGGAAGATGAAGGTTGGTGGCATGGTGCCTGGTCTTCTTCCTCTCCTCTTCTTTCCTCCTCCTCGCTCTTCTTCTTCTCCTCCTCTACTTCTTCCTCCTCCTCTACTTCCTCCTCACTTTCTTTTCCTCCTTCCTCTTCTTCTTCTCCTCCTCCTCTACTTCCTCATCTCTCTCCTCTACTTCCTCCTCTCCTCTACTTCCCCTCTCTTCTTCTCTCCTCCTTTCTTCCTCCTCTTTCTTCCTCCCCTCCTCTTCTTCTCCTCCTCCTTTCCTCCTCCTCCTCCTCCTCTTCCTTCCTCTTCTTCTTCCTCATCTTCTTCCTCCTCCTCCTCTATCTCCCTCTCCTCCTCTTCTTCCTCCTCCTCTTCTTCTTCCTTCATCCTCTTCTTCTTCTCCTCCTCCCTCTACTTCCTTCCTCCTCTTCTTCTCCATCCTCCACCTCTTCCTTCCTCCTCACTTTCTTCCTCCTCCTCCTCTTCCTCCTCTCTCTATCCTCTCCTCCTCCTCTTCCTCTCCTCTTCTTCCTCCTCCTCCTCTTCTCCTCTCCTTTCCTCCTCCTCTTCATCCCCTCATCCTCTTCTTCCTCCTCCTCCTCTCTTCTTCCTCCTCCTCTTCTTCTCCTCCTCTTCTTCCTCTCCTCCTACTTTTCCTCCTCTCCTTCTTCTTCCTCCTCCTCCTCTTCCTCCTCCTCCTCCTCTTCCTCCTCTCTTCCTCCTCTTCCTCCTCCTCCTCCTCCATTCTTGGAACAAGTTGAAGAGTTGTAGTCATATTCACTTAATCACTATCATCACCAATGATCACATTGAGTCTGGGTTTTGTGGAAAATAGGAGTTTCCTCTTTTATTCTGGAACACTTATCGTGAACAAGACGGCCAGCACGAGGTGGAAGGCTGTGGGTTGTCTGGGTTTTCACTCACTATTACCCATATTATGGTCATTAGTTTTGGTCAAAACCTCACCAGAACCTTGAAACTCATCTTCCACTGTCACTTCCATCACTGTATTAGAAACTTGTCATCTGGGGAACAAAAGTGTCCCAATTCGCCGAGGAGTGAGAACTTCTTAACCGCCAGGGCATGGTGGACATTGTGTACTATGATGGCTTTCCACAATGCATCACTGGGTCCAGATTTTTTTCCTACTGCACACACCCACCAACAGACCCATTCTTCACATCCTAGGCCTACAGCTTTTCCTGCGAGATTTGACAGCGCTAGGAATTATGCGTACTAGTACATCAAAACCAGCGATTAGACACAGTACTAGTACAGCGAAAACCTCAAAGGGTTAAACAGGACAATCGCCACTGCCTCCAACTGTCCTAGCTGCAAGCATTTACAAACCCAACTCACACCATATAAGAGTGTTGGTACCACTATACTTTCATCATTTCCTCCTTGCCTCCATAGGTAACATATTTTGTCTCCATATATACTCAATGCACCCATCGCCTTTTTATTCTGCATCAATTTAGGATTAACTTCAACCTTCATAAAAAATCCATCGCTGACACGTCAACTCCCAATATCTGAAAACATTCACTTCTTCCATTACTCTTCCTACCCAATTTGTATCAATTTTTCTTTATCTAAATCATTTGATACCCTCATCCACCTTACTCTTTTCTATGTTCACTTTCACACTTTCTACCTTAACCCACACACTCCTAACTTTTTTCATAATCTTTGCAATTTTTCTTTAGAATCTCCATAAGCAATACTTAATCTCCTATAATAATACGTAATATAATACAAAACAAAAAAAAAAACAAATAAACATAACAAAATAACAACTAAAACTATAATACAAAAACAAAAAAATATAAATAACTTAAACTAAAAATAAATTAATATCACCCCCTCTCATTCTTACAAAACCAAACACATAACATCTACCACATTATCAACTCATTACAACAATAAAAACCTTTCAACAACCCCCACCCCCCCCACCCCCCCCCCCCCCCCCCCCACCCCCCCCCACACACTCCCCCACCCCCCCCCCCCCAAAAACCACACCAAAAAAACCCCCCCCCCAAAAAACAACAAAAAAAAAAAAAAAAAAAAAAAAAACAAAAAATAAACAAAAAAAAAAAAAAAAAAAAAACCCCCCCCCCCCCCCCCCCCCCCCCACAAAAAAAAAAAAAAAAAAAAAAAAAACCCCCCCAAAAAACAAAAAAAAAAAAAAACCACCAAAACACCCCCCCCCCCCCCCCCCACACCAAAAAAAAAATGGTGCAATTAAGTGACAAAGTGCATCATTAACAGTGTACAATAAGGTTACATAGGATTAAGAGTGTATCACCCAGAGAATGTTTCAAATGGTCATGCACTGGACTTATTTAATGTGCTTGATATGTCATTTTCCAAAACTTTCTGAAAGAACGGAGGAAGAAACAACCTCCTTGCGACAGTTTTTCTTAAACGCTCTGCAGACAGAAGGCCGGTTACCGCATAGGCAAAAATAGGCATTATCTGCCTAGGGCCCGCACATTTTGGGGACCAGTGGTCCAAGGGGTTTCAGGGTGCTCACTCTAGACTGCGCACATGGTGCAAAGTGCAAAGGGGTCCCTACCTAAAAAGTTCAAGTGTTTGGAGAGTAATTGATTTTTAAAAATTAATCAAAACAAAAATAATAATGAAATCAAAAACAGAATAAAAATAAATAAAACCTAACCATAGATGGCAAACACTCAACACGCCTTTGTTTACATCAGAACAGCTGTGTTTTCCCGCTAATGGGTGGAGTATGGGAGATTCCTCTCCAATTTTCTGTAGTAATTCTAGTTATCTAGACTTGTTACTGTGCAAAATTAACTGAAGTTGTTGATAGACATTGATGTGTATGGATAAATGTTTGTTTTGCCTCTAATTGTTAAGGGAAGGTACCTGATAGGGTTACTCTGACCAGTAAAGGACACATTTTTGTAAAATACTATAAAAGAAAACATAAAAAACGCAAACTGATTCGTTTGTAGTGTTTTACAAAGCACTTTGTCCTGTCTCAAGTCTTGATCATTTCAATAAATCAGATATCAATTGATCGATGATCTACTCACTTCCGATCGGCAAATGACTTAGGTTTCAAGTTGCGACGGAAGTGATGTAGAACATCAATTAATTTACTTCATATTATTCCCCAGAAACACATAAGCCAAGGAAGAGGAAACGCCAATTTTGAAGAGCCAGACAATGAATTCGTGTTGCTACCAAGGCGAAATGTAAGACAGTACATACTTCGTCATTCAGGATTCACTGATTAAGAATTGGTGAACGAGAAAAGAAATATACAGAATCTCAATGACAAGTTTGGATTTCTGTTCAAATTACTACTAGGCCAGATGCAGAATTGAGAGAAGCCTGACATTAAAGTCAAACACCTTTCAGAGGTGTCAGGAACATTTGTTGAAGAAATTAGTAATTTTTTGGGTATATGAAATCAGATTAAAGCTCCACCTGAAAAAATGTGCGCCCTCAGCTGCTTGAAACATTAAGAAATGCAGGATTCAGAAACCTTCCTAATGTTGACATAGTGTATCGCTTTACCTAACACTTTCAGCTACGAACTGTGAAGGAAGAGCGTTCATTTTCTGTTTTGAAAAGAGTGAAAAACAGCTCGTTCACTATGAGCCAAGGGACAATTGTGTAACCTAGCCTTGTTGGGACCATTGGGAGTCTGATCTACAAGAAAAATATTGATTTTCAGATGTAATTGATGATTTGCCAATATGAAATCCAAGAAAAAAAAATTATTTTAAGACGTGCCTGTGAATTTAAACAATTCTTTACTTTCTTGAGTTTATATGATTTGATAGGCTTAGCATGTTGCAATGATAAAAAATAATGGTCAGTGATTTATAAAGGGATAAAAGTGCTCGTAGTGGTTATGTGAATATAATAGGTACATGATGATCACTATTTAATAGCCTAATCTAGTAATACTATGCTGTCTTGAGTTTATGTCTCTTTATAATGCATGATTTAACATGATAGTAATAATGCTGTTGGTAAATGGTTTTGGTTGTCTGGATGTACTTCTCCTATTAAAATTTAATCTAAATAGACCAAGAATGTATTTAATTAGACCTTAAACAGGCTCACACCGACCCCCCCCCCACCCCCAAGCGGAGAAGGGTCGCTTCGCTTACCCGTACTCAAGGGCCACACCACATCTGAATAGCTGGGCATGGAGACTTCTTACCCTTTGACTGTTTCCGACGTATAAAATACGTCTTACAGCCAATGTTTTGACGTATTTATACGCATAAATTCTAGCAGCTTCAAATCTAGAAGGAGAAAGCTGGTAGGGCCCCAAATGTGATGAGAATGGGGCTCCATGTCAGTGTGCACCATTATAAAAAAAATCGGGGAGCCAGTGGTGCACTTGTGGGAACTGCTATTTCAGTTGTCTTTTTCAGCATGTTTCTTAAAAAAACGGTAAGACAATATGTGATTCCCCAGCAAATCTGGCTTCATTCTCTTCCCAAGTGATGCTTAAACACAGATGGAAGTGTCAGTGAAGATCAATTTCAATGATTTGGAGGAGTTTGAGACCAAAAGAATGGGAGGGGGGGAGGAAGGGGAGGTAGAGGAAGGAGGAGGAGGAGGAGGAGGAAGGCGAACGGAAGAGGAGGAGGAGGATAAAATGAGGAAAATTGATTGAAAAAAAACCCAATCCAGTTGCGAGCAAGGTCATGGAACGGATTAAACTTGCAAGTAGAGGTTCCACTGTATTTCTAAACAATAGTAAATGACTCAGGCAGGTGAAAATGTTCACCTGTCAGTGTGATTGTGACTATCCGAGTACTATTTCAGTACATAATATTAGTGTTCAGAACAAAGATTAGCTATGAAATCACAAGAACATTATAAATTGTAATTATCAGAACATAAAAAATATTTTTTTTTTTTTCTTCAACAAGTCGGCCGTCTCCCACCGAGGCAGGGTGACCCAAAAAAGAAAGAAAATCCCCAAAAAGAAAATACTTTCATCATCATTCAACACTTTCACCACACTCACACATTATCACTGTTTTTGCAGAGGTGCTCAGAATACAACAGTTTAGAAGCATATACGTATAAAGATACACAACATATCCCCAAACTGCCAATATCCCAAACCCTCCTTTAAAGTGCAGGCATTGTACTTTCCATTTCCAGGACTCAAGTCCGACTATATGAAAAATAACCGGTTTCCCTGAATCCCTTCACTAAATATTACCCTGCTCACACTCCAACAGATCGTCAGGTCCCAAGTATCATTCGTCTCCATTCACTCCTATCTAAACACGCTCATGCACGCTTGCTGGAAGTCCAAGCCCCTCGCCCACAAAACCTCCTTTACCCCCTCTTTCCAACCCTTTCGAGGACGCCCCCTACCCCTCCTTCCTTCCCTATAGATTTATATGCTTTCCATGTCATTCTACTTTGATCCATTCTCTCTAAATGACCAACCACCTCAACAAACCCTCTTCTGCCCTCTGACTAATGCTTTTATTAACTCCACACCTTCTCCTAATTTCCACACTCCGAATTTTTCTGCATAATATTTACACCACATATCAGCAACACTTCTGCATGCAGCAGGAGTCAATGTTGCTGACAGGTGAGCATCCAGCACCAACTTCACAGGCTTGTAACTCGGTAAGTATTGACCCTAAAAAAATTTCTTTATCCCATAACATGTAGAAAAATGCGCTCTTCATTAACCCTTTCAGGGTCGACAGGCCCTCTCCGAGACTTGTTCTCAGGGTCGCCCAAATTTCAAATAAAAAAAAAGTTATTATTTTTTCTTATGAAACGAAAGATAATCTTTTCCCGATCATAATGACACCAAAAGTATGAAATCTGATGGAAAACTTACCGAATTATGCTCTCGCGAAGTTAGCTGTCTTGATGATGTTTACACATCGGCGATTTTGCCCACTTTGAGCCCTATTTTCGGCCAATTCCAGTGTACTAGTCGACAAAAATCCTAACTATTTTGCTTGAACTCCATCTTTTCTATCGAATGAGTACAAGAAACCACCCATTTACCAATTTCAACTATCCAATACAGTGGTCAGAATTTAGCAATTTTGCCAATTTCACACAAATTTCAAAAGATGCCAATTTCCGAATAGAGTCCAGAATAAACAAGAAAGACATTCCTGACACTAAAATAAAATTTCCTCTGTTCATTAGTCACGTCCCCATGCCCCTCTTACATTCTTTTGCTTTCCACTTGAAATTTTTATTCTCTCAAAAAAAATAGAAGATTTACTGTTATGCAGACTACTGCGTTAGTGTAGAAAAAGGTATAAAATAATATCAGTGCACTTGTGAAAGAATTTTAGACTCACCAGTTGATGTGTATTGGACGCTTGTCATGATATGTTTGCTTTTGATCTTTGGTAAAAATCGAACATTTCTGCTACTTTGAGCTCAATTTCAAGGTACTTTTCATTGTAAAACCAGTCAAAACCATCTCAATTCTGTAATATGTCTTCCATTCTATGAAATGAGACCAGGAAAACTAGACTACAACAATAAATACCATACAAAAATACAGTGCAAAGTCGCTGTTTTAATCCAAAAACACGGTCAAAGTTTTTTTTTTTCTCATTTATGCACCTGTGTGCTGCAGGATTTTTTTTTTATACTGCGCACATGACCATATAGACCCATTCTTTCATATGTAGGCCTACCAGCTTTCTCTCACTAGATTTGAGGGAGCTAGAATTTAGGCGTATCTAGTACGTCAAAAACCCTGGTGCGTAAGCCGTACTAGTATGGCCAAAACCCTGAAAGGGTTAAAAAAAAAAAAAATTCAAAATATTCGAAGCACTACGCGAGTGAACATAGATCTACATTCGGACAGCTGATCGGTTAATCCGTTCCCGACACCCAAAAATATTAACAAAAGATACATTTTATAGAGAATAACTATAGTTTTCCATACAGAAAACAATGAGAAATAAATATACAGTAAATGACTAATTTTAATGGATAAATGAATATTTAAATCACTATTACACACCTTTAGTGAAGACTCTTGATGGAGTATGGAAGAAGGCGAGGAGGGGAGAGGGAGGAGAGGTTATCTCTACCACCATCACTACCACCATCACTACCACCCTCTACCACCATCACTACCACCCTCTACCACCATCACTACCTTCTTCCCTACCAATGCACTCTACCTCTCCCCATTGAATTCTACAGTTTCTTGCCTTCTATAAACAAAGGGTTGGCACTCTGAACTTCTTTGGCCATGGTGGTTTATTAGCAGTCACATCAATAAACAGCACAAAAAACAATAGATTATTATGAAATACTTCGGATGAACATGTGGAGTATTGCTCACTGACCAAGTGACAGAGGCAGACCGAGTCATGTACGTGCAAGCGGCTGCATCCTGGGTGGGCGGATGTGTCTGATATGGACGATTTCCAAGTGGAGGTACGAAACCTTGGGTAAAATTTCACCCAGAAAAGTGGGTGAAATCCGAATTGTAGGATATCCGCACCAGACGAAATCCAGGGTTCCACTGTACATAAAAGGGCCTAAGATCTGGAACTCTCTGCCTGAAACTCTAGAGCTGCAGTCTCAACCACCATTTTCAAAACTACCATTAAAAAACATCTCATCTCCCAAACACACTCCATCATCAGCTAACCAAATGAAAACCAACTAATTCTCTTTTTTGATCATGAACACATCCAATGCAACACATGTATAGTATTACTCTTTTTTTTTTTTTTTTTTTTTTTTTTTAACAAACCGGCCGTATCCCACCAAGGCAGGGTGGCCCAAAAAGAAAAACGAAAGTTTCTCTTTTTAAATTTAGTAATTTATACAGGAGAAGGGGATACTAGCCCCTTGCTCCTGGCATTTTAGTTGCCTCTTACAACACGCATAGCTTACGGAGGAAGAATTCTGTTCCACTTCCCTATGGAGATAAGAGGAAATGAACAAGAACTAGAAAGAAAATAGAAGAAAACCCAGAGGGGTATGTATATATATGCTTGTACATGTATGTGTAGTGTGACCTAAGTGTAAGCAGAAGTAGCAAAGACATACCTGTAATCTTGCACATTTACGATACAGACAAAAGACACCAGCAATCCTACCATCATGTAAAACAATTACAGGCTTTCCATTCTATTAAGTGAGCACAAGAAACAACCCATTCAACTATGGCAACTACCATACAAAATGCACAGAATTCAGTAATTTGGCCATTTTTATACAAAATTTAAAACATACCAATTTAGAAATAGTGAAAAAAAAAAAAAAAAAATGTAGACATTCCTGGCATTAAAACAATGTTTACTCTGTTCTCTGATCACATCCCTAGACCTCTCATATATTACACTTGCCTTCTATTCTGAATTCATAATCACAAACAAAAGGCCACAGCTACCCCTCTACACTCACTTCCAGTTGTTAGCGTAAGTCATGGAAATCATTGGGAGTGCACTTTTCAGGAATGTAACCCATGCAAATTATGAATGTCCCCTGTATTACCATGTATGCCATGGAAAATAAGCCTCTATTATCCACTTCAAAAGTCACGTACCTTTACAAAATTGGCACTACCAAAAAAAATTGAGCAACACGTTTAACCCTTTGAGGGTCCGTACCGTAGATCTACGGCTTTACCTTGAGGGTCCAAACCATAGATCTACGTCATGAGCTCAGCTCACTCTGATAAGCTGCGAGTGGTAAATTTTGGCCTAGATATGAGAGAATACATCTATGTGGTATGTGTGCACCACATAAAACAAATCCTGCAGCACATAGTGCATAAAGAGAAAAAAAGACTAAGACCGTAATTTTCGATTAAAACAGCATCTTTGCAGTGTTTTTTCATATGTTTTTTGTAGTTTTATTTGTGATTTCTTGGTCTCATTTGCTAGAATGGAAGATATGTTACAGAAATAGAGATGATTTTGATTGGTTTTAGTACTGGAAATGACTTGAAACTGAGCTCAAAGTAGTGGAAATGTTAAATTTTTGCCGATGTTCAAGAGTAAATAAATGACCTCACACGTCTAATACATGCCAGCTGGTGGGTCTAATATACATTCACAAATGTGGTGATATTATTTATACAATTATTACAATATTGCATAACAGTAAATCTTCTATTTTTTGGTTTGAATAAAAATTCATTATGTGAATAAAAAAGCAAAATGGAATTCATTAGTAAAGCCTGAAAATGTAACTAATGAACAGAGAAAATGTTAGTTTAGTGCCAGGAATGCCTGCATTGTTTATTCTGGACCCTATTTTGAAATTGGAGTATTTTGAACTTTGCATTAAATTGGCCAACTTACCAATTTCCGGTCACTTTATTTTGTAGTTGAAACGGCTGACTTGGCGAATTCTTGTGCTCAATCGATAGAATAGAAGTAATACTAGTGAAATAGCTAAGAATTTGGTTGACTGGAATAATGTAATGGGCCTAAACTGGGAGTCAAAGTCGGCAAAATCGCCGATTCGTAAATATCGTTGACACATCAAAATTCGCAAGAGCATAATTTCGTCAATTTTCCATCAAATTTCGTACTTTTTGTTTTATTACCTTCAAAAAAAGATTCTCTAGCACTTCATAAGAAAAAAATAAAAAATAATTTTTTGAAAATTCTTGGACACTGGTGCACACTTTGAAATTTGGCCTCTGGACTCTGAAAGGGTTAAACTGAGACAATGGTGGGCAACATG
Source organism: Cherax quadricarinatus (assembly GCF_026875155.1). Classification (NCBI taxonomy): domain Eukaryota; kingdom Metazoa; phylum Arthropoda; class Malacostraca; order Decapoda; family Parastacidae; genus Cherax; species Cherax quadricarinatus. The sequence goes on from NC_069404.1 coordinate 100,940,839, forward strand.
TAGACTTAGGCATAGTGTCAGTGTAGCTTCAATCATTTGTTCTTGTTCTGTGAACCAGAGGAGAAATTTTTCCTCCATACATAAAGTTAGCTTGCAAAAAAAAAAATTAACAGAAAGCCCCCCCTTGCCCCCTTTACTTTTACCTCAAGTCTTGATTTCTCACCAAAATAGGGTAACACAAGGGGAACACGTTCACCATCATCTAATCACTGAAGCTATACTGCCCAATTACAATACTAATCTTTAAGAAAATACACAAGCACTTAAAAGTTTCTAGCCAATATGATGAGGCATTCTCAAGTTATCACACAAAAACTGAAAAAATTAAAACCAATACAGCCTCTCCTCACTTAGCGACGTACTCGTTACTGACGACTCAGACTTACGACGGACTCTCTGACCAATATGCATACCTAAATAATGTATATTAGAGCTGACTGCCTCTATTCTGTTTATTACAATATACATTACACTATTGTATTAACATTTAAAAATATACCAGAAACATTATAAATGGTGCAAAGTTGATATTAAAACAACATAAAATATAGCCGACACAAACCCTCTATGAATTCATTTACCATCATGGTCTTAGGAACGGAACTCCAGTGTTAGTGAGAAGAGGCTGTAGTTATACTTGCAGAGATATCTTATTAACAGGCAGGGGCAAACAATAAGGCATTAAACCATGGACACTTATTACTGCTTATGCTACTCTTATTTTAAAGTTCTTTACCTCTCTCATCCTCCTATAGTCAATTAGTCTGGCATAAGCACTGGCACCAGCGATGATCATCCTTGGCCGGAAGAGACGCGCATGTTCATGGAGTTTGTCATAATCAATCTGGCCAGTGGCAGGGTTGAGCTTATATGACATAGACTCAAAGTAGATGGAAGTTGCAGAAATTCGTTTGTTGTCCGTCATAAAGCCATGAGTCAAACTAGAATGTCACACCAGTGCTGTTAATATTGATCTATAATGATGTAATTAATGAAAAAATGTTTTATAGCAATAGCGACATGTACAAAATGAAATTTATCAACATATGTATCTGATGATAATTTTGAATGTATTAGAGGAACACTAGATAAAATTTAAAAAAATTACTTTAGACACTGGATGTCCTGGAACTAAATGAAAGAAAGCTAAAGTGGTGGGAGAATCTCAACAAGGAAGAGCAAGAGAGGTTAAATCAGATGTATCGGAGAGAACTAGACCTAAGAAGAGAAGCAATAATATTAACCCGTAACGGTCCAAATGTATGTATACGTTGACTACCCCAATGCCCCAAATAATTTGAAAATTAAAAAAATCGCCTTTTGTAATGAAAATAAAGAGCACATTTTTCTAAATGTTATAGGATAAAAAAAAATTAGGGTCAGTACTTACAAAGATATGAGGCCGAGAAGTTGGCAATGGATGCTCACTTGACAGCAACATCAAGTCCAGCCGCTTGCAGAAGTGTTGTCGATATACCTTTTATTCTATTTTTCATATTATTTTATATAATTTTTATGTACTGATAATTATAATTTATAGTAGTTCTTGTCATTTCATAACCAATCTCTGTTCTGATGCTAGTATTAGGTACTGAAATTGTACTCACATTGTCACAAACACACTGACAGGTGGACATTTACACCTGCCTTGGTCATTTACTATTGTCTTGGAATATATACAAAGTATTTATAGATCCCAGCAATGTTTTGGATATGTGGAAGTATAGTAGAAGAAGAAGAAGAAGGATGAGGAGTTCCCTTGAAGCATGAAAAACAAAGTCCACCCCTGACAGTGACGTGATGAGATAACATTTGATAAGACCTGATGTTTGATGAGCATATTCGAGGGTGCAGTGATAACACTTGATAAGAAAAGATGAGAGGTGACAGTTGATGAGCATCGGCCCTTGCTTTGTTTTCGCTGGTACACAAACATGTCTATGTCTATTTGTCTGTCTGTCAAGTTCCCTGTCTATCTGTCTATCCATCTAGCTCTCTGTCTCAGAGAGAGCCACAAGACTGCGTCATTACGTTTATTCATATCTTCAAGCGGAGTATAGCACTGTCTGGATTTTTAGGGTTATCCTAGGTAATTTACACTATGTATACTTGTATTTATGTGTACCTGTGAGACAGAGATAGAAAGAGACAGATAGAAAGAGATAGAGACAGACAGGGATAGACATAGATACAGACAGACAAACGGAGATAGAGCCAGGCCGCCAGCAGCCAGCCAGCCAATCAATCAGCCAGCCAGAATTGTTTCTCTTTACTTAGGGCATAGGTTATAAGACATTCTGAAAGGGTGTTGCACAAATGTTGCACATGGGTTATTATCAAGATTTTTTGAAATTTCCTCGACCACTTATGGCCACATCCACCTCAAAGTCACTAAACTCGGGGTCAACATCACTTTCCTCTTAACCCTTAAACTGTCCAAACATAGATCTATGTTTTTTCAACATTTGAAAGTATGTATAAAAGCGTAGATCTTCTTTTTTTACATTTGAAAATGTGTAAATAAAACTTTTATGTACTTTTTTTTTTTTTTATATTTGAAAATATGTAAAAAAAAAACGTGGATCTACTTTTGGAGCACTACACATGTGGACGTAAATTTGTTTGGACAGTTTAAGGGTTAAAATGAAATCAGTGAATCCCAGATGTTTGCTGCGCTGTTTGCTCTAGTTGGCACTCATTTGAACTGGTGCTCCCACAAGGTACTAAGTGGTCCCAGATTTTTTTTAATAGGGCGCACACTGAGTGCTAGGACCCATTCTATACTAACAAGGCATCTCAGGCCAATCCTGCCATATTTGAAGGCAGGGAAAATAAAACATATATATATGTTTGGACTGTTTACGGGTTAAATAGTTAACTATGGAAGCAGGGGGAAAAAGTGTTAAACACTTTAGCTGTGCATGACACAGATATTGTGGAACCCCTCTAGGGAGGTTCCTTGATGCGAGTGAAGGGCTCTTGATCTAGGAAATTGGATCTGTGCTCCGGTTCCCTGAATTGAGCCTGAATACCTTCCATTCCCCCCCCCCCCCAACGTGCGCTGTATAATCCTACGGGTTTAGCGCTCCCCCCATGATTATAATTACAGGTATTGTGGAAGAAGTCTATGAATGCAATTTTTTGAAGCCTTCAAATTTGCTGCCAGTCATTATTTTATGCTTCAGTTCAACTGTTCAGTATCCTGCCACTTTGTCACACCAAGAAAACTAATGAATAATCAGCCTGGTCCAGACAATATATCATGAACAAAACTGACTCACCAGGACATATAAACAAAATATGAGAGATATACTCTGCAACAAACTTAGTAAGTTTGTTTATATTTAACCCTTAAACTGTCCAAACATAAATCTACGTTTGCACGTGTAGTGCTCCGAACGTAGATCAACATTTTATTTTTCATTCCTTCAAATTTGGCGCGATACGCCTGAGTCTCCTAGACACGAGAGAATGGGTCTACGCCCTAAGTGTGCGCAGAGTGAAAAAATTCGCTGACGCTGGGTTACTGCATGGTAGCACCAGTTAGTTTCAGCTCCATCTTGGGTTAACATCATGGCAAACCCCTGTGATTCACTCACGCCTCGGCGTATTAACACAGTTATTCTCGGAAAGTGTAACAGAACATGAGGTTAGTGAATTTTACACCGATATAGCCACTGATGTTCAAGGAATTAGTGAAACTGTTGATGATGACCCTCAGCCCATCACCTCTGGGGTGGCCAGTGTGGCCATACCAGACCCTCAGCCAAGTACCTCTGGGATTGCTAGCGTTACTACCCAAAGGCAACTCTGCAAGAGGAAATTATCATTTTCCTTGCGTTTTGGTGATGAAGAGAGTGAAAGTGATATAAGTGATGATGATGAAATAGATTTTATGCCCATAGAGGATTCGTCAAGTGGCAGTGATTATCATTATTCTCCAGTGAAACGTACTTTTAGGCATCGTAACCTACGTTCAGACAGTGTGCCATATGTAGTTGGTGGCTAGGGTCATGGCAGGTCACGATCCAAAACCCCAGCTAGTGAGAGTGATAGTGATCATGAAGGTGAGTATGCTGGGATGGAGGAAGATGAGGTTGGTGGCATGGTGCCTGGACCTCGTGGCGCAGTGGGTGGGCAGACAAAGGACTGTCCGGCACCCTCTCAACCATGTGCTGCCTCCACTCCCGTCCCCCCTCCTGCTCCCCCACGCCCCATGCCACAGGTCCACCCTGCACCATCTGATCGTGAATGGAAATGGACAGAAAGTACACCATTCACACCACATCCTTTCAATTTTGATGCCAGTTTAAGTGGCATCATGCCACACTGTCCCATCACAAAAGAATCTACAGAGTTAGACTATTTTCAACTATACATTGATGAGCCAATAATGTACCTGATTGTTACCCAGACCAACATGTACTACCAGTATACAATGGACCACATAGATGTTTCAGAATTGTCACGGCTGCGCAGGAGGAAAGATATAACTGTGGCTGAAATGTAGTTATTCCTTGGCACAATCATGCTTATGCCTCACACCTATAAGAACAATATAGCACACTACTGGTCCACAGACCACTTCATCAGTACTCCAGTCTTCTGTGACCTCCTCCCCCTGCAACAGATTCACTCTGTTGCTACGAAATGTTGCATTCTCAGACAGGAATACTCCAATACCGAAATGCATGTTGGGCATTTCTGGGGATGTTGTTCACAAGATGATGGAACTATACTTTGGCAAGGGTCATGCACTGTTCACTGGTATACAAGCCCTATGCTTGCTGATTTCCTACGTGTGAACAATACTGAGATATGTGGAACAGTGAGAAAAAGTAGAAAACACATGCCAAGGTTCACTAGAGAAAATGTAGTGTAAGCATTTCATGCAATGACAATCATGGCACTGACGTGGAAGGACAATGGGACGTGTCATTGCTGTCAACCATCCACAGAAACGAGATGGTACAAAAAGGCAGACTGAGCAAGTACAACAATGGTTTAGAAAGACACGTAAGCAAACACTATAACATATTTATTAGAAAACGTTTCGGTCCTGGAACCTTGATCAAGGTTCCAGGACCGAAACGTTTTCTAATAAATATGTTATAGTGTTTGCTTACGTGTCTTTCTAAACCAACTTGTCGGTATTTATTACCAAGGTTTATACCAAGTACAACAATGAACCTGTTGTAAAGCCAGCTGCTGTCATCGACTATACGAACAATATGCGACTAGTCGACAAGTGTGACATGATGACAGGGTTTGTTGACTGTGTGCGTAGGAGTTGCAAGTGGTATATAAAAGTGTTTTTCCACCTTGTAGACATTGCAACATGTATGAAATAAAGACAGGGAAGCGACAACGATATGCGGAATTCACCCTCAATGTTATCAAGTGATAGCGAAAAGTATATTACCACACCTATACCTGTCACTCCACAGCGACCTGTCACTCCACAACAGCGACCTGTCACTCCACAAGAAGGGGGGAAGTGCCTGACCGAATAATCCCTAACTATCACTGCCTGATACCATTACCACCTACTCCAAAGTAGTAGTACTCTCAGAAAAAGTGTGTTGTGTGTGCTTACACTACACAGCGACCCCAAATGCAAAAAGACACACGATATACGTGTCAGCAATGTGGGGTGGCACTCTGTATGAATCCATGCTTCTTGGAGTATCATACAGGGGTGGACTTTTAGAAACATAAATGGGACCTGTAAATACTATTGTTTACATATATATACAAGGTAAGTGATTGAACCAGATGTACAAATTCATCTATCAGTGTGAATGTGTGTGTTTGTGACAGTGTGATTACTAATTCAGTACCAAATATTTGTCCCAACAAGAATTGGCAATGAAACCAAAAGAACAACAAAACATTATTATCATAACATGAAAACAACAAAAAATAGAAAAGAATTGGAAAAAAATGATAAATGTTTATTGTTTCTGCAAGCGACAGTGCTCCATGTTGCCAACACCTCATCATTTAGCAAGAACTTTGTGGGCTTATATCTCGGTAAGTACTGGCCCTAAAAAAAAAATTTTTTGTCCTATAACATTTCTAAAAATGCACTCTTCATTTAAAAAAAAAAAAAAAAAAAAAAAAAAAAAAAGATTTTTTTTCTTTTTCAAAATATTCGGAGCGCTGCACGAGTGAACGTAGATCTATGTTTAGACAGTTTAAGGGCTAAGCTTGTGTGCATAACATTTGTGTAGTTTTAATATACTTGAGGCTACACAATGTTACAGGCACCTATAAAGCTTAAGTGTGTATATTTTTAACCCAGCATAGCCCAAAATATCCACACAGTGTTGTTATTCCATGTTTTGAGAGGCATCATATGCTTGATCAACTGTAATATAAAATTTCTATATGCTTAATATCAAAGACAAAAACCATCAAAAGAAATAATGGAAAAACCATTATATGTATCAATTTCAAGTGAGGCTATCAGACTAATTATGATTATAATCAAAGAAAGCACTAAATTGACAAGGGTCATACAACGCTGAGGGGTAGAAGACAGTGCTGGGGTTATAAACAGCTAGGTGGAGAGGGGATCAGAGGTGAGGGGAGAAAAGAGCTGGAAGGGACGCTAAAGGCTGTGTGTCAAAGTTCGTACAGTAAAGCAGTTGCTGACAAAAAGTAAAAAAGTGACTAAGTCAAAGGCAGGGCCATCTGGAAGAAGGGAAGATAAGGTAAGAGTGGTAGGGCGGCAGTGTCATTGGAGGTAAATCCTGCGAGTTCGCTGGTAAACTGGGCAATCTACAAGAAAGTGAAGAACCGAAAAAGAGACCTGACAAACCTCACAAGAGAGGAATAGGGTGTCATTCCATGAGATACCCATGGGTAAGGCAAGTATGGCCAATGCAGAGACAGGAGAGCGCAGTCTCCCGAGTATGGCAAAAGGCGGTAAGAAGATGGCCACAAACCTATAAGTGGTTTAACAGAGTGCAATTTGTTATGATGCATGCTCGACCACCATTGTTGCCAACAGCTGTGAAGACAGCTGAGATGACTGGAAAATAATCTCTTAACGGAATACCTCTATAGGAAACCGGAAGATCATGTACCACTGACCGCGCAACAGCATCCACTTGTTCCCTCTATAGGAAACCAGAAGATCATGCACCGCTGGCCATGCAGCAGCATCCGCCTGTTCATTGCCTTGCACATCAACGTGTCCAGGGATCCAATAGAAAGTGACATCTTTGTTTTTGCTAGCCACACAGCTGAATATGAATGGCTAATGGATGAGAGGAATCAAATTGTTTAATGGCTTGTAAAGCACTGAGGGAATCTGAAATGATCACAAATGTTGAAGGAGACACATATGTAATACGGAGAAGTGCTATGAAGGTGGCATACAACTCGGCAGTAAAAATACATGTACTACCCAAGTCTAACAATTGACCTCAGACAACATCGTCAGGGAACACTGCCACAAACCCAACACTGTCAGAAGATTGAGAACAATCTGTATAAGAGCAACTGCATAAGCATGCGACTGGAATTAATCAAGAAAAAGAGAGCAAAAAGCAGTCGTAGGTAGGAGAGTTCTGGCGCATGGCAGTAAGGGAGAGCAGACACGAACCATCGGAACATCCTAAGAGGGAAGGGAATGGGCAGATGCTAAAAGATCATACAAGGGAGGCAACTGGAGAGAAGACCAGAGTGAAGATGAAGAGAAAATGGTTGGAGTAAGCAGGGGCATCGAATAAATACAGTGGACCCTAGGGTAATGGCGGCATCGGCTAATGCCAAAATCGGAAAGTGGCACATTTTTACGTCAAAATATTGGCTCGGCTAACGCCCAAGAACTCAGTTAAGGACATTTGTCCCGAACGTGTCTGCACGGCCTGAGCTCATGTACAGCCAGTGTGCCATTGTTTACAAGCCAGAGAGAACGGTTCCATGCATACATGCGATATATTTTGCATTATTCCATTGCTTTTAGTGCCTGTAACTGCTAAATAAGCCACCATGGGCCCAAAGAAAGCTACTAGTGCCAGCCCTGCGGTAAAGAAGGAAAGAAACAAAAGAATTCAAAAAAAAAAAAAAAACTTGCAGCAAAGTACCAAAGTTGAGGAGGAAGAGAGAATGTGCCTTCTGCAGTGATTCAGTGATTCTACAATATGTACGATACTAAAGCAACAGATACCGATAAAGGCTACAGTGCCAGCCAGTGATAAAGCGTAGAATTAACAGTGTAGCACGTAAGTTAAGTGATAGAAAAAAACATGAAAGTAACTCTCCAATGTTGTTGGCTGTGCATCGGGCCAATGAACATAACGCTGCTCTGCTATCTTCCACCACCTTAAACCTCTGCCAGCATCTCCTCCGTCAAACTAACTAATTAAACTAACATCTCCTCCAAAGTATGTGTAAATATAAAAGTGTAAGTATAAAAGTAAATGTAAGTGTAAATATAAAAGGATCCAAATGGAAATAAATCACTGACTTTTTGGGATTATCCTAGGTACTTTACACACATGCTGCTATGTATGATAATCTATGTACATAACTGTATTTGTGTATACCTGAATAAACTTACTACTTCCTTATTTATAAATTAAATGTAAATATTTCTTATTTATAAATTAAATGTAAATATTTCTTATTTATAAATTACATACATTGTTTAAGTGTGATAGTGTTGGTGGGTTCTGCTGCCGACTCCACCACCACCATGTATGGCTTCCCTCAGTGGCCCTTAAAAACCCAAGAACACTTCCACCACTTACTCCTTTCATACATTATGACATAGTTTATTCATTCTAGAGTATATATCATGTTTCTATGTTATTAATATTGTCTATTATGTTCTATTAAATGAACTGTGATAGATAAGCTGTAGAGATGATATTAGCATCATATTGAAGCATAATAAACTCGCCTCCTTCTCCCCTCCTACCCGTCTTCCATACACCAACAAGAGTCAGTAAAGGTAAGTGTTATGTTAAATGTTCATTTATCCATTTTATTAGTTCTTTATATTTGTCATTGTTTTCAGCATGTATATCTATATTTAATCTTTAACCCTTTGAGGGTCGACAAGCCCTCTCCGAGACTTGTTCTCAGGGTCAGCCAAATTTAAAAAAAAAAAAAAAAAGAAAAAAAAAATATTTTTTCTTATGAAAAGATGGAGAATCTTTTCCCGATCATAATGACACCAAAATTATGAAATTTGATGGAAAACTTACGGAATTATGCTCTCGCGAAGTTAGCGGTCTCAACGTTTACGCATCGGCGATTTTGCCCACTTTGAGCCCTATTTTCGGCCAATTCCTGTGTACTAGTCGACAAAAATCATAACTATTTCCCTAGAACTCCATTTTTTCTATTGAATGAGTACAAGAAACCACCCATTTACTGATTACAACTATCCAATACAGTGGTCAGAATTTAGCAATTTTGCCAATTTCACACAAATTTCAAAAGATGCCAATTTCCAAATAGGGTCCAGAATAAACAAGAAAGACATTCCTGGCACTAAAATAACATATCCTCTGTTCGTTAGTCACATCCCCAGGCCCCTCTTATATTTCTTTGGCTTTCCACTTTCAATTTTTATTCTTACAAAAAATAGAAGATTTAATGTTATGCAGACTACTGCATTAGTGTAGAAACGGTATAAATAATATCAGCACACTTGTGAAAGAATATTAGACTCGCCAGTTGATGTGTATTGGACGCTTGGCATGATTTGTTTACTTTCGAACTTTGGTAAAAATCAAACATTTCTGCTACTTTGAGCTCAATTTCTAGGTACTTTTCATTGTAAAACCAGTCAAAATCATCTTAATTTCTGTAATATGTCTTCCATTCTATAGAATGAGACCAAGAAAACTAGAATACAATAATAAATACCATAAGAAAATACAGTGCAAAGTCGCTGTTTTATTCCAAAAACACGGTCAGTTTTTTTTCTCATTATGCACTGTGTGCTGCAGGATTTTTTTATACTGCGCACACTGACCACATAGACCCATTCTTTCATATGTATGCCTAGCAGCTTTCTCCCACTAGATTTGAGGGCGCTAGAATTTAGGCGTACTACTACGTCAAAAATCCTGGGTCGTAAGCCGTACTAGTAAGGCCGAAACCCTCAAAGGGTTAAAAAAAATATTTTTTTGTTAATATCTTTGGCTGTCTGAAATGGATTAATTGGATTTCCATTATTTCTTAAGGGGAAAATTAATTCAGCTAACAGCAAAATCAGTTGAAGGCAAGCTCTCTGGAATAAATTAATAATGCCATTACCCGAGGATCCACTGTAATGGGCTTCTACTACGTCGGAGACCAACTTATACGTAGATGGAACACAAAGGTCAGAAGAGTGGACAAAGTAACGAAGGCAATGAGCATCACAACAATCAGCTAAGAAAGGAACATTCACCTCAGCATGGAGGCTTTCAACAGGGGATGAACAAAAGGCACCAAGGCATAAATGTAGACCCTGATGATGAAGGGGGTCTAACTTACAAAGAGTGGTAGGAGAAGCTGCAGAACAGACTTGGTCACCATAATCCAGCTTGGACAAGACTAGGGTGGAATGCAAATGGAGGAGAGTCTGACGATCTGCTCCCCATGAACGATGCACAAAAATTTTAAGGAGATTCAGCCGACCATGGCAAGCTGCCTTCAAAGAGGAAATGTGAGGTTTCTGTGTCAACTGGTGATTGAATAGAAAGCCAAGAAACTTGACCATATCACATTCTGGAATACATGAGCTGTGTAAATACAATGGAATACCTGGGACAAGAGGACATCTAGTGAAGGTAATGAAATGGGTTTTCATACTTGAAAATTTAAATCCATGAGAAGTGGCCCAATGGGAAACTAAGTCAATCGCATCCTGAAGGGAGGCTGCTACCAGGCGACAGTCAGTGTCTGCGTAAGCTATAGCAAAGTCATCCACAAAGTGACGACCAAATATACAATGGAAGAATGGAAGGTAGGTCATTTACAGCCAAGAGAAAAAGGGTAGTGCTAAGGACACAACCTTGTGAAACACGCTTGGCCTGAACAAAGTCTGAGGAAAGCGAGGCGCCAACACGGACATGAAAATGTCTGTCAGATAAGAAAGCAGTAAGGAAAGTTGGTTGATTACTGCGGAGGCCTAAGGCATGGTGTCATATGCCTTCTCAAGATCAAAAAAAGACTGCTAGGAGGGAGTGTTTGTTAGCAAAGGCATTTCGCACATACGTATCTAAGTGAAGCAAGGGGTCCAAAGTAGAGCAGCCCTTGCGTAAGTCCTACTGGTAAAGGGAAGGACTACTTTAAGTCTCCAAATACCATATCAGACGTCTATCCATCAATCATTCCATCACCTTGCAGACTACACTAGTCAAAGCAATGGGACGATAGTGAGAGGTATCAAGCCCCATGGTGCTTGGTTTGTGAAATGGTACAATGACAGATTTCCATTGTTGAGGGAGAACCCCTCACATCCAAATAAGATTTAAAAAACACAAAAGGACTGTAAGGGCTGTAGAATGCAGATGTTGTAGCATACTGATATGAATATCATCAGGCCCAGCTGCCGATGACTGGCAGGCAGAAAGCATGGACTCTTGCTCTAGGAGAGTGAAAGGTACATTATACCGCTCCATTCCATTAGAGGAGAAATCCAAAGGCAATCGCTCCTTGGTAGATAAGACGTAATAAATGAGGGACAAAGTTGAAGTCCTTGGGAGACACGGACAAGATAGTTCCCGATTTCCGTGGCCCTTCTGGCCACCCTCACCCACACATAATGTACTAAGACGATGCTTAAAGCTCCATAGAGTGATAAAATGCATATACAGTACACTCATTACTTACCTTAAAATATTTGTAGTCTTAACCCTTTGTCGGGTGAAAAGAAATTATTTGTAGAAAGTGGTGTGGTAGGTAGGGTAGTGTAGGGAAGCCTGCCTGGCCACCCCACCCACAATGTAAACAGACGATGCATCTGGTTATGGTTCATAAACTTTCATACAAACACCTTACATTGTGTACAAGTAGTCTCCACAGTGGTACAGTAGAATAAATAAAGGTCAACATTTCCATTCTCCAGTAATTTTTAGAATGAATGATGCTCTGACAAATTATTATTATTATTATATTATTATTCCTTTCTTTCAACACACCGGCCGTATCCCACCTAGGCAGGGTGGCCCAAGAGGAAAAACGAAAGTTCCTCCTTTTACATTTAGTAATATATACAGGAGAAGGGGTTACCAGCAACCACCCAGGGAGGTACTACCGTCCTGCCAAGCGAGTGTAAAACGAAAGCCTGTAATTGTTTTACATGATGGTAGGATTGCTGGTGTCTTTTGTCTGTCTCATAAATATGCAAGATTACAGGTATGTCTTGCTACTTCTACTTATACTTGGGTCACACTACACATACATGTACACGTTTATTTATACACACTCATCTGAGTTTTCTTTGATTTTATCTTAATAGTTCTTGGTCTTATTACTTTTCCTTTTATATCCATGGGGAAGTGGAATAAGAATCTTTCCTCCGTAAGCCATGCGTGTTGTAAAAGTCAACTAAAATGCCGGGAACAATGGGCTAGTAACCCCTTTTCCTGTAAAGATTACTAAAAAGAATAAGAAGAAGAAAATTGTCAAAGTGGGAAGTCTGAATGTGCGTGGATGTTGTGCAAATGATAAGAAAGAGATGATTGTGGATGTTATGAATGAGAAGAAACTGGATGTCCTGGCTTTAAGTGAAACAAAGCTGAAGGGGGTGGGAGAGTTTCAATGGAGAGGAATAAATGGGATTAGGTCAGGGGTTTCAAATAGGTTAGAGCTAAAGAAGGATTAGCAATAATGTTGAAGGATAAGCTATGGCAGGAAAAGAGGGACTACAATGCATAAATCAAGGATTATGTGGAGTAAAATAAAGATTGGATGTGAAAAGTGGGTTATAGTAAGCGTGTATGCACCTGGAGAAGAGAGAAGTGTAGAGGAGAGAGAGAGATTCTGGGAAATGATGAGTGAATGCGTGGGGAGTTTTGAATCAAGTGTGAGAGTAATGGTGGTTGAGGATTTCAATGCTAAAGTGGGTAAAAATGTTATGGAGGGAGTAGTAGGTAAATTTGGGGTGCCAGGGGTAAATGTAAATGGGGAGCCTTTAATTGAGCTATGTGTAGAAAGAAATTTGGTAATAAGTAATACATATTTTATGAAAAAGAGGATAAATAAATATACAAGGTTTGATGTGGCACGTAATGAAAGTAGTTTGTTAGATTATGTATTGGTGGATAAAAGGTTGATGGGTAGGCTCCAGGATGTACATGTTTATAGAGGGGCAACTGATATATCAGATCATTATTTAGTTGTAGCTACAGTTAGAGTAAGAGGTAGATGGGAAAAGTAGGAAGGTGGCAACAACAAGTAAGAGGGAGGTGAAAGTGTATAAACTAAGGGAGGAGGAAGTTCGGGCGAGATATAAGCGACTATTGGCAGAAAGGTGGGCTAGTGCAAAAGATGAGTAGTGGGGGGGGTTGAGAGGGTTGGAATAGTTTTAAAAATGCAGTATTAGAATGTGGGGCAGAAGTTTGTGGTTATAGGAGGGTGGGGGCAGGAGGAAAGAGGAGTGATTGGTGGAATGATGAAGTAAAGGGTGTGATAAAAGAGAAAAAGGTAGCTTACGAGAGGTTTTTACAAAGCAGAAGTGTTATAAGAAGAGCAGAGTATATGGAGAGTAAAAGAAAGGTGAAGAGAGTGGTGAGAGAGTGCAAAAGGAGAGCAGATGAAGAGTGGGAGAGGCACTGTCAAGAATTTTAATGAAAATAAGAAAAAATTTTGGAGTGAGTTAAACAAGTTAAGAAGCCTAGGGAAAGTATGAATTTGTCCGTTAAAAACAGAGTAGGGGAGTTAGTAGATGGGGAGAGGGAGGTATTAGGTAGATGGCGAGAATATTTTGAGGAACTTTTTAAATGTTGAGGAAGAAAGGGAGGTGGTTAATTTCATGCACTGGCCAGGGAGGTATACCATCTTTTAGGAGTGAAGAAGAGCAGAATGTAAGTGTGGTGGAGGTTACGTGAGGCATTACGTAGAATGAAAGGGGGTAAAGCAGCTGGAACTGATGGGATCATGACAGAAATGTTAAAGCAGGGGGGGATATAGTGTTGGAGTGGTTGGTACTTTTGTTTAATAAATGTATGAAAGAGGGGAAGGTACCTAGGAAATTTTGGGGGGAGATGTATAGTCCTTTATAAAAAGGGAAAGGGGACAAAAGAAATGAAAAAATTAGAGGAAATAAGTTTATGAGAAAAGGGAAAAATTTTTCGGTAGATTTAAAAATTGAAAGAATTAGAGGTAACACAAAATGAGAATTGCGGATGAGCAAAGAGTCAGAGTGGGTGGGGATGGTAGATAAAGTGTTCAGTAAAGCATTTGTGAACATATTTGTTTTAAATTTGGGGAAGTTTTTATTGATTTATGGTTTTTAAAAAAAGGCTATGATAGAGTGGATAGAGGAGCATGTGGCACATTTTGCAAGTTTAGGAAAAGGGTGGTAATTACTAAATGCGGTAAGAGTTTTTA